>BRZY01000005.1:36875373-37475373 GCA_030159175.1 Glycyrrhiza uralensis
GTGCAGGCCAACCCGTTCTTGGGTAAGCCAAAACGGGTTGTGGCTTGAAAATCCCAACCCACCCTGCCCCCTTTTTGGTGGGTTGGGCGGGCGGGTCCGCCGGACTAGCCCAAATTGCCATCCCTAATGACGATGTAATCAAACATATAGTGCTCACTTGTTAACTCCTCTCTGTCATTCTCATAGAGCCCCCACCCTGCTCACCACTGTACTATAGAACTCATCTAATCTTTATCTTGTATCAACCCACCAAATATAAATTTAACAATTTTACTTTTTTACTCAATCAAATTTATTTACACAATTGTCAAGTTTTATTTCATATCTGTTAGTTTAGGTTTTTTTTATACTGGAAGCGGGCAAAGCCAAAAAAAAAAAAACTACATTGAAATTAAATGAGGAGTAGAAACTCCTATACAATCGGCAAAAAGAAACTTCCTAATTGTTGCCGGTGGATGGTCATACACCTGCAACTGACCATCCAAACCACACCCAATATTAGCTAAGGCATCTGTAACAGTGTTGGCTTGTTTAGTTTAGTTTTTGTTAGTTCAGTTTGTTTGCTTTATTTTTTCATTCACTTTTTTTTTACAAGAAGATAATTTATTCCAAAAAAGAGCTCGACAACAAATCTGCAGTCATAGCTTGAAAAATACACTCAAGGGTTTCCTCAATCCAGACAGTACGAGGATGAGAGAGAACATACTTAGCTAACGAGTGGGCCGTGTTGGGATTGTTTAAGATGCAAACAAAGTTCCACATTGCCTAAACAAGGGGAGGGACATGGGTTTATAAGCACGAAAAATGTCTCCATTGGTATGAGGCCTTTTGGGTAATGTCCAAAAGCAAATCCATGAAGGTTAAGCCCAAAGTGGACAATATCATACCAATGTGGAGGTATGTGCACCCCTTGGTGCACAATAGGTCGCTAAATTGGCCTCTCTATCAAAGAATGTAATTAATACTTTGAATAGTAGTAGCTCTAATTCTTTGGCATGTTAATTTCAAATTGTAAGGAGAGTATGCTATTTTTCACATTTAAGTTTCAGTTGATTTAAGTTGTTGACAATTTATCAATCTATATTTGATATCATATTCAAGTTCCATCTTTCACATATTTAAATTTTGTGATCATTTACATGTAAACATGGACTAGCTAGCGAAAAGATAATGAGTGACGTTTAATCACTTCTTAAACAAAGGACTTTTATTGCTTCGAATATATTTGATATCATATTCAAGTTCCATCTTTCACATATTTAAATTTTGTGATCATTTACATGTAAACATGGACTAGCTAGCGAAAAGATAATGAGTGACATTAAATCACTTCTTAAACAAAGGACTTTTATTGCTTCGAAAAAACAAAGGACTTTTATTTAATAAAACATTTGCTTACAATTGCCATAACAGTAAAAAGCGAGGAGGAATGTGAGATATCCATCCATCGCACAATTAAGAGCAACAACAACACCACAATACATAACACAAAGTTTTAATTAATATCTATATATATGGATGTTGCTTGGTAATAATAATTAATATAGTAGCTAGCTAGCATCCCATTAATGGCAATGGCATTCACATATTCCTTAACTCAAAACACTACTCACACCATGCATGATATGGATGCGAAGTAATTGATTAAGGTTACAGAATATGATGGATGCCATATGCCATATGCCATGCCATACCCATACCATTATGTTATGTTGTTGATCTGCATACAAAGCCAGATGGAATGGTGTGTCCACAACTGTGGAGTATAAACCACAAAGGTATATTCAAGTTAGTGAGTGCTCCCGTTGAATTAGTATTAGTATTAATCTTGAGTTCAGCGCAAAGGCACGTAGCGGCATCAATAAGGTTATTGAGGAGGAAGCAACATGGCTTGGACGTTTGTGGAGACCTAAACACAACATGCGTCATACCCGTTAATTAATGACTCAATCTAGGACAACTAGTCGATGGGGCAGGCGCTTGAGCGAAGCTAGGGCCGACCGCGGTGGAGAACAAAATTAGGAAGTTAAGGGAGATAATTAGGAGAAGAGTGGTGCATGCAACAGTACCCTTTGAACCCATTTTTTTTGCAAATTTTGAAATGCTAAGTGTGAAGTAATTATGATGAAGTATTTAGTTTTGCTTGTGGTTGATGAACTTGGAGAGGTTTTTGGGACGAAATTTATAGGCAACAGATTTTGGGGGTGTTTCTATTTCTGTTTCAAGTTTTATTCATGTTAATGGTCTTTTCTCTTTTGTATTGAATGCGTCTCTTAAATTGAATTAATGGAGCGTTAGGTAATATCTACCTATCTACACCCTCTATCCTTTTTTCCTTGGTTGTTTAAGGTTTTATACACAGATTAAGAACTAATTAATTGAGTAAAATTTAGACTAAAATATCCATATTTATTATTTTGTAGGTTTTCATATTTTCTATTTAAAATTTATTTATTTATTAATTATAATGCTACTACATCAGAGTAATTAATGTGAAATGATCACTTGGAAATATCCAATACATTGCATATATACACCCATTTGATATTGACTATGTGAAATGTGCATCTTTAATGTATGTAAGTATGAATGAGAAATAATTATCCACTTAGTAAAAATAAAACTTCATTAATTTATGTTTTTAATTAAAACTAAGGCTATAGTTGAACAAAATGGTACATTATACATTGAAATCCTAAAACAACAAAAAAATTGGGACAAAACAAAAACTAAAACAACCAAAGAAACAAATTAGGGATCTTCTCAATCGAAGCCGGGAAACTAGGATCTTACTTACTCTCAGAGAAGGGAACGCCAGCGAGTACTACCTAGCATGACTGGGAGATGCTCAATCGGACCGGATTCGTATCTTGGAGGCGCCATTGGCAGGGATGAGCTTGCTCTTGACAGCGGATGCTCAACGCGTGTGCTTCATCCGCGTTTAGGGTTTTTGGATCCTTGGGTGGGGTGTTTGCCTGTGATTGTGGGTTGTGTTTGATTTTTTGTCTGTTTTTTTTTTCTTCTGTTTTTACTGTGTTAGTTGTCCTTTACCGGAAAAAAAAAAACCAAAGAAAAAGAACAAATGGAGCATCTCTTTGGCAGCCTAATTAATTAAGTTTTGGGGTTTTGAATGAATGAAGATTGAAGATTATAGGTTAGATTTGTAGTTTGTTGGCTTTTTATAATGATCCTATTTTATGGGGCTTCCATTTATTTTACGAATTCATTGGGTAGTTGTAGTTCCCTTCAAATTAAACCAAACTCATTTGACATGTGAATAACATGCGCCCCCAATTTGTCCCCACTTTACCACCAACCTCGTCCCCCACCCTCCTTTTCCCATTCTCCCCTCACTCTTTCCTTCACATTTCGTCTTCTCTCTCTCTCTCTCTCTCTCTCTCTCTCATTCTATCTTGCTCTCTCTATCGCCCTCTCTCACTTTTTCTCTCTTTCGTGTCTTTCACCCTCTCTCTCTCGCACTCCCCTCGTCTCCGTTGTGCTTCTCGAGATGAAGTTCTACAACTCATCATGCGACCACAAAGCTCTGCAACAAAACCGTGATAAGTGTTTTTTCCATTTATTATACGCAAACTAAGCTTCCATAAGTCATTTTGTGAAAAGCACCTTCGTAATGTATTTTAAAGTTCAAATGCAATGAAACTAAGTTTCCATGACGTATTTGTGCATGATTGAATTATCATTTTTGTAATGACCAAAAAAAATTATCATTTGGGGTTTGCAAAACTAAGTTTGGATTGGAAGCAACAATTTGTTGCTTTGAAAAAAGTTGCTTTGGAAAGAGTGAACTAATATTGCAAAGAGTTAAATTTGTAACTGAAATCCAAACATAGCCTTTAGTGAATTCAAAAATACATTAGGGAAACTTAGTTTTCATAATACATTTGAACTTAGTTTTTGTAAGGTATATGATTTTTCAATACCTTACATAAACTAAGTATTTGTAAACTTTTCTAAAAATGGATCTATGGAGGTGCGTAGGGGTGTGCATGATCGAACCCAACCTGGTGACCCATCCTGACCCGAGCTATTTCGAGCCGGGTTTGACCCTTGACCCACAGAAAATGAGACATAATTGGGTCTCATTTTTTGACCTCATATGAGGTTGGGGGCGAGTCCAAATTAACCTTCAAGTTACCTAACTCGTCCTACATATATATATATATATATATATATTTATTGACACACACATACATACACACATATTTTTATTTTCTTTCAAAACAAAGCCTACAATTAAGGTGATATATTATTATTCCCTTATGTCTCTTATAACAATGTCTTAAAATTATAACGGAGTACAAAAATACATCATATATTAAGAAAAAGTACATGATCAATTGACTAATTGCATGAACTTTTTTTCTTTTAAATATGATTATATGATGATTTAATAAGTTTATTTGTTTGTACTTCGGGTCAACCCTGTCCTGACCCTTTTAGACTGAGTCTTAATTAGACTCGTACATCACCGGGTCATTTCAGATCTATGGACAAATTCGGGTTTAAATTTTGGCCCGTTAAAATTTTCAAGTCGAGTGAATGATAAGTATAACCTGTTCTACCCCGTCCCTTGGACAACCCTAGAGATGCGATTGTTTATAGTTTTTCAGTGGTATTTTTGTCATTTTCAAAAAATAAAATAAATTGGGGGTGGGAAGAAATAAGGGGCGCGCAGAAATGTTCCTGCAAGGCTCGTATACAGCCCATAATAAGGACCATTTTGAAAGCCCTTTTCCACCACAACCAAGCTAAGGCCCCGAAATCTGGTCCATGCATAAAAAAAGGAGGGAAATCTGTTTATGGCTTGGCGACACGAACAATAACAAAAAAAGGAGGGAAAAATCGTGAAGAAAAATAAAAAAAAAAAGTCAAAATCCCTAAGAAGATGTTCAGTGGGTTACTGGTAAAACCAGCTCAACAAATCGCTAACGGTTCTTATCTCCACCTTCTCTCTCGATTCTGGCTTCCACGTCACGCGCTCACCACCGGAGTCGAATCTCCACCGGCGTCGGAAGAAGACGCCACCATAGCCAAACTGGTCTTCGAATCAGATCCAGCATCCCTCGCCGAAACCCTAGCAAACCCCAATTTCCGATGGACACCAGAGCTAGTAGACAAGGTTCTAAAGCGCCTCTGGAACCACGGGCCCAAAGCCCTCCAATTCTTCAAGCACCTAGACCGCCACAAAACCTACATTCACTCCTCTTCGGGCTTCGACAACGCCATCGACATCGCGGCCCGTATGCGCGACTACAACACCGCGTGGGCCCTCGTGGGCCGCATGCGGGCCCTCCGTCGTGGCCCAACACCACGAACCTTCGCTATCATCGCGGAGAGATATGCTACCGGCGGGAAGGCCCACCGGGCGGTGAAGGTGTTCCTGTGTATGCACGAGCACGGTTGCCGCCAGGACTTGAGCTCCTTCAACACCATCCTCGACGTGCTCTGCAAAACGAAGCGCGTTGAGATGGCACACAACCTCTTCAAAACGTTCAAGGGAAGGTTCAAGTGCGATAGCGTTAGTTACAACATAATGGCGAACGGTTGGTGTCTGATTAAGCGAACCCCAATGGCTTTGCAGGTTTTGAAGGAGATGGTGGAGAGGGGAATTGAACCCACGATGGTTACTTATAATACATTGCTGAAAGGGTATTTCAGGACCCACCAGCTTAAGGAAGCTTGGGAATTCTTTTTGGAGATGAAGAAGAAGAAATGTCAAATTGATGTCGTCACTTATACTACCTTGGTTCACGGGTTCGGCGTCGCGGGGGAGGTTAAGAGATCGAAGAGGGTTTTGGATGAGATGGTTAAAGCGGGGTTGGTTCCCTCGGTTGCTACCTATAATGCTTTGATTCAGGTTTTGTGTAAGAAGGATAGTGTGCAGAGTGGAATGTTGGTTTTTGAGGAGATGGTTGGGAAGGGGTGTGTGCCTAATTTGACTACATACAATGTTGTTATAAGGGGTTTGTGTCATGCTGGTGAGATGGAGAGGGCTGTGGAGTTAATGGGGAGAATGGTGGAGGAACATGGCTGCAGGCCTAGTGTTCAGACTTATAATGTTGTGATTCGTTATTTTTGTGATGCTGGGGAGCTTGAGAAGGGCTTGGGCATGTTTGAGAAGATGGGGGACGGGTCGTGTTTGCCCAATTTGGACACGTACAATGTTCTGATTAGTGCCATGTTTGTGAGGAAGAAACCAGATGATTTGGTGGTGGCTGGGAAACTGTTGATGGAGATGGTTGATAGAGGGTTCTTGCCCCGCAAGTTTACTTTCAACCGGGTATTGAATGGGCTTTTCCTTACGGGGAATCAAGATTTTGCACAGGAGATATTGAGAATGCACAGCAGGTGCGGCCGTCTTCTTCGTCATTTGAAATTATGACAGATGCGTTGTAGTGTTGGTCTTGGATTTGGTTCCTCTTGGCGTACCCTGCATTGCGGAGAATTATGAACTGGTTTTAGGCTCTACCATGTATGTCTTCTTGAGAAGGGAAACCATGTAAAATGAAGAAATGAGAACTTGTGAGTGTTCCAAAGTATTTGAGCAAAGAATGATGGCGTATATTGCTGTCTATATGTTAATGTTAGAGATGCGCCTTGAAGTAAATTTCTTTGATCCTGCTGCTGTACCATTTTTGGCACAATTGTATGGTCATGCAGTTAAACAACCGAGGGTTCATGAGTCCATAATTCACTGCTGTTCGATGAGAAAGTACCATGCTAAGTTTTTAGCTAGTGTCAACAACTTAACATGGTTTGGAGCTTCAAATCATGTTACTTTCTACTTATTTTTGGTACTATGTCTATGAGTTAGTTCTTCTGATTGGCTTCCTTGTTCGAGACTAATCTGATTGCCACCGAAATTCATGAGAGCAAGACGTTTCCACTTAACCATGCCCTTCGGTGCTTGTAAAGTTGTGACTTATGACTTGATGACTTGATGACTTGATGCCAGTGGCGGATCCATCACCCAGAGTCAGTGGGGCAACTTATTTTTAAAAAAATTGATAATATTTTTATGATAATAATTAATAATTATTATTATTATCATACATTACATATGAAAACAAAGACATAAATCTCAGCTACGGATGGAAATAGGTTGAGGCGAATTAAACTTTGGCTAAATAGACTTGGTTTGTTTAAAAATCCCGAGGCTTAAGTTTGACCTGTGACCTATTAGAGTTTTTTTTTTAATGCCTAGCTTGACTTTTTTGAAAGCTTGACATGGCATGATAGTCTATATAAAAGCCTAATTTCTATTTAGACATTTAAATTGGTCATATGATCTATTCCTAAATAGACTAATGGGTTAATAGGCTAACAAAAAACATTTATGTAGAACAAATTATAAACTATAAAAATTAAAATCACTACTACTCATGGTGTATAAAGCATAAGGGTAGATTAGACTTTATCAGAGTAAAGTCTTACTTATTTATAAGATATAAAATTTTTTAAAAGGTCTATTATAAATTATAAGATATAAGATATAACCTTCATGGTAATTTATTTAAAAGTCTATTTTTGCAATAAGACCTCTGAATAGACTATATAGGCTATAAATTTATTCTTAAATAATCTTTATAGGATTTAATATTTATGTAAGTCAACGTATTTAAATATTTGAAAAGGTAAACAAGTATATGAGTTTATCACATTATAAAAAATATAATATAATAATACTACAAAATAAAATTATTATTTGTGTTCACTTAAATAGGCAGGTATGGTAGGTCTAAAAGACTTTTCGAATAGCCTAAGACTAGCCTTTTTAGCTAAATAGGCTTTTATAAACGTTTTGGCCTGATTTATTTCATAAAAGTCTAGTCTAGCCTACGTCTGATGCAGGTTAGGCCATAGGCTATTGTCGAGCGGCCTGACCTATTTTTATCCCTAATCTTAGCTAGAGTTAAGATTCAAAAATCTCAAATTGGAATAAAGTAAAAAGATTTAAAATTAGATAGAATTCTTGTTGCCAATGTGTGCAAATATATAAAAATATAAAGGGGGCAAAATACAAAACTCACGATATTTAGTAGTATTCTATCATCTATTATAGTATATAAAAGCTAAGACGCGAGTTCTAGCATCGCCATCTCAACTCTTCACTATTACTAGAACTTTCCAGATTAGTTTTTTTGCTTACATGACAACTTCTACAATCTATCTATATTTTAACATTTTCTCTATATTTTTCTATTTACTCTATTCTTCAGTGGTCCATTCATTTAATATCAATAAAATTTCCCTTTTTACAATGTTAGTAATATCATTGGCAACAATACTATACCCAATAGCAACAATACTCACAATAAATTTCTTTCACAGTTGAAACAATAAAAAAAAAATTGGAGAGTTTATTAGAGGCACAAACTATATCCTCTTACATACAAAACTAGCAAAATTGGGTCAATTGATAATATATGTCAAATCAGTTGTTTAGGTTTTTTTGTGTTAAAAATTGAATAAAAAGACTTAATTGAAACAATTGAGATACCTAAACCAAAATTACACAATTAAAACTTGGGGGAATAAAATTGCAGAATCCCAATACTTAAAGCGAAAAGTACAATTAAACTTTAAATAATTATTTTTGAAAATTTCATTTATCAGTTATATTTTTTTTTCTTAACCTATATCTGTTCACAGCAAAACTTATTTATTTATTTGTTAACCGTTTAGATTGTGGGTGAAATTGTTGAACCATGATTTGTTTGAACTTGAAGACAACAAGGCGTGGGTGAAATGCGTAATTTTAGAGAAATGGTCCCTACCTAGCTGGGCGCGTCACGGAATCAAATTCCCGCTTATTAAAACTTGAAAAAAACCAAACATATCCCTCCCCCAATTACCCGGTAGTTTGAAATTAACAACATTAACCCTTTCATCACTTGGATTGGATGTATCCTTAATCCTCTTTCTCTTTTCTCTGTTGTTCGGTTCCTCACTCCAACCTAACCTATTCCTTCCCCCAAATCCATGTCTTCTTCGACAACAACCACTTCCAGGCACCACAACTACAACCGAAAGCAAAAATCTCTCGGTCTCCTCTGCACCAAGTATATTTTATATCTCTTCCCCTTTCCCCTCTTCTCTTCAATCCAATAATTTCAAACTCAAACTAACACCAAACTAATTTCGATCCCGCAGTTTCCTGAGCTTATATAATAAAGAAGGTATTCACTTAATTGGCCTAGACGACGCCGCTTCACGATTAGGTATTTTATATATTCCTCTATGCTCTTCCTCTCTCGCAATTCCGATCCAATAATATTATTATTATTTAATAATTCTTCTATTTTCAGGGGTCGAAAGGCGACGGATCTATGATATTGTTAACGTGTTGGAAAGTGTTGGGGTTAGTTTAGTTTTCTTCATTCCATTTCAGTTTCACCTCGTCACAACCTCACTCACTCATTTTTTGCGTTTCTTAATTGCGCACGTGCGTGTTCTGTAGGTGCTTGCGAGGAAAGCTAAGAATCAATATACATGGAAAGGCTTTGCAGCAATCCCTGCGGCTTTACAGGAACTCAAGGTCATTTCAATTTCAAAAATTTTGAAATCAATATGTTTGTTGACGTTAAATGATATGTGTGTTTGGCAATGGTTTTTTAAATTTATGATTGTAATGTTTTATAGGACGAGGGCTTGAGAGAAAATCCCGCTGCCTTCGATGGGGCCAGTGACGGTGCAAAAGTAAGTAGATCAATCACCTCCATTTTCCTTCATCTTATAAAACCTTTTTTTTTTTTGTAAATTACATAGATTTAGCATGGAAATTGATAATTACTAATTAATTTGTGGGTAACAATTGGTGTAGGTGTCAGAAGATGACGAGGATGATGAAGAATCAATATCCAATCCCAGTACTGGAAGTCAGAATGACAAGTCAAACATTGATTCCGCCACTCTTGTCAAATATTCGAAAAATGGTAATTTTTTAAAAATAAAAATTGGTTGTTTGGATGCATTAGCAGGCTATCTAAAATTGCTTTGTGTTTGTAAAAGGTGATTTTAGTAAACATTTGTGTTTGGGGTTTTGAAGAAAAAGTAATTTTATTGTTAAAAATTGATTATAGCTGAAGTAGGAATTTATAGCTTTTGCATTATGTTGAAAATTTTAAATTAAGTTTTACCTCAAATTTGCTTACAAAGTACATTCAAATATAAATTACTTTGCCTCAAACTCAATTTTAACCGAATCAATTTTACAAAATTATATTAAATGTGTTTGGTTCTGCAGTGACTAAAATTGATTTTGATTGAATTGATTTTATAAAATTGATTTTGGTTAAAAGTGAGTTGAATGTAACGTGATTTATGTTTGGATAAATTCACAAAAAAGTGATTTTTATCAGTATATGTTGTTTGAATAGTTTGGATCAAAATTGATTTTGAGTGTAAAATTACCTTGAAATCTCAAAGATGTATTATCAAAATTTTGATTTTCCTGTCCTTCACCGTACTTTTGGTTGCCTCCACTGGATTTCCAAACACCCACTAAGTCAAAAATTCAAAATCACTTTTAACAAACATTAAACACGCAAGCAGTGTGGTTTGAGGGCGGTGGTATAAGTATGATTTCTTCTAAATGTGTTTTGTGCAAATGAGACATTATAATTCCTTCGTTAATGTTTTGCAGAAAACAGAAGAGAAAAATCTCTTGCGCTACTTACTCAGAATTTTGTCAAGCTCTTTGTCTGCTCTAATGTTAGTGTTGCCAATTTTAATTTACCGCCTTGAAATTTTCAAATTGGTGTTCTTTTTTTTTTTTAAATTGGTTATTAACGTGTTAATCTGTTGATAATTTCCGATAATCACTCTTCCAGATTGAAATGATCTCCCTTGATGAAGCTGCAAAGTTGTTGCTTGGAAATGCCCATAATACGTCAATAATGAGAAGTGAGTAACACTGCAATTTTACACTTGTTCGTTAGTCCATTTTCACACATAATTTATACTCTACTTATTGGCCTTTTTCAGCTAAAGTCAGGCGCCTATATGATATTGCAAATGTGCTATCCTCTGTGAACCTAATTGAGAAGGTGCATGATATCCATATTCCCCTCGGTTCCCTCTTTTCAATTTTCCCTTACAAATGGAATTGATTTTATGATATTGATAAGCTTACGATGATACTCTACAAATGAATGCAGACTCATACGGCAGACACAAGAAAACCGGCATTCAGGTGGCTGGGTTTGAAAGCGAAGACGTGGAGCGATTCAGCTCAAAATTCGAATACCAACGAGTCAAGGAAAAGGATGTTCGGCACTGACGTCACCAACATAAGTTTTAAAAGGAATAAAGTTGATTTGTTCATGAATGGGGATACATATGGGAACTCAAATATGCAAAACAAACAGGAATGCAGCAACTTGAAACAGGATGCAAAACAGACACCAAGGAGCTATCAGTTTGGCCCTTTCGCTCCAGCTCATGTGCCCAAAGTTGGAGCCTCTGAAAATAGTAGTGTTCGTGATTGGGACAGTCTCGCAATTGCCCATCGTCCTCAGTATCAAAACCAAGGTAACATTTCAGGATGTTTCTGGGTTGTCCTTCTCCCTTTATATTGTATTGTATACTCTACAATATACAAAATATTTATTTATTAGTTGTTAGTTTTATTTAACCTTTATTATTGAGTGGCTTGATTACAGTTCTCGTTGCTGAGAATTCAACTAATCTGATGCTTGAGTTGCTTGTGAATGTGATGCAGCTTTGAGAGACCTCTTCTCCCACTACTCGGAAGCATGGAAATCTTGGTACTCCGAAGTCGCTGGGAAGAGACCAATAAAAACTTTGTAATTCACCTGCCTTACCTAGAGTCAAATAACAGTGCAGCTTTCTCAAAACAGGTGATAGGTTATTGGATGCATGTTCTCCATGCGCCACCATAGAGCTGCCACATTCGGAAAACTAACCTTCACTTGTTATTCTAAGATCGAGATTAGGTTGTTCTTGCGGATTCTTTATCATATTTATTAAAATTATCATAAAGCTTCTTAATTAGTCTGTAGATTTGCCGACTGTTTTGACGTTTGAGTCTATGCGTTTCTCCTTCACGCCTTCAGTTTTTGTCTCGCAGAACCAGCAGCTAAAAGCCAAATCCAGTTTTTGTTATTTTATTGATTTTAAATCAACTTTTAGCCACAAAACCACTGTACCTTTAGTTTGGATTTTGGACATTTAAATATGGGCAATATTATGTAATGATAATTTTGCAAATTAGACTGGTAATTAAATTAATCAAGGCAATTATTTATGATTTATTGGTTGAACGATAGTTCAAATGGTGATAATTAATAACAGTGATTTATGGGTTGAAATTTCATTTAATAAAATTAAACGATAAACATCATGCACAATCCTGTCACTAGTGGTTATGATGTCTATTATCCCCCTTTTGCATTACAAAATATATTTATACTACACTTGATACTCATAATAGTTTATTTCTTATAGCAGCACTAATGTGTGTCTGCAACTATGAATATTTTGGTCGAAAACAGTCAATTTTGTGACAAAATGAATATACACGGTTTTTGACTTCCAAACTAAATATTAAACATGAGTCACTGCAAATACCATCACAAGGAAAATAAAAGGCAATAATGGGAGCAGAGGATGTTCTATAAAAGAATCTCATCTTGAACGCCGACATTTAGGGTCTTGTGTGGAAGGACAATGCTATTAACAACCACTACCTCATCCTCAACGGTAACAGATTCACCTGGTTTCAGCAAGGGAACAAGATTTGCATATTTAGTAAAACTTTGTTGTTTCATACTTTCGCCATAATAACAGTAATAAATAAATAAATAAGACGCAATATGCATATAAGGTTAAGAAAGGTACCAAGTATAGTGACCCCGAGTTTTGCATTGTAATCTCCACTGGCCTGATTTAGTTTATCCAATTTAGCAAACAAATTGCAAATGAAAATATATAATTTAAAGCTAGAAGAAATTGTATACTCTAAAATGTAATATGTTCAGGCTTAAGATGTGTGGGATGCTTGCCATACAGGAGAAATGAGACAAGAATGCATCATTATAACTGCTTCTTAGCAATCTTGAAAACTCAAGTAACAGAAAATACAAAACATGCCTTTAGTTAGCAGAACAATTTAGTTTAATATTAAAATTTCCAAACTTGCCTGGACACGGGCCCATCGTCCAATGGAGGATTTCCATCCAACAATTGCATGAACAACAACAGCATTCTCCTGCAAGATGAAACATACAAAATTAAAGCTCCAAAAATTGTTTATGCATTTCAAAACCAATTAATGTGTAGACCTGCCTTGATTTCCACATCATCAAGGACGATACAACTGATGAGCCTTGCACCAGCTCCTATACGAGCATTTGCAGATATTGATACACTAGGACCAATCTGTTCAATCACATTTACAAAAGTCAATTGCATAACATGTCTCTCACTCAGAAAGATAAAACGGGAGAGAGGGGGGGGGGGGGGAGGGGGAGAACCTACATGATGTGCATCAATTAATAAAATCTTATAACACAGACCAAGTGGCCAAAGATATACAATTTGTCCATAAAATTCAACAAGAATACAAAGAGTAAGTACATTACATGTATTATGTATAAGAAGTACAAAAAATAACATTGAGCTGTTATGCAATAAAAAATATTATGCATATCATGACTGAAACAGATCAATGTGAATGCCTCTAGGTAGCTGATCAAAGAAAAACAGGCGAATGTTCACCTTTGCAGAGGGATGCACTTTTGCTGACGGATGAATATAAACATCACCAACGATGCAGGCTTTCTTAATACCATCTCCATTTGCCAATAGCTGGGGGGCTTTGTAACGAAATTGGGAAAGATACAAGGCCGAACATTTTATTGACATTCTGCAAGCATTAAATCAATATATATGATAAGCATCCATGAAGGGAATGATGAAATATGAAACATAATACTTGGGCTTACCCAGGAGTTTTGATTTGTTCCCAAAAATCTGTGGTTTCATATATATACAATTGTTTCTTCCCTGCAAGAGGCGAGAGGATATCTTGATCCAATCTGACATAATTGGCAGGAAGACTCCTACAAAAGAACTCTTCAGAATCACATATGACAATAAACCATGTAAAGTACCCTTATTTTCATGTTGTATACAAGAACAACAACAACAACAACCACCAAAGCCTTTTCCCAATAGACGGGGTTGGTTAAATGGATCAAACAACTTACAACTATAATATCCTGTCATGACTTATACCTAAAGATAGACCATTTAACTCTAAATCTCTCTTAATGGTCTGACTTCTATTTTTCCTTAGTCTTTGTCTACCCCTAACTAATGGACTATCCTCTATTCTATTCATAAGTACAAACCTTGTGTCTGGCTGCATTGCTTCAAAGCTGGAGACACGTCTTAGGTTAGCTGCAAATAAAATGCCGTAGAAATTAAATGAGTTAATATACTTAAAAGACAAATTCCGGTTATCTTCAATTCCTTCTATCCAGCACAAATTACATAAATGAAGATTTTAACATTTTGAAATTAAATACATAGTTCAATATTTCACTGACCTCTGTCTTTCCGCTGAGTAGAAACACCCTCAATGGCAGTAAAGACATCTGGTGTAAATATATACACACCGCAGTTTATACGGTCACTTACCTGCATTCAGGTAAGCTGGCAGCATAAGACAGTAAACAGCAGCAAGGAAAGAATTTCAAACTTTCAGTTCAGCAATTTAAAACATAAGCACAAGAACATACAAAAGTTTCAGGTTTCTCTGTGTAATGCAAGAGCTCATTGGTGATTGGATCAGCTACCAATTCCCCAAATTCGCTGGCAGACTCCGGAGAAACCTTCAAAAAAGAGGAAAGGGATAAAAAATACTGGATGGCAATCACCAAAATGTCATGATGAAAAAACAAAGTGTGGGTGTGCATTGTCCAACCTTCACAACTAGTATTGTTCCCATCCCACCATATTTTTTGTGTGCATCTGTAAGCATACATGGAGAAAGCAATGATTAATTGTTCCAGCAGTCATGTAACAGTTAAGACATGTCAAGAAATCACAAAGTAGCTATCCCACAAACAAATTCCAGCAAATGTGACTATTATAAAACAGTTGCGTGTAGAAGAAAACACACAGTGCATTTCAGAAAAGGAAATTACCCAGCATTTCTGGCAGTGGAAAACTGCAGCAAACATCACAGTTGAGCAAGAAAATATGTGACTGCCATACAAAATGTGATCAACACCATCAACATACATACTAGAAAACATCTCAAACACAAAATCAGATATGAAATGAAAGAATGTTTGTGAAAACAAAGCATGAACAAAATCAAAGGTAAAGAATAAAGATGAAAACCGGATCCTCCTCCATGATGAGATCTCTGAAGTTGTAAAGACCACCAGCGGAACCATGTGGCTTGTCTTCCTTCAAGTACCTAATATATTCAGCGTGGATGATGAAATAACACGAGTGAGCAATGTGATGTTTGAAAAGCTAAAAGATGAAAAAGAAAGAGATAAAATAACAAACAAGTGGTCAACGTAACCTAACAGGGACTTTAAGCTCATTTGAGATGGAGGAGACATATAGTGCAAATTCGCGTTCCTCGTAGAAACCAATAAGATAAATCCGAGCCAAATTAGGAATCTGGAGAACGGAACACATTCACAATCACAAATTAACAATAGTGATTATTAATTAATAGTTAACAAGAGGGCAGAATGGAGTGAAGTGAGGGAATGAGCAATAGCATACATTTTTACAGGCAGAGATAGGGTGATGAACCATGGGTTGTCCTGCTAATGGAAAAAGAGGCTTGGGTATGTTGAATGACAATGGCCGGAATCTGGTACCTGCAATTCCAATTCCAATTTCGCAATGCATAATAAGTGAATAGAGAGATTAGATAGGGTGAAGTGAAGTGTTGAATGGGGGAAGGGAAGGGACCTTTGGTGGGACCTCCGACCATGATGACGGCGACGACCCTTTCGTCTGCAATTGTCATGTTGGCAGATCCACCGCGACGCTATGAGATAACTGAGAACTGAGAAGAAGGCTCAGCTTCACTGATATATCATCGTAACCAACAAAATATCAGAAAGTTCAATGCAGCTTCGAGGAAGAGAGAGATTTAACTCAGATAGATCACAACAAGCGCCTCCTTGTCGGTACGTATTCAAAACACGCCACTCTTTTCAGTTTCACTTCCTCTCTGTCTCGACTCTCTCGGCGTCGTCTGTTTCTCTATTTTAACCGTCAGTAATTTCTATTAACTAATAACTAATATCAAAATAGTCTCTAGATCGTAAAATGAGGTGAATTTTGTCTCTGAAATTATTCAATTTTAAATTAGTTTTTGAAATTGAATTTTTTTTTTTTTTTTTATATTATATTAGTCATTTGTTTTGTTCAAAATTAGAGTATCCCCGTGCGTGAGTGGAGACTAATCCCTTCGAGTCAGGTAGAATCTATAGGTGGGCAAAATATCACTGGTTAAACTATGAAAGACTTGTGTTGTTTCACCCAAACGCGCGGTAGTATCATATTAGTCATTTTGACAATTAATTTAGTTCGTAACAGAAATTAACGTGATATAAAATTTTCAATTACTAATTTTATTAGTTGATATGGCGTTAACTGAGCTGAGAAGGCTAGCCTGCTTGTGAGTTGGATACCAACAATCATCATTTTAACTTCAATGTCACACATGGCTTCGGGGCCAATTTATCCTTTTCGACTATATTAATTGAATCACAATTACATAGAAGTTGAGTTCGAACTAGAACACCCAAAAAAAAAAAAGTTGAGTCCGAGCTAACAAGGCATAATGCATTGGGTGAAATTTGCAACGAAACGGCACCTATGATGAGGACAGGAAAAGGAAAGAGCATTAATTTGTCTGCTAGTGTCGTACAAAGAGATCAACACTAAACATTGATTTACCTGCTAACTGCTATGTAACATTTTCCTGCACTGCAATCATCTCTAATAACTTCAGAGAGAAGAAAAAGGCAAAAGAATGCAATTATAGCCAAATTTTAAACTGCTGTCAACTGCAACACGAACTTCAAACAATAATAGAGTATAGATCTAACAAAAAAAGAGAGTATTAATGATGTAGACAATTTTATTAATTTTTAAACAATAATTAGTCCACAAAGATCCAAAAATTTAAAAGTAATAATCAGCGAGGAGCCAATTGTTTTTGTTTTGTTTACTGTTTTCAGTTTCATGTGCATCTAAATGTATTTAGTTCTTTAAGGTACATATAGACATGGGTTTGAGATCCCAAGTTTAATTAGATTGATAAACTCATTACTACAACTTTGGTAAGCGACCAGATAACTTTTTTGTCAAGTTGCAATGTTATGGATTGGAAGCTGTTTCATATTGAGTGTGATCACTATCTTGCAAGAATACATTGAATAGTTCCGTGCCATTACCATAGGATGCCTTGCTTGTGAAGGGTGAAAAGGGGTGAGTAAGAGTAATCCATAATAATAGCCCATAGTGATCAAGAAAACCACACTGTTTTATAGTTATTTATACATAAGATGGCAAAAAGGGAAAGGTGGACTCCAAATCTAGAGAATGATACACTGTTCCCCCAATCACGTGACATTAATGGCCAACCTTGATGATCAATTACTTTTGCATCAAGATAGCGGAAAAAAACTGTGATTAACTGTGATTGAGAGAATACACCAAGCTATAAGTGAAGTGATATTTGCATCTTTAGTTAGATGCAACCTCACAACACAAGGAACGGCCTCGTGAAGGTTCAAGAGAAAGAAATACAATTTTTGAACTACAGGGTAGGGGAATTAGCTGAATCTTATGCATTTGATTAAGATAGAGATTGCTCAACACCTGATTGAATATTCCTTCTTAAGCGCACATTATAGGTAGGGATGGCATAATAAATGAAGCTTCAAACATTGAGAAATGTCACTAGACTCGCTACCGTAGATTATTAATTAGATAGCATCACTCGCCCGACCCAACATACCAATGGATTTGGATTCCCTGTAGTTGCCACAATCAAGATTTACTAAAGTCAGAACATGAATCATCCAATCTCGATCCAACGGTATCGATTTCTTGACTGCCAGTTCCCTTACCATGTTTTTTTGTATCGTTCCCTTAGCACTTTTACCATAATTTATTTTTTGTTTAACGATTTTGATTGGTTAATTTCGCTTTCTACTTATAGTTATTATATATAGATCACCAATTTTTATTATTTTTCTGTTCCCTTGATTTCTTTTTATTGCCTTATCTACGGACATAACTGCAAGATGCCCCGGTGCATCCATAAAACGCACCTGACAGAAAATGTCTATTTTGATGCCGTTCAAATATTATAAACTTATGGCGGGGGCACCAGAAGCAATCAAATAAAAGCAACACAGCCAGCATTAGCATGGCCATGAAACAATTTTGTTAATATATTATACATAACATAATGTACTATGTTCCCCCAACTTAAGATCATAATCATAACATGGTGTCACCACACCTTATTCCATGCCAGATTTTATCAGAAACTCAATTTATCATCACTTTACACAGTTAACCATCACAGCTTTGAAGGGGATTGATACCAGCCCCACTGTTCTTCAGATATGTACCTAGTAACTTGCTTCACACTCAAGTAGTTATCAAGTCCCCTGAAAAAGTAACAAATTTAACAAAAAAAATTCAGACCCAGATTCTCAGATGATTAAAACATTCTTAAGACAGCCTAACCAATTAATATTTTTTATTTTTCACATTTGACAATACTAGAGGGGTGGGGGGGGGGGGGGGGATTAAAGGCATTTTGCTGATTTAGGAAAGAAGAGTCATACCATTCTCCTAATTCACGACCAAAACCACTACGTTTAATGCCTCCCCATGGGGCTTGAATGAAGCTTGGTTGAGCACAATTGATCCATACAACTCCAGCTTGCAAAGCCTGCAGAAAATGCAAAGTATAAACCACTCAGTTATAGAGAAAATCCAATCTTTTTGTTTGTTTTTTATGATAATATCTAGGATCAGTCTCACCTTAGATAGGCGCTCACATCTTTCTATATCATTTGACATCACAGCAGACCCCAAGCCGTATCTGTGAAAATATCAAGTATGTAACTTTGATATCAACCCACAACTAAAGAAATAGGTTTAATTGCAATTTTTGTCTTCCCGATATCACGATTATTTGATTTTGTTTCCCAAGTTTCAATTGCATCAATTGGGTCCCCAGGTATATCAATTGTTTGTAAAGACTTTATTGTAACATTTGGGATACTTGGGACTCAATTGGCGCAATTGGAAAATCGCACAAGTGCAATACCTGGGAACCAAAAGTGCAATCAAGTATATCAACTCACTGGGTGTCATTTGCTAGATCAATAGCTTCTTCTTCAGTGCTAAATGTCTTGACAGAGAGTACAGGTCCAAAAACTTCTTCTCTCCAAATTTGCATTGAGGTAGTCACATCAGTTATGATGGTTGGTTCAACATAGTATCCCTTATTTAAATGCTGCCACCGAATTTGAAAAAAATATATTATTTCTCATCACAAATGCAGAAAAACAAAACCAAACATACATAATAATAGTGTGTATAATCATACCTCTGGGCGATTCCCACCAGTCAAAATTGTTGCACCCTCACTCTTTGCAGTTGAGATAAAATTCAACACTTTTTTATACTGAATCACATAACACAAATATTAGATATTCAACAAAGACAAATAAATGCTGAAATCAATTTTAAAGTATTTAAGTGGAAAGGCCAGAAAGAAAGCTAAATCATGGGAACTACAAAAACAAAACCTTTAGTCTGATTGCCAAGTTAAAATATTTTGTTTTCCCAAGTTAAATACTGATTGCCAGACAATGTGCTAGAGAGAAAAATTGTAAAGGGTGAATAGACTTAATATCTGCCTTTTAACAAAATGCTATTATAATTAATTGCAAAAGGCCTCCTTTTACTTTATAAAAGGGGAAGGGGTAAGTTAAGCAAACTTCTGGTATATACATATACAGAAGTGATAAACAGCAAACATACCTGTCCTTCACTGACAATAGGGCCTAGCCTGCAACCTTCTTCCATGGGATCTGAAATTTTGATGTTTTTGGCCCATTTCACAAGCCTATCCAAGAATTCTGTTGCTATACTTTCCTGAAACAGTAAAAGTATTTTTGCTTTATCAATTTTTAAAAATTAAAGCCACAAAGTTTTCAGGCAAAATTCTACCACAATCTAAGTAAATCTGGACCTTCCCATTTTGTGCAGCAAAAATAAGAAAATTAGCTACAAATGCATATTTATGAACATGGACATGTATTATTCATGGAATGGAGGAATTCAAGTCTGTCTATTAAACTTACATGCACAATAAGGCGAGATGTTGCACTGCACATCTGACCATTTGTAAAGCAGCAGCCAAAGATGGTCCATTCAGCAACTGTTTAAGTGATGGAGAACAGATCACCAAATTACAAATAGTATTTGAGCAAATGGTTGGATCATGCAATAGGTTTTGGATATCCAATATTTACTCAACCACAATCAGTTTCATAGGAAATGTGATTCCACAATGCAAGTAAATATTGACTGTCCACAAAATGTAATTCCATAAAGCAAGAAAATGTAGTTCCACAAAATAGATATATTTGAGAAGGCATACTGACCCTTATCAAGGTCAACATCCTCAAAAACAATGATTGGGCTTTTTCCGCCGAGCTCTAGTGAAACAGGCTGCCAACAAGAAACCACAAATTTAGTATTACATGAACTCACAAAGACAAGGGAGAGAAAAAATATCAATCAACCAATTACTATATAAGAAAAATAGGTTCTGGCTGTGACATGTATCACCTCCCAAACTATGACACGTCATATTCCCGTCAATTTTTTTTTACTATTTTTAACAGGAAAATGCCCATACTTGTATGGGTCGGGTCTATAGACTAGTTAAATGAAAACACAAAGGTTCCAATCTTTTCTTCTGCATGTGTGTTCTTCAGTCTCCTCTAGCTTTCAAGACAGGAGGACATTATGAACTGTACACAATTTGCAGATAATACTGCTTAAGAATACCTTGACTTGCTGTGCTGCGGCTGTCATAATCTTGCTCCCAGTTACAGAGCTACCAGTAAAGGAAATCTGTTACAAAGTCAAACATAGGCCACAATGGCACACTAGCTTTAGCAAACTCGAAGACAGCATATATAGTAACTATACTTGTGAGAAATAGAACAAGATCTAGCTCCATATAGTTTTGGTTCTACTAATGACTAATAACTGTAACAATTGAACCTTGTCTACATCAGGATGGGATGCCAAAGAAGCACCGGCTTCATGGCCTAATCCAGTGACAATATTTAAGACACCTGGAGGAAGGCCCACTTCTCTGCATATTTCACCTAGCTCCAAACAGGTCCTAAAATTGTAAATAATAAGTCAGCATGAGAAACCAACGTAACAACAAATAATCAAGTTTGTAATAGTTGATGAGAACATACACAGATGCCAATTCAGAAGGCTTCAATATTGCAGCACAACCAGCAGCCAGAGCAGGAGCAACTTTCCACGTAGCCATTAAGAGAGGATAGTTCCTGACATATATAACATCAATCACATCATTTCATGAGCAATTAGCAAGTAGACTGTAAAGGACTAGGAGTAGGACATTGCAACCAGGCCTCTATAATTAGGAAATACACTGCATAAAAAGCTGATCAATGCACAAACTTCCCATTAGTTTGGGCATGAAGTTGGGAGAGTAAAAACCATCCCAGCACTAGATTGAAGTTGCCATGTGTGTGTATTGACAAATTAATATTCCTCTCCATATAAGCACATCTTATTATAGAAAAGCAGGCAGTATTGTGCTATAAACATTTGGCATATAAATTACAGTATCCTACATGCCATATGGAGTTTAACAATCCATTAAGAGTAACCATTATTAACCACAAAATCAGGAACTCACAAAAAATCTTGCATTGCAAATTAAGCTTACCATGGAGTAATTAATGCGACAACTCCAATGGGCTCCTTGAGAACATAGCTCCTGAAGGTCTCCATAGGAAGAGGTAGTGGAGCCTTCTGCTTTGCATCCAACCCTTCGGCAAGCCCAGCATAGTACTCAAAACAAGCAATAACATCATCCTGGATGATAAAACCACAGAATATCCCAAGTCAGCAAAAACGCATGGCAACAGCAGTTACTGTTTTTTTTTCCTTCCATTGACAGATATTAATTACCAGGTCTGCTAGTGCTTCATCCAGTGGTTTTCCACAATCAATTGCTTCAAGTTTTCCTAGTTCATTCTGTTTCTCCGTTATCTGCGAGAAAGAAAAAAAAAATGGTACAGTGAGGTCTCAAGACATGCAAAACTAGCTCAATCAAACAATAACCAAGTAAATAACACAAAAAAAAAAAATAGTTCTGTTACTTATTCTTACACCTCAATTTCTTTTTTAGTTACTAGTCCTTTAACCTATTTTCAAGTGTTAACCAATAAGTTGTGCATCGTAACCAATATACAGGTAGGTGAGATGTAAGATTTGGGGTGCCTTTGAAATAGCTTATTTGGATTTATCTTATGACATAAGTATTTGTGTAGATGTTTTGGAGAGCTTATAAAAATAGCGTAAGACATATAAGGTCATGAGTTGTTTTTAGCTTATTTCAATAAGTTCTTCAGAATAGTTTATGAAAACAGCTTACAACTTATACGAAGCTGTTTCTTCCTTGATTACAGAAATAACTTATATGATGATGAGCACTTATCGGTAAAGGCTTAACTAAACTATTCAGTCAAAGACGCCTTTGAAATGTAGAAGAAACATTTTTCAATAAAAAATCAAAGAGAGAAAGAAATAACAACCTTTGCAGCGATGGCTCGAAGATAGCGAGCACGAACGGAGCCAGAAGCTTTTGACCAATCTCTGCCCTTGTCACGGGACAGGGCTCTTGTAGCAGCATCCACAGCAAGGTCAACATCTTCCTTAGTAGCAGCTGGGATATCCCCTGTACACAGTGTTGACCATTCACACATAAAAGCAACAAACTTAGAAGTGGTTGTTAGTACTTATTATTATTACAGGTGATCAGTGATCACAAACAGTAACTAAAAACTACTAAAGTTTATGAGAAGAGTGAAGTGATCATGAATATTAGGATGAGAGGGAACGTATTACCAACTATGTTTTCAGTGGAGGGATTGATGATTGGAATCCTGTTGTTGAGGAGAGGGACTTTCCACTCTCCATCTATGAATAGTTGCCTCCTCGGTACTGGGATCGCCATTTTCTCTCCTCTCTCTCTCTCTTTCACTCACTCCCTCTCAGCTGTGTTTCTGTTTTCTCGGAATATTTGATCAATAATGATCCATGATAAGATTAATAAAGGTTGAGGCTACGTCATGTTCATGCTCAGCTCACGACTCTGTTTATTTATTTAATCTATCTATAGTTATATTAAATCTCCTCCCAGATTGATACAGTACACTACAGTGACATTAACGCTAAAGTTACTGTAAAATTTTTGCACAAACTCCAAAAAGGCAGCAACGGGAATCGGAATTCAGAACCGCGAGTAAGAAGAACCACCAAACCAAACGTGTTCACATTCACACATTTCTTTTATAAATACTTAGGCTTAATTGTAGTTTTAGTTCTTCATCTTGTGTGATTGTATAATTTTAGTCTTTTATCTTTTAATTGTGCTAATTAAGTCTCTTATCTTTTAAATGTGTGCAATTTTAGTTCAACCGTTAATTTTCTAACATAGTTTGTTGACTTGGACAACGACGTTGACGTGGCAATGACAACATAAAGTTTAAGAGTCTGTTTGGATGCAAAAGTTCTAACTTTTGAATCATAGAGTAGTTAGTTTTATTTTGTATCTTATTTATCTTATATATGGACAAGAGAAAAAGTTGTTAAATAGTCATTTATAAATAGATAGGTATTTTTGGAGAAGTCAAAAGCTAGAACTTTTGCATCCAAATAGGCTCTTAAGTTCCATGTTGTCATTGTCACGTTAGCACCGTTTATCCAAGTCAGCAAACTCTGTTAGGGAATTGACAGTTGGACCAAAATTGTACACATTTAAAATATAGAGAATCCAATTGGCGCAATTAAAAAATAGGGAACTAAAATTGCACAATCGCAAAAGATGAGCGACTAAAACTGCAATTAAGCCAAATACTTATTATTATTATTTTAGTAATATGTCAATTTATTGATTTATATATTATATAAAATTATAAATATATTTAGTTAATCTAATTTTAAAAATATTGAGTTATATAATTTGTTATTTTTTTAAATCTTAGTTTATTTTGGTATAACAATTATAATTTTTTAAATATGTCCAAGCACTTCAACCAACAACCCATTAACAACATTGGTTGCAATAGTGAAATCACATCTAGGAGCTCATTCGTTGTATTAAATTTTGTTTTTGACTGAATGTATTAAATTTTGTTAGTGATATATTTTTTGACTTATTATTATATAATTATTATACAATTACTTTGCATCACTAAAAATACTAAAATAAATATTTTATCTATTAAATTAATTTTATATTTTTAATCTATTATTTTTTGAAAAAGCAAGACAATATTAGCAACACACCCGTTCCAATTATTGTCTATGATTAGTTGAAATTTATGTAGGTTTTATTATATTGGAAATGAAATCCACCAAATAAGATATATGACTCACATGATTTAATGAGATCTACATAAATTTTATCTATTATTGTTAAAAATAGTATATTATTAACATTTTTCAAAAAATAATAAAAAAAGTTTCATACATAGCACATGTACCTTTCTAGTTTTCTTTAAAATAAAAATACTTTCAAGTAAGTTTATTTTCAAAGTGTACAAGAGTCAAGAGTGTAAGACTGTATTTATTTTTAATTTCAAAATGAATTAAAATTATGATTTTATTTTAGGAACAAAATCAATTGACATTAGATATCAAACTTTTACATTTATATCAATTGATAATTTGATGTAAAATATAAAATTAACCAATTTACTATTGAATCATGTAATATTATCATCTTGATTCTACGTAAAGTTATTACTTCTGCATTCTACATTTCTATTTCTACACTCAACATGTGGAACTTTAATTTTGATTTGTTTATTGTTTGCTTTTATCGTCGGTAGGGGTGTTCAAACCCGAATCAGTAAAAAAACTAAAAATTGATCCAAAAAATTGAAAATCGATCAAAAATTGATTTTTTTTGGATGAATATTTGGGAAGACCGAACCGAACCGCTCAGATTTCGGATCTTTTCACTAAAACCAAACTGAGCCGAACCAAACCGCAACTTATAATATGAACTTACATATATAAGTTACTAATCAATTTTTACGTTGTGTATTTTTTTTAGAATTGACTTTTGTAAATAATCTTTGTGTTAAATATTAATTCACAATGACTTGTGTGTGTTAAATATTATTTCATATTTTTCGTTTCATTTGTTTAGAATATGATTTTGCAAATACTATTTTTCTATAAAATATTTTTTTTAGAAATGACATACGTGTGTTTAGAAATTGGCTTTATAATTGATAATCCATCGAGAATTATTAAAACATATGTCATTAGTTGTACTTGAAAATATATTAGAAGTGAAACGAAAGTGGAATCACTTTAGTTGATATTTATTTTCAAAAGAAATTATAACTACAAAAAATCAAAAATCGATTCAATCTAAATCGTATTGTTTCGGATCAGATATTTTTGTAAAAACAAACTGAGCTAAACTACATGTTATTTTAAACTTTAAATCGAATGACTTTTTATCTCAAAACCGAACTGAGCCGTGAACATCCCTGATTGTCGGTGCCAACTTTGTTTATTCTCCATCCATTGGCCACGTTGAGATGGTTGGAGTAATCGGTAAGGTCAATCACTGACAGATTTGTTGATATGATATGATATGTTTGGGCACGAGCACGATTCTAGGTGTTGTACAACAGTGTATGAGGGTCAATAATGATCCACTATGGGCTTCTTTGTACCGCTACAGCCATTAAAATAAATAATGTTGCACGCGACAAAAATGAGAGTGTACATTATTTCTATTCTTTTGGCTAAATTTTTTTATAATAATTTTATAATAAGTGCAGTTAATTTTGTAAAAAAAATACGAAAATTCCTAACTTTTAATGCAAATTATAAATTTTTTAAAACATACTTATATTTATATTTAAAAATGATTTGATTTTATCATTTAAATAAAACTGGTTCTTTTAAATCAATTTTTAAAATTCGTTAAGAAGTAGAAATTAACATTATTAATTAAATTTCTGTCAAAAAAACATTTTTAATTAAATTAAGTATTAAGTATAGAATACATAATTTTATATATGTGTGTGTATGTATACTTTTATTTTTAAATTACTTTTATAAAGAATAAACCAAGCGCACCAATCTAAAGCCCATATCCGGGGTCCACAACCAAGTGACCAACTAATTCGAGTTTCATGGCCTTTCTTTTCAATTGTTTTTTAGCGACGAGACTCCCATTAATTCCCATTCCACTAACATCGAAGGAATGGCCGCCAATCAATGATCTCTCATCTCCTCTTTTCACACATGATAAAATAAAATAGATATAGATGCAACGGATAGGCCGATGGGGATTGGGAGGAAACTCAATCGAGTGTATGATTGAAGGTTGGTCATCTTCTTTATTTTATTAATTTTTATGGCTAATCATCTCTTGCACGCATCAACATCCATTAAAGTATTAAATTGCATTTTCCCATTTTATAGGTTGGGGTGGGGTGCACATGGGTCCCGTTTGATTCAACACCGTGGCTTGACCCGATAAAAAGTCTTGATTGGGGTTGGATTGGATTTGTGTTTAATTTTTGTCAAATCGATCAAAAAAATGTATCGATTCGAGTTAGACCGATCGAGTTTAATGTTAAACTCTATAATGTTTTGGATCGAGTTGGTTCATGTCATTACATTAGATAACTCGAACATTTTTTTTGGTGAGCTAGATTACTCGAACATGTGAACACCTCTAGTTACTATTGTATTAATTAATATTAATATAATATACAAATATACAAATATTAAAAAAATAGTGTCACATCAACATGTTAAGTAGTTGGTTTTGTGAGGATGCTGCTCGGGTCAACTTTGAGAGACATGGATAGTATGCTCTGGGCTCGGGTCTTGTGTTTGGGCCTTAGATAGGGTGCTTGTTTTTCTTTTTTTTCCTTGCTTTGCTTTTTCCTACCAAACAAAATCAACCAACTCAAGTTCGATTGGGTCGGATCGGGTTGGATCCAGCTAAAGAAAAAAAAAAAAAACAACCCAAACTATCTAAGTTGGATTGAGTCATCGAGTTATCTGAATTTCTAAACTCTCTATTTTCAGGTATGGTCACCATTATTGGTCACTCAAAACAACAAAACTGAGAGCTCGCAATTGTTGTTGTTATTTTATTTTATATTTTATACTAAGTAAGAAATAATACAAGATCCACCAAAAGAAAAATGATACAAGTTTGGAATAACATCAACATTTGATTATATTAAAATAGTTTAAATATCTATCAATCTAAGTGGTAATGAATTTGATTTACCCTGAATAAAATCTTGGATTCGACTATTGTGAATTGGAAAAAGACTAACAAATTAATTTGTACATAAAATAAAGTTTTCATTTATGATCAAATTTTAATAGGTACATATTTAAAATAAAAATGTAACAAGCAAAGTTTATAGTTATTTGTATTATACTCAGTACAAGATTACATCGGCATACAAAAATGAATATAACTATTGCTCCCTCCTTTTCAAAATGAGTGATGCTAAAACATGAATTTTTATATTAAGTGATTTTTTAAATTTTCAATTAAGTATTTTTTTTCAAGTTTGCCCAAAAAAAGAATATTTGGATTGTTTTACAGCACTACCTAATAGTGCATTTTCAGTCCAAAAAATAATGCATTTAGTTAGAAAAAAAAGTTCATTCATAGAAATCGAAAAAGAAAGAATAATTTAGTAAAATTGTTTCATTCGTTGAAATATTTATTTTCCTTTTTAATCACAGTAAAAAAAATCTTAAAACGTTATTTATTTTGAAATAGTAATTAGGTAATAAAAAGATAGTATAGATTTTTTTTTTAAATACAAAGGAGAAAGGAAAAGGAAAAAAAACTAAAGACCGGGAAACAAAACTCCCAGAGCGTCCGCTAAGAGGAGGTTGCCCATGCCAGTAGGTGGCCGATCAAACATCTGAAAGTGAGTCTGCTGAGAGTGAGGCTCCCATTTTTGCCAAGAAATTTGCTGTGTGGTTCCCTTCTCTAAGGGTGTGTCGAAGCGAGACATCCCACTGACGATTAAGAATATCCTAAATACTGTGAAGAATGGAAGCATACTGATGAGTGTGTGGTTCCCTTCTCTAAGGGTGTGTGGAAGCGAGACATCCCAAATAGTCGAGGACTTATTACTAATAAAATTGTCGTAAACAAATTATAAAAGTTAGGTTAGAATATGTTTTCTCTGAATCAGGTTACAATATGTTTTTCATCCTTCTAAAATCAATGAATTTTAATATTGGTTTTTAACTTTTTATAATATAGTCCGTAAAAAAAGGACTTTTTATATAATATATATTTCTCTAATTTCAATTTCTCAAATATATGAAGTTATTGTATTTAATCACCACTGTTAATGGATGTCATTAAATGCTAAGATGCACAACAAATAGAGAGAAAGATACAACTATATCTCATAGAGCAAGGCTATGTCCATCCAAACTCATCACACATGAAGAATAAATGAATTGAAAGGCTAAATTAAAGACATAGGTGGTAATCAACCTTAAAAGAAGAAAGACATAGATGATGACAGTAGCCTACCCAAAACAAAAAAGGAATAGATATTAACATGTACACAAGGAATGGACGAGAAGTCACAAGTAATTCAATGTTTCTGGGTGGTTTTGTTATACTTGGTCTTGATCCATTGGAAGCTAACGGAGGTACCCTCCTTCAACTTCTTGACGCCAGTGGAGGCCACTGCCTTGGTCTTGCCTAGGACGTTGTTGTTGTTGCTCTTCTTCTTGGATTGATTCGAACCACTCACAGGGTCTGGGCCTTCGTCCCATTGGTCAGCCCAGGATGTTCCATGAGAGCCCATTTCTTTTGTCTATTAACGATTCCTATAACACTAATTTCCTTTAATATGCAAAACACAGAGAGAGAGATGAAAAATTTTGTGGGAACTGGATGAATTGAGGACTAGGAGCACAAGGATTTTAATATGGGTGTTTGGAGATGGAGATTTGTGAATTGAGAACCAGTTCAATGCAATTTATAGGACTAGGACTAATTCAAGTAGCTGACAAAGCAAGCCACCAAATCCTAATGCATGGATTAAGTTTTTTCATGATGTAGACTTTGACACGGGAAGGCATCCCGCAAGAAAACTCGTTTTCCCATCGGTTGTACGCTGGAACCTTCTAGAAGTGGCTGTATTTGACTAAGATAATCAATTTTTTTCCAGAAAAATTTGGACCAACAGAGGCCTTTAACACGCTTGCGCTTACGTCCCAATCCAAGTTTAGGATGGGGGGGCTCATTTTTAAATGCCGTGGCGGCTATGCTACTATATTCCTACAACTAGAAGGCTCAAGGACGGACCCATCTGGGTGGTTTCTACAGTCAAACACAGACTAGCTATAAAGAAAAAAGAAACAATGGACCACCCTTTTTCCGGTGAATAATTCTACCCAAAAAGAAGAAGAAATTCAAGCATCCCAAAATTCTTCCGCTTATGATTCAGTGTGATTCGCCAGCTGTTTTGTTCACACCAGAAGGGAACGGCAACCCTGGTCCCTGGGTTTTGTGTTTGGTTTTTTGTTTTATTTTTTTATTGGTAGGAATATGTTATTGGTTTAGATTTTAATAGAATTAATTTTTATAAAATTAATATTTTGTGTTTGAAAATAATGTTTCAAAAATTAATTTGAAAGACTTGATTCATTCATACAAATACATCTTGCCTGATCGTCAATTAATATTAATCAATGGGCCGGATTCTTATTTTCTCGTCAATCAGAAGAAAAGCTGTCTCGAAGGTTTGTAATACATATTTTGCACGAACCGGAAAGCTACAATTTCCTTTCCACTCCGGCAAAGTAATTTCCAGAAAAGAAAAAAACATGACATCGGAATATGGAAGATGAGAATCTGGAGAGAAGTGAACCTGGTTACCAAAGTGGTCTTGGTTTCATATACATGTAAGTATAGTTCATTGAAATTTAACTGGTTTGCGTTCAGTCCAGTTCTCCAGTGTAAGCTTCGTCTCAGGATTGCTCAGGTTCAGGTATTTATTGAAGAGCCACCGAGAAGCCTTTAGAGCATCTCCTCTACTTTCAACTGGAAATATATTCCTACGGCTTTGCCAATCATTGGTAAGCTTTATCCACTCCCTCCTCCATTCCTTTAGCTTGAAATCCTCGCCTGTTTCTAAGCTTTCTCTTAAATATTTAAGATAAATAGCAGCTCTGGGGCCATAGTAATCATGAAGAAGCCCGCTCCAGTACTTGTTTCCTGTGGAACATCGTAAACCACCATGCAATCAATCTGTAATTCTGTATGCCCAAACACCACACTGCTTTTATTTTATTTTTTCTCTGTTGGGTTCACTGAAGTTATTCATAGAGAAAGGGGAGTGCTTACATTTATAAAAAAGGAAGCTAAAAAAAATATAGCAAGATATTATTATTAACTGTTATACATACCATAGTCACGAAGCAGACTGGCTTCCTCCTCTGTGTTGTCAAACCACATGGTGATTTGTGTTCTAGCATTCCACTCAAACTGAAAATTGTTTCGGTCACATCAATAGAAGTATATATCAGATGGTGTTTTCAATTTTATTCCAATAGAAGTAAATCAAACCTGTCTCTCCTGTTCTTCATTTTGAGCCAGTTGCTTTGCACTTTCTAACCAAGGGCCCAGAAGAAATCCATCATGGCAAGCCAACAGTGTGTCCAAATCATCCACTAGATCCAGAAATCTCTGGCTGAGTAGGGTCACTCCATGAACGTCGTGTGATTGGTATGCCTCTATGACCTTTAAGAACAACTGATTTGCATATTTTGCTAAGACTTGTCTGGTGAGATCAACAAGGTCATACCTAATAAATACCATGAATCTGGATATTAAATCAACATCGGGCTACATTTTGCCTGAGGTACTGAAACAGGAGTGATAATTCTTATATAACCAACTTCTCTTACCTATAAGTATTACTTTTTGAAAGTTCATCTCCACTAGCTATAAATAGCTCCAGTGCATAAATTACTTCAGAAGTTGAATACCATAAATGAGGTCGATCGAATGAATCAGTTATTTCCTTGATAATTGTTCTCGAGAATGGCTTGCCATAGTGGCGAGACCGTTCATGCTGTACTGAAATTAAGGAAGGGTCTACATCTGGGAATGATACAATGACATCTCTGTTTTTGTCCTGTTCCCATACACCAAAAATATCTAGTCAAACTGAAATATGATCTTCTAATTTATGCATTGACGTTGTCATTTGTTTACAGCAGCCGTTGGTCAGATTCAAGGATAACAGCAGATTGAGAATTAAGCTGGCCGAAGTGATGTGATATGTCCTTTTTCTTTCTTGATTTGTACGTATCAAGGAGAAAATGAAATGCAACAAATGATTTATTTTGCTTGACGTACATAGAAGGAAGAGTGCATGTGCAGTGCAGGAAATTGAAAGAAATTACTACTCTGATGCAGGTTATAAGTACTAACATAGGCTCCATCAGTGCAATTGTAAACAGTGTGATATAAGACATTCCATCCCTCTTGTATTAAAGGAACTTGTCTTCCATATCGTCTAATTGAATACAAATCAACCCACGCCTGAAAGAGGAACGACCATAATGCATTTCAATATGAAAATATTACCCAGTTACTAGTTAGTAAAGATATAAATGAAATAAAAGAAAGCGTGGACTAAGGGCAAGCGATGGAGTTCTTTCAATTTCAGATATTCAATATCATTATTGTTAAACCCAATTTCCTTTTTTTTTTTTTTGATCACAGACCCAATTTCCTAATAAAATATGAAGAATAACATTACTACAGATAAAAAAATTGCCAAAACGAATATACTATACTGTTCCCCTGGTTATGCTGATTTTACACAAGGTTGAAGGCAGCTATATAACTACGTAGATTCTGATCATAATTATCAGCAAAATGAGGTTCATAAATATTCTGATTGTTCTGTAAAAAGGGGATTGTATGCAAGGGAGGAGAGAAGCATGTCAGAATTACACCCGAAGTCCAAACATACAAAGTAGATGTGGATAACAAAATTCGAAAATGGTAGAAAGTTTTTCCTAATCCAAACGTGGCAAATAATAGAGGACATTTCTACATTCAAAAAACGTAGTAAGACATAGTGAGGGGTTCCACAGGTCACGGGAGATCCTATTAGCACGGGAACATAGTAAGACATTGAGTGAAATAAATGCAACCTGTTGTTACAATACCAACATTCTATCATTCTTACCTTAACATCAATTTTCTTGTGTTGAAATGCCATTTCAGACATCAGATCATAGACAATGGGATTCTGTTCTATTCCTTCCATTGACATTCCAACTCCAACCTTTAGAAAATCAAATAGGTATAAGAAATATGATTTCTATGATTAAAAAAAGTCACAGAAAAATTATTGCCAAATTGACTTGCATAAATAATAATATATTCTTGTGCAAGTTTCATATTCTGAACGGGGAGAAAGGAAGAGACTGAAAAGAAATTGCTGATATTGGACCCAAGTTTGAACAGTAAATTACATCTGTGGATGGTATATCTTAGTGTTCTTATGTATGTATTTATGCAGATGCACTGCCTTCCAAATTAGACAGTGTAACTGTACAGATTAACCAACTGAAACATATATATAAACATACTCTTGATGATGCTGGATAATCTTTTTTTCATGTTTCTACACTACTACATAACAAGAATCGCAGGCAATCAATTGAACCTATTTAGTTGTTTGATAACTATCCAATGTCCCAAAAGATGCTGTTGCTTTCGTTTTTGGTTCAATTTTTTTTTTTGGTTTTGAATGCACCTCACAATCATAATCTTAATACACCATACCGATTTAATATCTATTTATGTGAGCCTATATTCTATTTTTTTCATTTCCTTACTTAAATCCTTTAATTCAACAGCAAGACACTATTTAGTACAAAATTGAGTCACCAATAAAAATGAATAACTTGCCATTGTTGAGTTAGCACTTGTACGTGCTTCAATTGGCCCAGATGCTATCGCATCTAATATCCCATACATCTCAATGTTTCCTGCAAAATTGTGCAGCATACACCTGTCAAACACAACACCCCCAGTCATTTGAAAAAACATAAGAAAGCAATCAAAAGGATGCATACGACAGAGTCTTCGATTAACGAACTTCAAAGTCATAAATCGTAATATACAGACAGAGACATAATTAAAACATGCAACAGCCATTATTATCAAACAATTTGTAGGGAAGTCAACCAGTGCTAATTATTACATTTTCATATCACAACGTTGGTACTTGGTACAGTTATACAAAGCAGCTATCTTTATAAATCACTGGTTTAAGCTGCTGACCATTGGACTGAGCAGATAAGTTTCAAGTAAGTTTTGATGCATGAAGAAGATAATCAAACAAGACGAGGACACTGGAATATTTTCACTATTTTGTACCAAATATATTCACATTTTATTTATGCATGTGTGTATTATATTCACATAAGGAAGAGTGAAGATACCATCCCCCACCCTATGGATATAGCCAACTAACTTAAAATTGTAACTTCAGAGAGAAAAGTGAGAAGTTACGATCATTGATTAGAAAATCAATGATTGAGGTTGTGATAAAACGTATGCACATATATCACAAACTATGAGTTTATTTAAATTTATTCCCTTGATTATCTAATCAAGAGCTAGAAGTCTTCACAAATCTCATTCTAGTGGAACCAAATCCACATGGACATTATTATCTGTATTTATAAATATAAGATGGATGATGACTTTCCAGATATAGGGAACTCCATAAAACTGTTCTGAGGTAATCCATATGGGTTTTACTTCGGCAAACAGGTCAAGAACCACCAGCTTTCCGACAGGAACAGAATGTAAAAGGGCCTGGGAACAAACACCAAGAAAAATCACAAATGAGTGATAATTAAGTTAGAACAAATAACCCGGGTGAACTCATAATTCTAGAAAGCATTTATACTGACTAAAGAATGCATTTCTTCACATGTATATATGGAATTATGGATGATTCTAGCCAGTATCTTTACACAGGCACTGAAAGAAGGGAAAAGGAAAAAGAAAACTACTGTGAGGATTGCTAGTTACAGTCTATGCATAATAAAGATTCCAAGAAAACCATCAAATTTTAATGGAAGCAACCATAAAAATTGATGAAGATCAGTATAATTGAAATCCATGGAAACAAAGACAAAAGTAAATTGATGCGAAAATTATTAAGGCAGAAAGAATGGTTTACATAGCCAGATCTCAGACAAGCTGTTCTTACTGCTTATATTAAGGCTTGCTGTAAAAACAAGCAATAAAGCTGGATGTAAAAACTTATAAATACAACCTTCATTTGGGGAGGTCTCCAGAACGGATCATATGAAAATAGCCATCCCTGCATAAATGAAAAAGAATCATTAGTTTTGTGGATGCATATGCATGAAAATCTTAGCTAAGTATAGTTATATGCAAAAGCTAGCACTTAGCAGCATCAAATCAACGTTAAATTGAAAGGAGAAAAAAAAAAGTTAGCTAATTTCTGTCACCTGCATCAACCAAACAGCACCATTGTCACCATTCTGCATTCCTTTAAAGACTGCCGCACCTAATGAAGAAATGTACTCTGGATCATCAATGGGTGGGGTGTTCTCATCAAAGGTATCACTGTGATTGGTCCAACATACTATTCGTTAATGAATGAAAGGGCAAGTCCTTAATGTACAAAAGCATATAACAATATATATTTTCCAACGATAAAAGTACTCGTTTCCTTAGATTTCAGTGCACTAATCACGATTGTCATGAATAAAACGTGAAAATATATCAACAATAGTTATCAAACTTGAGAGTTTATGTAAACTCGTGGCATCCTAGTAAACCACATATGTAAACTTGTAATAGTTTAAATACAACAAAAGTATTATTCAAAAACATATCCTAGTATCCAAACTTAATTGAATAGGTTATCTATAATTAGTATTAAGCATTCCAACTCCATAAGAAAGCAAATGAAAGTAACAAAGTAAAAACATATTTGAACTATTTGTTATATTATACTTAGCCCAACACTTACATCAGTATGTAGTCTAATAAAAACAGAACAAAAATAACACTGAAACATAATATTAGCTTCATAAACTCAATATTTATTGCAGATGGTAGGCAATTCAACCCAAATACCCAACAAAATCATCCAAAACTGTACAAGGGTGGGATTTAAGCATGAAACTTGCTGATATGCATTATTATATAAGGAGGCTACATAGAACTAAAGAATACCAATGTATGCCAGGAGTACCCGCTTACAGTTTCATATTACAGAAAAGAAAAAGTGTTAAATAAATATTCCATGAACCAAAATAAAGCCTTTTCTACAAATATTGGAGCAATGAAAATTTAAGTTCTATAATTAATTGATAAGCAGAGAAAAACTAACCAGTTGTATATGTGGCTGGTTCTTCCATACTCTGGGTGGAAAGGTAATCAAATATCACAAACTATTAATTGATATCTGGATATTTATTTCAGAATGTTGTGTGTAACATTATACCATGTCAACCAACAAAGTTAGAAAGAAACATGTATATCACCTTGCAATTGTTGTTCAATAAATGCTTTCCCGATCTCAATGAACAAGGGATCAGTTGCATCAAGAAGATAAGTGCAGCACCATTTGAGGTCATTCTTAACAGAAAACCTATAGCATGATGAAAAAATGGTCAATAAAGCCTGTGGGTGGTGGGTGTTTAACTGGCACATATTATGTGAGTGTGTGCCCTATTCTACGCAGATTGGTTCTATGTTTTCTTTCAGTGTTGGTGGGTGTTTTTTAAGTATGATAAATTGATATATGAGATAATATTGTGTGGCAGAAAACTACTTCATGATATTATCAACTTCCAAATATTCTTAAAAAACGATGAACTATCCAATTGCTGAATTTTCAAAACAGTAAGCAGACTAATTACTCCAAGTTCAAGTCAACGCGTAGAATGTTGTGCTTACCAATTTCCCAAGCGTGTTATTTTTGCTGATGGAAATATATATTTCAGTGCCGCAGGTACATTTCCAGAAAAAGCTGGCAGGACTGAAAAGCAACCATTCAGTAGTTAAAATTACTCCCATAAAAGGAGTAGAAGGTGAACTGAAACCAAAAGAAAAATATTTACTATCTGTCTTTGGTTATTCTGTAGTTTGCACAAAGTTCAACAATAATTTATGTTGTTCGGTAGGAGTGTCAGTAATTGGAATGACAAATAATGAGTACCAGGTGTCATTCCAAGCTCATACATTCTGGCAAGAATTTTCTTCTGTAAGATTAATTGTTGATCAAACCAGCTCTGTGGCAGTGGTCCACCCCATCTGGAAATGAAATATCATTTAAAATAGAATTACTCATTCTCTCAAACTAGGGCTGCTGGATCTCGGAGTGATGACAATGATACTCCAGGCATAGATAAAGAGTTTTTACTAAAAGCAACAAACTTGAAAATTTCATGATGAAACTGTGAAGTCTTAAATAATTGCATATTCATTATTCTAGTTTCCACATAAATTATTTCAATATATAAATTTTATGTCAGCCTTAAGCTAAAAACATGTTATCAAAATCAAAAAAAGAAGCCAATGAATTCTACAACTCACCTATGTAAATTTCCCATACGAGACCATGCAAGAAATGCGGGGCCTCCAAAGAAATCATCCAAACCAGAAATGCTTATGTTAAATTTCTCCTGTAGGTGGATATATGAAGTCAGTTATCCAAAAAAATACTTTATTGAGCAGAATTTCGTTATACAATATCCTAGATTACTGAGCTACTGGTATGATGATTTGAATAAACTAAGCCAATGACGGAATTGAGGACCTAAATCAAGTTGTACATTTGTATTTCTTTATTATCATCAATTAATGGTCAAGAAAACGAAACTTCCAAGCAGAAAAATGCTAGGGATTATACATAACAAAAAAATTCTACCAGAGAACTAAGATACCAATCTAACTACACGTCTGCACCTAGACATTTACTATATCTTACAAGACTGCCAGATAGCCCTATATATTTCCTCCGGGAATAAATTGCAAAACTTGTCAAAACTATATTCAAATAGATGTACACAGAGGCAGAGCACAGCTTAGATGTGCTGTAGTTGTCTCATGATGCCGGTATCTAAAAATACTAAAAACCTGGCATAAAATTAGATAACATCTGAAAAGAGCACCTCGAATCAAAAGTTACTTAAAAAGATGGAAAGCACCGGCTATATGAAGTTGCTATTGGGAACCTTGTTTTAAGTCTTAGAAAAATTTAAAGCCATTATTGAGCCTCCATCTTATGCTTTGATATTAGTTCTTAACATGTATTAGAACTTTTATAAACATGTGGTTAGGAGTCCAATCCTCGCTTCTTTCACTCTTCATAATTAAATTTCACCTCAAGATAAAGTAATATATGCATCGTCCTGCCTAAAAGCTCTTAAGTACTGGAAGTGTTGGAGATATAAATAATAAACATGGCTTCACCTAACAACTTGGGATAAATCTAAGGAATTTTTAGAACATTTAACTTAGAACAAAACAAAATACATGGATTTTATTTTATGTTTGGTACATATCTAAAGCATAATAGTAGGAAAAGTGCTACACAGTTCCATCTAGAAGAACGGAACTGAAAAGAATGCAATGGAACAATGAACAGACTCATACTGTTCCACTCCGTTCTGTTCCCGTGTCAAAGGCCATGTGAGATATAATTTATTTTTGACACTCCTGCTCTCTGTAAGTTAGAAATATTATAAAAGTAAGAAATTCATGGTGAGGTAAAGCTTATTTAAACAATTTTCTCAACTAATGCCAAAGCTGGTTTAGAAGTGCATGATTTGTGGGTTGATTTTTTAGCACAAAAACCATCTTCAGAAAGTTTCCATGGGTGACAGAGACGTTGCAATGCAAAACCCATACCAAGAATTATTTGAGACAAATAGGCAGGAAAATGACCTTGAACACTTTCTGCCAGATAGCCTCTTGTCCCGTAAATGCAAGTGGCAAGTTGACACCCTGCAGAGCCATCCAGTCAATTTCCTTTTCCCATCTTGTCCAGTCCCACCAAGCAAAAGAATCTTCCAAAAGCAGATAAAACAAGATCACGTGAAAATGAAATGAAATCTTCTCTAATGTCAATTCCTCGCACACATGATGAAGACACAAAGGAAGTACCGAAGTAGCTTACAGCTAGACGTAACAGCATTTTGGTAATAGCTCCACGGAGTAAACCTCTGGACTGAGATTCCGGCGTCGGGAACACGTGGCAGAAACCCCACATTGGGTACTGAAAATAGTTGGGAGCCACCAGTTTTGTCCCAAGATATGTGTGAACCACACCAACGCTTCAGATACCAGTGCAAACCGGCGGCGATGTCCACTCCCGTTGTCCCTTCAATTCTGTTGAGGATTGAACCAAAATCATCATAATTTGTTGCTTATATTACCCCCCGAGTTCGGTTACCTTATAATTTATTGACATGTTGCTTTCCCTAGACTAGCAATTGTAGCTTACTATATACTACTAGTAGTATCAATGAAAAGTTCTATCACATATTAAAATAATACTCCATTCCTTTTAAAACTATAACCATTTTAGTTTTTTATTTTTGTGTTAAAACTATTATAATTTTATAATTTTAAAGTGTTATTAATTATTTTTTTTTATTTATATCTTTATTTAATAATTAATAGTGGGAATAATTGAAATTAACTATAGAGATTTATATATAATTTATCATAAATATTTTAGTCTATATATAATAATATTTTATTTTCACTAAATATTTTTTAATCTTAAATTGTTATAGTTTTGAAACGTATGTAGGCGCTCAATTTTACCATTCATTCATTCCATCCAACTTTACTCTCATATATATGAAGTGAAACTTAAACGCACTCTCACTTTCTGAAGAAATTGACAAGTATAACGTACAGAATTTGAGGACTCCCTTGTTGTCTTGCGAAATTAGGATGGTTTTTTATCACGAAACAATATTCACCGCGGCATTGCTTCTGTTAATAACAAATTAGTCAAAATTAGTCCAGAAAAACAATTAGCCCGTTTAGGTTAAGAATCAACGGTAATCAAACAAATGGAAAAACATGGAGAGAATTGAAATGCCTTGGAGAGGATCCGGAAGTGGAAGCTGGAGGAATGGGAAGGGAGCAAGCGGAGGAGGAGGCCGCGAGCGGCGGCTTCCTGGACGGAGGGAAGAGCCCTCTCGCGGTCTTGGATTTGAAGAAGGCCGGAGATGGCGTCAACGCCGGCGGTGGAAGATTCGGAGGAAGAGATTACTGAGAAGACGAAGACGAAGATGAGAGAAACAGCGACAAATGGTGACTCCATGACGGTTACGGATTGTGGAATTGGGAACGTGAAAGAAATAAAAAGAAGAAGAAGAAGCGATTCCGAAGGAAGGAGTTTCATCAGAAGCAGACAGCATTTTGCCATTTTCTAATTTTTAAGGCCGGCCAACCTTGACAGCGGAAGCTCACCTTTTGCCGCCAGTGTTCGTTTGTTCGTTTCGCCTATTCAATTTTTTTTAAAAAAATATAACGCATGCAGGAGTGTTTTATTTTTTGTCCTTATAAAAAAAGTTAGATATTTTTTGTCTCTGTAATATTTTTTTTTGTTTTTAGGCCATTTTTAAGGGAGTATCTAAATTAGGTGCTTAAATAGATCTCACGTTGTCATATCACTCACTTTCACATTTTTTAACACAAGCACCCATTAAAAATTTAACCCCTCCAATCCAGCAACTCGAAAAAATTTACTAAATGAGTTCCACCAATAATTTTACATCCAATTAAAACCCACAAATACATGTGGAACCCGTCAGGAGAGAGGAGAGAGAGGGTGCTTAGAAGCACCACTCCTTATTAAGCACTCTCATTTTTTTCTCTCCAATGGGGGTGCTTAATAGGAACCATTTAAGCACCCCATAGGAACCCCCCTTGGATATGTTCTTAGTCCTTTAAGTGAGTTGACCGCTGATGTGTCCTATTTTGAGTTCAGTCAGCAAGTCTACGTGGCCAAAAACACTGCCACGTAGATGCCACATCAACCTTTCTCTCTCTCCTCCCTCCTCCCCCCATCTTCCCCTCCGCCATGACCACCCCTCCACCCCCTCCATCCAACCTCCTCTCCTCCATCTCTCTCTCCCTCCTCCTGCATCGACGTGATATTAATTACATGCACAGTCTGAAATACACGCAATGAGGGCAGAGGAGGGGGAAGGTGAGGGGTGGTCATGGGGGAGGAGAGAGGAGAGAGAAATGGAGGAGGGGAGGTTGGATGGAGGGGGTGGAGGGGAGAAGGGGTGGTCATGGCGGAGGGGAAGGTGGGGGAGGAGGGAGGAGAGAGAAAGGATGATGTGGCATCTACGTGGCAGTGTTTTTGGCCACGTAGGCGTGCTGACTGGACTCAAAATAGGACACATCGGTCAACTGACTTAAAGGACTTAAAACAAAAAAATATATTATAGGGACTAAAAGCGTTTGACTTTTTTATAGGGACACCCCTGTATTATAGGGACAAAAACATATTTAAGCCAAAATCGTGATCCATTGCGTCACAATCGTCACCGTCATTGGGATCTATTGCACCGCCAAGCTTCTCTTTTCAATTGACCGCTATGACCAATCGACCCATTACATTGATGAGTCCCGGATCCAATCGGACACCACGATGAACCCTGCACCGAACCACACATCGTCGACGGCAGTCACCGCACGGAACAAATCTTTGGTTTGGGTTATGAGAAAGTATTAAAAAGGAATTTGCCACATAGAAGGACGGGGTCCACGAGCAAGACAACGGTGAAAGATTATATTGGCATGAATGGGACGGAAAGTGCTGCAAACTGCAAAGAGAGAGATGGGAGGAGAGTTGAATTAGGAAGACGAGGATGACGATGTGCAGGAGAATTAGGATTGAATTTAATTTTTTGTTATATTTGTATTTTATTATATTTAATAAAATGACATGGCAAAATGATGAGATCTCATTGGATATCAGTGTAAAACCTATTTTACACTAACAGACCATATAAATTAAACTCATATTTTAATGGAGATTGAGAAACAGAAAATGATAATGGAGATAAATAAATTATTTTTGTAATTAAATGTTTTGTTTTTCTATTAGAAGTCTTTACTCATTTGTTTTTTTACTTTTAAGAGCTAGTATCCTAACCAGCTAACCTAATAGCCATAGGTGATAAATTAATTTTTTTATGACATGATAGACATAAAGAAAATTCCTCTAAATGATGTTTTTCATACAAAACTTGAAAATTGAATCCAAACTCCAAAGGCATATTTAAGGATAAAATTCTTCTACATGGATTTGACAACGTTAGTAATGTTAGTGTACTTATTTATATGTGTGGTTGACAAGTCAGAATCACAATTTGATTTGGTTACTTCATTGTAATAAATAAATTTTAAAAAAAATGCAGGCACTAAATTCAATTTCCAGGACCAGGAGTCCGTGATATGGCACATTTTTTTTCTTCATAAAACTGTTATTCAAATAACCACTCACTAGTCTTGATCATAAATTAAGGAACAAATATTACACACACCCACACACTTCTATAAAAATTGTTCATCGAAAGTTAATGTTGACGTTGTTCAACTTTTTTTTTGGTGAGAGAACAATCCTTCAAAAGAACTTATAATAAAAAAAATTAAAAATGTAGTAAATGAAAAGTACAGTGTAGCAGCAAAAATAAAGCATATCAAATAACAAGAATGGACTTTTTTTATATAATTTTTTCTGTATTTATGAAAGAATAGACAAAAGTAATTTAAAACTGGAAAAGATATGAATATAGTTATTTTTTTGTCATATTAATATAGTTTTATCAATAAGAAATGTTATATCTTCCTGCATATTTCCTTATTTAATAATTAAAAAATATAAAAATAGTTAATATCTTAAAAATAGTTAATACTATTTTTATTTAATAATTAAAAAAATTTATAAGAATAAACAGTAAGAAGATTTTTTTTTTGGTCAAAGAAAAATAAGAAAATTTAGAATTATTCTTTAACAATTTGTCCTTACCATGATTTTGGGTCCTTCGAGTTCGAGCCAATTCTCTTGGCCCAATTGGTTGACCAACACGATGAATATTTGGGGCCGTAAGTGTTGGACTATTTGTATATGAATTTAGGCTCTCTGTGTGTTCTACCAAAACCGTAGGACTGCAAAATCTACCAAAAAAGGCTTTCAGTATGTTTGTGTACCCTCGTTGAGTTTAGAATTTGGAAATTGTTCGACCAAAAAAACAGAATTTGGAAATTGTATGGTCAAAAAAATAACTTTTAAACTAAAAAAGTTTCTTTCCGTTATCTACGTTAAGGGTGGTCCCTTGGTTCTGCTGGGGTTTGGTATCTCTGTTACTGAGGTTTGGTCTTTCTTGAGGAAAGTTGGGTTTGAGAGCATAGTGTACTTGTGGTAGTCTAAGATTCTCTGTTTGCTCTTCTTGGATAGTATCCTTTGAAGGAGTGTTTGTTTTTGGTCAGCTAAGAGACGGGAAACACAGTGTGTGAGAGATTAGTAGGACTCTTTTTAAGCCCTACTGAGAGGGGTGGAAACAGTGTGTGAGGAGTGTTGGAGTGGGGGTAGTAAGTCTCTTGGCTTTGGGCTGGTTTTCTCTATCTAATGGAGATTAGAATGTCTAATACAGATTCTTGTAAGAAGATTCTGGATGGAGCTACTATACAACTAGAAGAAGAGGTGGTGCCAAAGGAGCTGGTGACCCAAGCAACGCTAGTGGGGAAGGTGATCACTGACCGCATGTTGAACAGGGCAGCTATCAAAAATATGCTAGTCAAGGCGTGGGGAGATCTAGAGGATCTTCAAGTTTCGGATGCTGGTTTCAACTTATTTCTTTTCACATTTGCGCACAAAGAAGAAGCACAGGAGGTCCTTGATAAAACTCCTTGGTATGTGATGAGCAAACTGATTAACCTGAAGTGGTGGAATCCTCAAGTTGCTGTGAATGAATTGGATTTCAGCAAAGCCCAGTTCTGGGTTCAGTTACAGGGACTACCTTTAGAATTTATATCAGAAAAAAATGCTGGTAGAATTCTTAGTCAGATTGGAGAGGTGATTGAGATTGAGGACCCAAGAATTGAAGGCAAAGTTTTTCGCCCTTTTATTCGGGCTCGGGTAGAGATTGATATACGGGCACCTCTATCTACAGGATGCTGGATCCCAAGGAAGAACATGGCAAAGGTTTGGGTTTTTATAAAGTATGAGAGGTTACAGGATCTGTGCTATAACTGTGGTATTATTGGGCATGAACAAAAAAATTGCAAGAAGGAGAAGGCTATGTCCTTGTTGTGGGAGAATGCTCAAAGATACAGCTCTAGGGTGGGAGTGGCACCTGCAAAGCCAAGGAGGATGGTGGTGGATGAGCTTGAAAGAAGGAAAAAATTTGGCAAAGGGGGAGAAAACCATGATTCAGGTGGGCCAACACCGGAGAATAAGCACGAGGAAGGAGAGTTGAGGGCGTTGGCAGTGAGAGAGATGAGGTTGAACAAAGAGAGGTATGAGTATGAGGTAAGGTTAGAGGAAGAGGAGGGGGATGGTATTGGTACTAGTGGGGGAGAAGAGGAGCATGCAGGTAGCATGAGGACCACGACTGATAGAGAAGAGATTCAGAGATGCTTAGCTCCTGATTTCCCTGTCATTACGAACCTACGACTCCAACAGGTTCCTGGGTTTCCATTCCCGGGGTTCAGAGCGACGACGAGGGTGGTGTTCTCCGATGACCTCAACAGTCCGGCTGAAGGGGATGGGTTGGGGATGGGTAACCTGTTCGCGAATAACCCGAGTCTGACAGGCCACGTGGGGTTCTCCCAAAATCCTAATCAAATCGCACGAAAAGGGGGTTGCGCAGTGGCAGGGGAAGTGAGTGATTTGATGTTAGATCAACGGGCAGAAAGAGAGAAACAAAAAGGAAAACAGCGGATAGAAGGTTCGACTAGTCAGGAAGAGGATAATGGGGGTGTGGAACCGAATCTGAATAGTCTGACTGAGTCCTCCCTAAATCCCCTGCAAAAGGCTGTCAGGTGTGAAGGAATGGATAGGGAAAAAGGGGTAAGGGGGCCTGATTGGTGGGCCCAGGAGCAGATTGATAATGTGGCTGCTTTTGAAAAAATACAAGTTGATTTACAGGCCATCAGAGAGGAGGTCAGGGCCTACTGGGAGGGTAGTAAAGACAAGGCCCATACGGAAGAAGTGGTCCATACTGCACAAGTGGCCCATGACGAGAGCCAACAAAACGAATGGGAACAATGCTTTGGGCCTGGGAGATCGGGGGACCCTATGGAGTACATGTCGATACAGTTAAGCCAGGAAGAAGTGAGTAAATGCAGAGCCCAGTGTGCAATGTTGGGCCAGTCAGGAAGAGCTGCTAATAGTGTGGGCCAGGAAAAGACTTTACAAATACAAGGGAGGAGCAATGAGTTGAGAAATTCTCTGGCCTTGGTGGAAGGCCCCAGTCTACCAGGGAGCACCGAGAAATCCATGCATGGTATGTTGAACACCGGTGCAGAGGGGGAGAAGGTTGAAGCTGACTTGAGCAGGGGATCTTATAGTAAGGATGACATTAAGGATACCCAACAGGGATTGGAGCAGGGGAAAGCGAAGGAAGGAGTGGAGAATTATTATGTTAACTTTCCGTCTGATGATGAACAGGACGAAAATGGGTAGCCTTGTAGCCTTCCAGCTATAGTGGAATCTCAGCTTGTATTGGGGATAAATCATAATTTATCTCTGAAACGTAGAAGGGAAGATCGGGTGGGGTTAGAGATGATTGAGTACAATGGAAGAGGTTCACATAAAAGAGGGAAGGGGGAAGAAAAGGAAGGATGGAGTGGGGGAGGAGAGATGGTTGTAGACGAAAGTTGTTTGCTGACGGCTGAGGAGGCGGGCCTTGCCATGCCCCCTACTTTTCGATGACTCACTTAAGCTGGAATTGTCGAGGAGTAGCGGCGGACTCGACAATGCATGAGCTGAAGGAGGTTTGTAGGGCCTATCAGCCAGTCGTGGTGTTTCTCATGGAGACTAGAGCTCCAAGGGGGAGAGTGGACAGGATTCGGAGAACTCTGAAATTTAAGTTTACTACTGTGTTGAGCCGAGAGGTCTTTCAGGAGGGCTGTGTATTTTATGGAATCCGCAAGTTAATGTCCAGGTTTGTGAGTCATCTCCAAACTTCATTCATACTTTTATTACTGATCAAAGAGGGGATTCTGGTTTTGAATGCACTTACGTTTATGGGAACCCAATCTTCCATGATAGGCGTAACCTCTGGGGGAAGTTGGCTGGCTTAAATAGGGATAGGAATTTTCCTTGGTGTTGTATGGGGGATTTTAATGAGATGGTGAACCAGTGGGAGAAGGATGGTATTAGGCCTTTTGACCATGCTAGAGCTAATCTGTTCCGTGGCTTCATGAATGAAGCAGGACTTATGGATATGAATCTGAAAGGGAACAAATTCACATGGGCCAGCAATCCTAGAAATGGAATGGTGGTCAGGGAGAAAATAGATAGGGTAATGGTGAACTGGGCTTGGAGAGAGAGATTCCCCCATGCTTTTGCTTTAGCTCTCCCCATTATTAGTTCAGACCACTCTCCTATTGTTGTCCAAACCTACCCAGATGAGAGGAGTGGAGTGTTGTTTAGATATGAGGCTTATTGGGATGATCATCCATGTTGCAAAGAGGTTGTTAAAAGCGGCTGGGACGAAGGGGGAACGAACGAGTATGGCTGGAATTCCTTTCTGGCCAAATCAAAAGCCTGCAAGAGACGTTTACAGCAATGGAATAAGAGGGAGTTCAAACGAGCTGATGTTGAGATAAGAAGGCTGAAAGGTGAGTTAAGTGACCTCTTAAATAGGAATACTGATGAGATTGACTGGACCAAAATTAAGGAGATTCAGGAGCAGATCAAGGAGCTCTGGAAAAGGGAAGAGATGTACTGGTTCCAAAGGTCAAGGGTCAAATGGTTAAATTGGGGAGATCGCAACTCAAAATTTTTCCATGCGTCAACTGTCCAGAGAAGGGGGAGAAATAGAATTGTGAGGTTAAAAAATGAGGTGAATGAGTGGGTTGAAGGAAAGGCGAATCTGTTTGAACTAATTCTTCATCATTTCCAATGCTTATACACTTCTGAAGTCTCTGAGATTTCTCCGGAAATTCTGCTTAACATCCCTTCCAAAGTCACGGCGGGTATGAACCAGATGTTGGAGGCTAGGGTGACTGAAACTGAAGTCAAAGCAGCAATTGAGGGGTTGGGTTCGCTAAAGGCCCCAGGGCCTGATGGGTTAAATGGGGCTTTTTTCCGGAACCACTGGGAGGCTATTAAAGGAGAGGTCTTACAGGCTGTGTTGGGTTTTTTTGATGGAGAGAGGTTGCCGGGAGAAATCAATGAGACTCTAGTTTCCTTAATTCCTAAAGTGCAAATGGCTGAATCCCTCAACCAATTAAGGCCTATAAGTTGTTGTAATTTTATTTATAAAATCATTTCCAAGATCATTGTCATGAGATTGAAGGGGATTATGGGTCAGCTTGTGTCGGAGAATCAGAGTGCGTTTGTCGGGGGGAGATTGATCCAGGATAATTTAATAATAGCTCATGAAGCCTTCCATGCTCTTAAAAGGAAAGATAGAGGAGGTAAGGACTATATGGCGATAAAACTTGATATGAATAAGGCCTATGACCGTTTGGAGTGGGTTTTTCTCAACCAAATCTTGTTGGCGTATGGCTTCTCCCCATCTTGGGTTTCTATGATAATGAGACTTGTCACCTCTGTCACTTACAAGTATAAGGTGAATGGTTTCTTGAGCAACACCATTGTCCCACAAAGAGGTTTGAGGCAGGGGGACCCTCTTTCCCCCTACCTGTTTATTCTGGCAGTTGATGTGCTATCTTTGTTGATCAGTAGAGCGGAGAATGAGGGGAGACTAGAGGGTTTGAGATTGGGCAGGGAGGGCCCTACGTTGACGCATCTTCTCTTTGCAGATGATGCCTTGCTGTTTGGTAAAGCTTCCACTTCCAATTCCTATGAACTGGTCCGCATTCTGAACCTCTACTCTAGGAATTCGGGACAAAAGATTAATATTTCAAAATCTGGGTTGATTTTTGGGAAGTTTGTGGGTGAAAACATGGTGAGGGAGGTGTGTGGGATTTGGGATATGAGCAAATGGGACAACCCGGGAAAGTATCTGGGGTTGCCTGGAGAATGGGGGAGAAATAAAACTTCTGCTTTAGCCTGGATTAAAGAGAGAATTTTTGAAAAAATTCAAGGGTGGAAGGAAGGGTTACTTAACCAAGCGGGAAAGGAGGTGCTCATTAAAGCAGTGGTTCAGGCCATTCCTTCTTATGCGATGTCCATGGTCAGGTTTCCCAAAACTTTCTGCAAAAGCATTTGTTCTGCGGTGGCAAAGTTTTGGTGGAGCTCTAATGGGCGTGATAGAGGGATACATTGGAAGAACTGGAATTTTGTTTCTCAATGTAAGAAGGATGGAGGGTTAGGATTCAGGGATTTCTTTTTTATGAATTCCTCTCTTCTTGCCAAACAAGCTTGGCGTCTCATCAAAGACCCCAACTCCCTTTGGGCCAGGATTCTAAAAGCAATTTATTTTCCTAACTCTGATTTTTTGCAGGTTAAAAGGAGGAGAAATGAATCTTGGACATGGGTAAGCCTTATCCATGGGCGAGATGTTATTAAAAATTCGGCTCGGTGGTCAATTGGAGATGGAAGATCTATTGATATCAGGACAGATTGCTGGCTGGCCTCGGGTAACAGGGTGGATCTTGACCATGGCATTCACATTCACAAAGTAATGGACCTCATTGACCCCATGCTAGGGGGTTGGAACAGAGACCTTATTAGGAATGTTTTCAGTCCAGAGATTGCAATTCAAGTGGTTCAGACTCCTTTAAGTTTGACTCCTAGATCGGATAGCGTGTGGTGGCCTTCGGATAAAAATGGGGAGTTTACTGTTAAAAGTGGGTATAATGAAGTCTGGAAGTCTAATCAGATTGAGTTTCTTGGACCTTCAGGATCGATTGGTATAGAGCAGGAGCTGTGGGGATGGATTTGGAGGGCTAACGTTCCTCAAAAGGTTAAAATGTTTCTCTGGAAGGGGTGTCTAAACTGCCTCCCAGTGAAGGAAAATCTTTGTAAGAAGAAGATCCCAACTTCTCCTTTGTGTCCAGTTTGCAAAGCTGAAACTGAAACGATTGAACACTCACTGCTGTTATGTGAGTGGACTAGACCAGTCTGGCTTGGTACACAGTTGCAAATTATTCCTAATGGTGATGAGATCTCCAGCTTTCACCAGTGGCTTTACAGTAAATTCAAACAATTTCGGCAGAACCCTACTACTCAGGAGTTTGCCACTACCTCCCTTTGCTGCTACCTCTGGTTTATTTGGAAACAGAGGAATGCTGTCTGCTTTGAAGGAAAATCACCTAACCCTATGGCTACCATTTTACAGTCAAATAGTTTGATTACAGACATGTTAAAAATCAGTGAGCAGAATAGTCAAACACAATGCTTAGGCCCTAGATCTTCCCGCCAGCAGAACAATAAATGGAGACCCCCCAGATTAGATGTCATAAAAATTAATTCTGATGCAAGTTTCAATGCCCAAACTAACATTGGAAGTGCTGGAATTATTGCAAGAAATCATGATGGGGATGTAGTCTTTGGCATTACCAGAAAATTTCCTGCAACAAGTCCCTTGATGGCGGAATCCTTGGCACTTCGGGAGGCTGCGGCAGTGGCGGTTAATTTTGGGATGAATAGAGTTGTGCTGGAATCGGACTGTTTGGACCTGATTCGCTGCTGTAGAAAGGAGATCAGGAAGGGTGAGATTTTAAATGTGGTGGAAGATACCATAGTTTTTGCGAACAGTTTACCTGAGTGTGGTTTTCTTTGGGTCCCTAAAGAGGGTAATCTTGTAGCTCATGTTCTTGCTCAGTTGACCATAAGAGGATCTTTGCCTCTTCACTGGCGGTGGTACCACCCCCCGGAGCTTCAGGTTGCTCTCCTCCAGGATAAGCAAGGTATTAACCAGGTTGCAGGCAGTGGTGGGTAGCAGGTTGCAAGAGTCTGCAGATCCGATCTGGACTTTCTACTGGAATTGTGTTGGTTAGAGTCCGTTTTTGATCTGCTGGTGTTTGTTGGTGAATCTGTTTTTTTTTTTTTGCCCGGGATGTTGCTTCTGTCCCCTTTGGTTTGGCTTGAGCTCGGGCTCTTAAACTTGCTGTTTGGAGTCTGTATTTTTTCATCTGGGGTTGCCTCGGGTTGCACCTGGCTAATGGGTTGTTTGTCTTCTGTGTGAAAGGGAGTTCTTTTTCTTGGAGGGATGATGTCTGTTCATGTTCTTTGGCGTGTGTTTGTTGGGGTGTGTTGTTGTGGCTCGTAGTGCCGAGTGGTGGTTGGCTGTTGAGTAGGTGTGCTCCTCTTTATTGTTGGGTGGGGGTTGGTGCTTGTCTTTTTTGTCTTTTCCCTAGTCCTTGTATTCTTTTAGTTGTGCTCCCTAGTTTATGTAGTTTTTTAAGCCTGACAGCTGCATGCTTTATGCTTCCTTGTCTCATCCGTTAGCATTGTGATTGGTTGTCTTTGTGTGCAGGCCTTGTGCCTTGTATTGGTAGCTCTTTTGAGCTGTTATTGGAATATACAAGTCTTCTTGACCAAAAAAAAAAAAAAAACTAAAAAAATCTAATTGACCAAAAAAAACTATCAAGTAAACTTTATTTTAAAACACTTATTTTTAGGTTTAATACTTTAACATAGTTTTAAACGAGCTATAAAAAAAGCTGAGCCTAACACTAGTATTTTATCATTGCCTTTAATCAAAGAGAAACTAGATATTTGACCCAAAAAAAAGAGAAACTAGATAAAAACAAAAAAAAAATACCAACTTGATTATATTAATAGTATTATGTTAAATTTAACTAGATGTGAAAATTCACCATTTGAAAGAGACATCCCTCAAATGTACTCCAAATCCTTGAGAGACTTAGTCTTTTTAGTTGTGCACGAAAGATATCATAGAAAAACAAAAAAAAAAACTAAATCTAGGTCATACAATTGAAGACTCCTAACTAAAATTCACCAAAATAAAATGTCAGCCTAAAATCTTTCCATTGCACTTCTTAAAGGACAAGAAAAGAAAAAAAATTATTTTTCATCACTTGAGGTAAGTATATTTATAAGAGGAAAACACGAAATAATAAACAACCAGTGAGAATTTATAAGAAAAAACAGTGAGAAGGTATTAATAACCAATCAAATGAATACACACGGGAAGGTAAACTTATTGAGTGCCACGTGAATTCGTACATTATATATATTTCCGCACTAAAATACCATTTTTGATTAGATATATGTATGAAAAGTGGATAATGAGTAATCTCTCGTTGTTTTTATGTTCTCCCCAAAATTCGACATTCGCCTCATTAATCATTAGGCCAACCCCTTTAATTAACAATTTTTCATCTACAAGCCACGTAGCATTTCTCAACTTGTTCGCTTACACCAACCCAGCAAAACCACTTGTTCTCAATCACCCTCGCTCATCTCCTTGCTCAAGCCACTTACTATGCGAAAGGTGTAAGTGGAAGGGTGACTCAATTGTCCTTTTCTCTCTCTTTTCAGAGATTGAAAGCTGGTAGACTAATCGATACACAAAAAAACAGAAGCAATAACACATGCCCTCAATGAGTTTAGATACTCCACTCAGAAAGTTTGAACACACCATGTGATCGTGAACAAGTGAATTTATAGTGATGATTCATGACACTGCCATATATGTACACCTCAGCTACTATACATACCACAACACCAGGGCCGGCCAGGCGCGGCGAGAAGGGCGACCACCCCAAGCCTCATTTTTAATTATTTTAGAGAGACACGAAAAAAAAAATTGTTATTAAATGTTGTCTTGTGCTTTGAATTATATTAATATTTTACAATAAAAAAATACAAAGGAGAATAATATTTAAATAATTATTAAGGTATCATTTTCTCGATTTGTCTTGAGCACCTAAAAAATGCCCTGCACAACACATATTGTGCCATCTTTCTCGTGACCAACATCATGGTTGAGCATTTCCTAAAGACAGAGAATGGTCATGAAGTGCCATTCACAAGATCACATGGTGAAAGATTGAGAGTTTCTCTATTTGTTTACCAAGACAAACCCACAAAAAGAAAGAGAACACGGTAAATTATGGCACTTCAATATACATTCCTAGTTAAATTCCATGAGTTACATCAAAATCAATCTCAAAATTATTACAGGTGATGCTGACCCTATATATACCCACCTTTCTCATTCACGGGACCAACCAAAGACAACGGAAATATGGGTTCTTGCAAGTGGTATAAACTGCAACCTATAGCTTTTTAGGTGCGTTTTTTAATGGCATTGCAATACCCTATTGCTCTTATGTGTTTGATTGTATCGAAAAGTAGAAAAATAGCTTTATTGAATGTGAAATCTATTATCTCCATCCGTTTATGTAAACAAATAATAATTTTCATTCCTTGAATGGAAACCGGTCCCCGAGTACCACTAAAGGCAACTTTTATATTTAGAATATCTAGTAGCTAGCTAGATAAAGCTTTTGTTTGGGGTCTCGTTATATATTATTGCGGAGGGTCAGGTAGGTTTCTCCAATATATGTTGCCACTTGCTAATGAAGTGCTGTCCAGAGTTTAGATTGAGCAGAGACGAATTCAGAAATCTATTAAAGGGAGAGTCGAAAAAATTATTGAGATAAAATTTTATTGTCAATTTATAAATTTTTTCAACAGTGAATAATCTGTAAAGATCTTTTAGATCTAAAACTGAATAAAAAATAAACAATTTTATTATATTTTACAAAATTTACTATTAATTAAATTCAAGTTTATGTATTATAAGTATGAAGTGTAGCAATTGACAAATTAATATGATAATAACATTCAATTATAATATATGTGTGTGTTTATAATTTTATAATATAATATTAATATGTGTGTGTAATTTTACTGTATATGAAATAGTTAAGTTGAGGGGAGGGGCCTTGCCGCCTTGGCGAAAGCCCTTACTTGCCCCCCTCCCTCTGCCCCTGAGATTGAGCTGGATGACAAAATGTTTTGATATCTGTATTTGATATTATATTAAAATTTGAGTAAATATATAATTTGGTTCACTTTCTTTAACTTTGATCTTGAAATGGATTAGTGTTTACAATTAATTTATGAATGTGTTAATTTTTTCACACTTCTGTCTTTCTGTCAATAGTAGCAGGGTATGCTTATCTTTTTTTTTTGTTGACAACAACAGGGTGTGCTTATCTTCTTAAATACGTTGGCTGAAATTAATTCGTACGACAAATGTGCCAAACTTGGTTTGGGGAAATCATTGGATTCAGACTCACCCATTCACAGTCAAAATTGACTTTCAAATCTATAAAGTGAATTAATGATCTATATTTAGGGTTTGGTTGAGACGGGTAATTCAATTTAGTTAGGTTCAACTCGAGCATCATATTCATTTTTTTAATGGTCCATCTCTCTTCCCCATTATCGTTTTGTCTCAAGCAAGTTGCCACTCTTAATTAGTAGATCGATCATCCTCTAATGGAGTAACTCAATACACAATTAACTGGGGCAAATCACTGTTATAGAAGATCGAGTGGCACAGGAGTTAGATGGAAGATGTAACATGTCAGACGAAATCGACCTTGGAAAATAGAAACTAAATGGGTATATGGTAAATGAGGAACTCTCTGTCTTTGGAGGGTCCAAATTGAGTGTCAAGTGGGTTTAATTTATTATGAACAAATCAATGGTGACCCTAAGGGTGGGCATGGGGGCGACCGGTCAAGGCTCCATTTTTTAGAGGGATACCAAATTTTTTTACTATCTATATATATTAAAACAACTTATATAATTAATTAAATTTTGTATATATAAGAAAGAATACAAACAATTTAAAAAGGAGAACTAATGAGATCATGATAAAATAAGAAATATCAAATCATAACAAGAATAGGTGTGCAATTGTTATCTCGTGTTATTAGCCTACAGTCATGTAATATCAATTTGTATATTCGAGGCCTAATCTTAGGAACATGATGGTAAAACTTATCTAAAACATGATAATTTTTATGATCTTGATGATGAAATTCTATTTAAAGAATTAAAAGTCATTAGAAAGATTTTAACAATTGAATCAAAATTAACTTTTATGATATTAAGTTCTTTGAAAATATTTAATTGTTTTCCTAATGCAAATGCAACTTATAGAATAATATTAATTATTCATGTTACTGTTGCATGTGCTGAGAGAAGTTTTTCTAATTTGAAATTATTAAAATTTTATTTGCAATATACTATATCACAAAGTAGACTAAATAGTCTTACTTTGATTTCTATCATTTTTAAAAGAACTTTGATTATGAACAGATTATCAATGAACTTGCAACAAAAAATACAAGAAGGACAATATTTAAATAATTATTAAAGTATTATTTTCTCGATTCGCCCAGAGAACCTGAAATCTCAGGCCGGTCCCGGAATAAACTGGCCTTCCAAGTGCAAAAGATCATATGAAGCAAGAAAACTCAATAAAAGTTCGACCAAAACAAAGAAAAGGTGAATACTGTGGTATCCTGTTTTATATGTGGGTATTGGTACCCAACTTACTTGGATCAATTAAAAGTGTACATTGTATTTAAGTCATCAAAAAGAAAAAATAATTGCAAATAGATATCCCTTTCTTCTCATTCCTGTTTCTACCCCAATTTCTCTCTCCTCATATATCTCATAACAAGAGTCAAGAGCCATTGTCGCCGCCATCCCTCAATCAGCCACCACCACTATACTCCTAAATGGTTGGTTGAGGACGTCGATGCGGGTGTGAGTGGCGCAAAGCAGAGGATATGGAAGTCGTCAAGCAGATTGATTGTGCCACAGCCCACTGACAACTGCTTCATCCCGCTTTCAACGACGACAAAGCGCCTCTTCCCAATCCCAGCGCCTCCCTTCGCTTGCTCCTCAAAGAATTTCGACAAGTTTATCCGTCAACTCGCTTTCGATCTCAACTCCTCTTCAATCGACGAGCAGAAACAAGCCGCCATGGAAATTCGATTACTCACCAAGAACTAGCCGGAAACAATTGAGTGATGGTGACTGGGATTAAGAGGACAGAAACGGGAAACAGGGGAATGGGTAACAATTTTTATGTGCAATCTCATTCTTCAAAAATAAGAAAAATCCTATTTAAAAAAATTGTTGCAAATAGAGATTCATTTAGTTCATGACATTGTGTGATTCTCTCAAATAAAGATTTTGGAATTGAATTCCTATCACTGATTCTTAGAGAAATCAAGCATCCAACGAAAAAGGGAGAAAATATTGTTAAATATTAATAAAAATCTCCATGTTTTTCTCCGTATTTGGCCTTGATGGTTTACTTCCTTTGTCGCAGTTGAATAACTGTTGGCTGGAATTGGAAGGGATTTTGTTAATAGAAAAGAGAAATTGATGTGGAAACTCATAGATCAGAAAAATGGAAGATTTATTTGTAATTATTTTCCTTTTAATGACATGATTAGTGAGATACAAATAAAACCTTACAATTGGTCTACATCAACAAAGTACCTATACCCAGAAAAGTCACATGGGTACAGCAGAATCTACCAAAAAAAAAACTCACTAAAACGCTTTAAATGAAAGCTGGCACAGATCAATGGGGGTCCACAGCTTCCAATGAGAGGTCCCTGTTATTAGGACACCTGAGATTCTAGTACGTTAGGGTATCACAGTTCGTAAAAAAAACTAGAAAGGGCGCATGAACAATTCAGTGAGGTGTTAGTGTGAATATTTTTCTTCACATACCGCATTCATTTATCAATAAATATATAAATAAAATTCTAAAATTATAATTAATTGAGACATTTACAGTTAAATTTATTGACACACGGGTGCGAGATTTTAAGGTTCATCAATTTTGTCTGTAACCCATAAATCCACCTTCAGTGAGACATAAAATGAAGTGAATTAGAGCATGGGGGCATAGAGACCATTAATGGTTAGTAGCATTAACTTAAGCACGTGGTTCAACTTGACTTAATTTCTATTAACAGTATGTTTGGAAGCGATTTTTCTCAATGGAACAATGCATAATAGTGATAAATCAAACCTCCCAATGCATTTTTACTGAAAGCTACTCTTGGGTTTTTTTTTCTCAACGTCCGTTTGCGTTTTACAAAATCTAATACAAACACACACTAAGTCTCTTTTCTTTTTACTATACAATAAAAATAAAACAAAACACGCGTCATTCTTGGAAAAAAATTTATTTATGTTAAAACCTACTTTTTTCATTGTTTTGTTATTATTGTTATCAGTTTTTTTATTATATACATTTGTTATTTGATATTATATTAACTTTTTTTCAATTTTTATTGATATTCTTAATAATAGTTATTTTACCTCAAATAATTTAAATAATCATCATATGTAAATAAATAAATAAATAAATAATTAATTATATAAATAAGTCATAATATACAATGCTTAAATAATCATCATATTTAAATAAATAAATAAATAATTATATAAATAAGTCATTTTTTCAGGGGCTTTTGGTAACTTGCCTATTATCCACAAACATATTGGTGGTAAGTCTCTATCCATTGCCCAAATTAATGTACTATTTTTTATTTTTTTACTTTTGGGTACATGACCTCCAAATCCAACGGCCCTGATGTATGCTTCTTCCATTTGAAGTGACTGATCCTTTTGACGAGAGAAAAAAGTGACCGATCCTAGTAATTATTTATGTGATTATTCGCCACTCGCCAGCTCCAGTAGCTCCTACAGGATATGACAGTAACGGCCATCAGATATGCTCTTGTGCAATTTATTCATATGCCATTGATCCGTTGCACCAATCGTTCATAGTATACCATAGTAGCTAAAAACTCCCGAAGACCACTCGTTTTTTTTTTACCGAATAGAAGACCACTAGTTAATTTTACAGAGATATGTGTATGTATGTATATATATATATATATATATATATATATATATGCTTCTAGGCTATAATTTATATTAGAGAAGTTATAATAAGTTGAATTCATTTTTTAAATTACATTAAAGGCTTTATATATATCTATGGTGGCCTAGGCTTGATAATGGGTCCGAACCCACCATGACTTTGACTAGAAAAAACAGTTTTAATCGGGGTTGGATTTTTTTCGCTTTTGAAAGTTGAGGTCGAGGTTGGAGAAACTGATATCCACCCTGCCCTCGCCCCCGCCCCCGAACCTGCCCCACACATTTATTTTGTATAAAATATAATGTTTAATGTATTAGCATTATTAAAATTTATATTTTTAATAACAAAAAAGTATTTTTAATTCTTTTTTACTCATTAGTATTTGTCAAACAAAATATATTAAAAAAATATTAAATTTTTTTAATTCTATCCAAATCAAAAATTAAGAATAAAAATATAGTTTTTAAAATACTAAAAGCAGGGATGGGGACAAGGGCAAGTGAAAAAACCCAACCCCTATCTAAATAAAGATGAATGTCAATTTTTTAACCCCAATAGAGTTTAAGGGTGCGGCGGAGACAGAGAATGTCAAACCCGCCCTCGCCCCATTGCAGATCCCTGCTTGGATCCAATTTGTCAATTTGAAACTTTCCAATCAGAGAAGAGCATGAAAGTTCCGTACCTATTTCTGCCAACTCTACTTTACAAAGGGCGAATAGGAAAGACAATAGAGACATTAAATAGACCCCAGCTTTAATCTATATTATTATAAATTTCTGGTTAATACCGGAGTATTCCCGTCCAATGACATTTACTTTTAAATATTATATTGTTATTTATGGTTAGGGAAATGGAACCAAAAAGGCAATAAAAAAATAAACAAAAAATGATGTAGTGACACAAGTGTAATTGAAAAGTAAGGGAAATGTTATCCATAGTATATAGAGTAAAATTAAATCTGGTGCAATATTGCTACAGTGCGCCAATAGATAACTACAGTATTTCTGTCCCCTTTTTTTAATTAAATAAAATATTTTTTTTGGTCAAATTAAATTATTTTTTTTGGGTTCTTAAATAAAATATTTTGATCCTACCGAGACTGCTTTCTTCGGAAATAAGTTTGGGCTCATATTTATTCTAGCACCTTCTATGTGTTCCTCAAGCTATATTTTATATTAAAGCAAAAAGAAAAAAATTATTTAACGTGATTTTAACATAAAAACTTATGATTTATTGATGCATTGATCAAATATAAACTACCAATTCTTTAAATTTTGTTTAGGAAATCTGAACGAATGAGCTGAATTTTTTCAGCTCTTTGACTTACTTTCATTGATTTTCTCTATAATTGTTTTAGGTTTCAATATAAAATTGTTAAATTACATCTATGTTAATTAATAAACTGTTAAAATTATTAATTTTGTTTCTTATTGATTATGTAAGAAAAAATTATTATTATTTTTTTATAGACAAATGTTAGTGAGAGACGTTTGAACCCATGATCTTCTTATCATTCCAATCATATATATGCATCTCCCCAAAACCACCTTATGCTCCTAAGAAAAAACTATTATTAAAATACATAAAATAATTTATTACCTTAATTCACTTTTTTATTCACATATCTTATATGTGTCAAATTCTTTTGTATTTAAATAATTTAATATTTGTTAATTATTATTAATTTAGTATATATATCTCTAACAATCGCACAGGTGAAAGATTAATATGGGGTGAATACAAATTATTAATTTTGCTTCTTATTAATTATGCATGTAAGAAAAATATTATTAGAATATCTAAAATAGTATTATTTATGAGTTTCATTCATACTTTTTATTGGCGTAAATTTTCATGTTGTAAAATTATTTTTATTTTAATCTTATTTTTAAAAATTATACTCCCATTAATTTTATTTTCTATGAATAAAATAGTTTTTTTTTATGGGTTTTATTCATTTTTTTTCTATAAATTTTCATCCTGTAACACTATTATTAAGTTAGACATATTATATAACAAGTTATTATTATATAAATAAATTATTTCATAATATATATACATACCAGCACGGCATGCCAACCCGTGCGATGCACGGGTCAATGATCTAGTTAACAAAAATAAAGACATGCCTCCATAACCTTAAATTCCAGGACCAGAGTTAACTTTGCTTATACCCACCATGTCCCTGCAGACAGCAGACCCCACACACCCAGCTATCAGATATAACTTAACCAATATCACTCTTCTCCATCAACTTGATTCCTCTAAACAGGGGACATTAAGATTTAATATGAAATTATAATGATTGATTAAAATAGTGATTAATTAAAACCAAAATCAAAATAAAATACATGTGAAACCCAAATAGATACATGTCTGTGTAGATGAGGTAACATCTCCATCCTCTCCATATATATATAATATTAGGCGATTTCGCTTTCTGCCATACCATTGTCACTCAACCTTACCATGTGATGAGTCATGGAATACCACTACCAATACGAACGATGTTATAGTGGCTCTTCCTCATCTCATAACTCTAACCACCCCCTTCAACAACAACCAGGGTCAACTAATTCCTTCACCTCACAACGCAGCCTCGCCTCAGTCCCTTCCCTCAACAACACTTCCAAATCTCACCCTTCCACCACCTACCACCACTGCCTCACAACCCTCAAAGGCCACAACACTTCCTCCTACACATCCTCTCTCACCCTCTCTGGCAAATTCCTCTACACAGGTTCATCCGACAAAGAAATCCGATCCTGGAACCGCACAACAACAACAACAACCACCCCCACCAACAACAACAACAACAACTTTGTCGTCGCCGTCGCCGGAAAGGGTGCCGTCAAGTCCTTAGTAATTCAATCCGACACCCTTTTCAGCGCTCACCAAGACCACAAAATCCGTGTTTGGAAAATCACCAACAACAACGAACACCAACAAAAGCACTACACCCACTTGGCCACACTCCCAACACTCGGTGACCGTGCCTCCAAGGTGTTGATCCCAAAGAACCACGTCACAATCAGGAGGCACAAAAAATGCACATGGGTCCATCACGTTGACGCGGTTTCTTCCCTGGCTTTGTCAAAAGATGGAACCTTGCTGTACTCTGTTTCGTGGGACAGGACACTCAAAATCTGGCGAACAAGGGATTTCACGTGTTTGGAATCTGTGACCAACGCACACGACGATGCCATAAACGCGGTCGCAGTTTCTTACGATGGTCGTGTCTACAGTGGATCAGCGGACAAGAGGATCAAGGTGTGGAAGAAAGGGGAAGGTGAAAAAAAACACTCTTTGGTGGATACGTTGGAGAACCACAACTCAGGGGTGAATGCTTTGGCGCTGAGCGGTGATGAGTCTGTGCTGTATTCTGGTGCGTGTGATAGGTCAATATTGGTTTGGGAGAAAGAAGAAGGCAGTGATGAAGATGGTGATGGGGGAATGGTGGTGGTGGGTGCGTTAAGGGGACACACGAATTCAATATTGTGTTTGGCGGTTGTGTCGGATTTGGTGTGTAGTGGTTCAGCTGATAAGACCATAAGGATATGGAGAGGGGTTCATAGAGAGTATTCTTGTGTCGCTGTTTTGCAAGGGCACACGGGTTCAATTAAGTGCCTAACTGCAGTGCTGGAACAACATTGTAACCACCACTCCTCCGATCAGAACGAAGCATCTTTTCTGGTCTATAGTGGCAGTTTGGACTGCGACATTAAGGTGTGGCAGATTTTTGTTCCTGCTATTAGCTACTAAATTCTACCTAGGACGGTTCTTCTTTTTCGCTTTTTTTAAGGATATTAATTAATTAAAGGGTTGATGATGATGGGCCAGTTCTGCCTTTTCTTCTCTCTGCCTCCCCCCTTCAATCCTACCCCTGAGTTTTCGCATCCTCGGATTGATCAGAATTACTATCTCTGTACTAGTTGTGTGAATATAAATAAAATAAAACTAAATATTCTATTAAGAGATTTGGCTTGTGAGGTTTGGATTTTAACGAATATTAAAGTATCATTAATTCATTTAAAAATTAACCATTAAGATTTTAATAATTTCATAAAATTTATTATCAATCATATATTATATATATATTGTCTGTCACCAAAAATATATTATACATAATCTAATTATTAGTTTTTAATCGGCTTTTGTAATTCTATATTTGACCTTTCAATTCAATGTACGTTCGTGTCCATAGAAGGAGCAAGTCTTAATTTGTCGAGCTGGTGATTCTTAATTCTACACAGTTACTACTGATTTACGAGAAGAGTGTGATCGACTTATGAGCTCGTTAGGCAGCACAAGTGTAGAAACTAAAAATGTGTATGATCATAGAGTGATATACGTACGATGCTTTGTGTTTTATAACAGAATCAGTGAAAGCTGCCACAGCAAAATTATGAAATTTGGAGTCCGTTGTAATTACGAATTACGTCCGTCATCCACTGATTATGTTATGGGAGCGTAATTAGCTAATGAAAAAACTATAAATCTTTTCTCTTTTTATTTATACCTAATATTATTGATCATTAGCTGAAGTAACTAGTTGATTGCGGCTTGTTGATTCAGCTTACTTGTACAATTACAGAAGCCAACTATCTTTATCACAACACAGATGCTAGATTATTTTAACATTACTCCGTCCCCCTTTCTGGACACATCTTTTACATATAAACAATAAAATCTTCCAACTTGCCTATTGTTCCAAGAATTAACTGAGTACTTGTAAAAAAAAAAAAAAAAGAATTAACTGAGTAAGAAATGATGGGAATTGCAAAATGACACACAAGACACAAAGAGTGCCTTAAATTGTTCCTTAAAATTTAAAATTAATATCATATCATATAATTTATCAAAAAGGTACAGAATATTCATAACAAGTAACTTTGGATCAAAGAGCAATAAGTAACTTGTTTTTTTTATAACCATAATTGGAACCAATTGCGGTTATTGTTTTATCCCTTTCGTGGTATGAACACGAATTTTTCCAATTTAGTTATTATAAAAAAAACCTATATGTGAGGTTGTGTAACCAATCTGATTTTCTTTTCAAAAATGTAAAATAATATGTCCAGAAAGAAATATCACTACCTGTTTAAATTTGTCGAGGATTTAGCGCACCAGAAGACAACAAGACATTGCTCCATAAGGGTCAAATCACTTGCTTTTTTTAATAAATCAGTTTGTTGCCTTTCAAGAAAATCCACTTACTTTTTTATTTTATTTTCTAAAGCTGGATAATTTTTCTAACTCGGAACCCAACTCTAAAACTGGATAATTTTGGCACATTCGATTTTATATTTAAATATTTAATAGATTTCACATTTTGAATATTCATATTTCATTTAGCTAGATAGATTTCACATTTTTCCCGGTTTCATTGTGAAGAAGATGATGAGGTGTTAGGTAGCAGTCATTTATCAATTACACAGTTTCAAACCTAAGATAACTTTGTTTTTAAAATACCTTCTTATTTGATAAACATCACATTGACTTGGGAGTACTAACAGACATATGACACACATAATACTAACCTCGGTTTCAAAAAAAAAAAACAAAGTATGACATCAAGAACTCACCTCATTAAACCTGTGAAAACTCACTAGCCCAACTTTGTGAATGAATTTATGTACGCGTGTCTCACTGGAGCCATAAAATAAACTAAAACCATTTCACAATTATATGTCAACACTTCAAGTATCCAAATCACCTTAGTATTGTTATATGTATATTATTAAGGTAAAGCGAATTAGCTCAACAATGACCGGAATGGATCAACAAAAAGACACAAATATGATTTTTAATTCGTTGGGGTGAATTTGTATTTATAAATTATCATCAAATCTTGTAGAGTGTCTAATCTTAGTGCCCACTAGCACTGACTTTAGCTCATGTTTTTTTATGACAAAAAAAAACTTATGTTTTTTGCTCTTTGATAGAATCTATACATATGTTAACTTACTCTTGCAATTTATGGTTACAGCTTCTTAGTCTCTAGCTCCAGTCCCTTTTTTTTTTTTTCAACCATCAAGTCACCAACAATGTTGCTTCCCTTGTGAATTACTAGTCTTAAGCCCAGTTTGGATAAACTTCTCACATAAGTTGAAATTAATTTTTGTTATTTACATTTTTTAAAAGCTATCTTTTTTAACTTCTCCAAAAACACCTATCTATTTATAAATAACTATTTAACAACTTTTCCTCTTATACATATATGAGAAAAATAAGATACAAAATAAAACTAATTTCTCTGTTAGCCAAAAGTTGGAGTTTTTGCATCCAAATAGGCTCTTAGTGTTATGGTTAAGGTATTGTATTTTTTTTTTGGTCAATTTTGGTATTGTAATTTTAAATGCGGACTTTATTCACAAAGTTCGTTCAAAATGGTTCAATTCAATTGTTCTCTTTCTTCGTTTTGTTTTTTTTGTTTATTTTTTGGTCAATCTTCGTTTTGTTTTTGTCAATCTCTTTCTTCGTTGTCAGCAAAGCCATAGTTGAGCATCATGATATATACGGAGCCCATCATGATCAATCCCGGATCACACTTTGCTCCTGAGGTCGACCATGCCCAAGTACACAATACAAAATCTTACATTCCAATTGGGCCAACGATGTTTCTTGTCAAACCCTACCAATTACTCCCTACACCCACATTAAACCTTTTCTTTTTTGTAATAAAAAGACAAAAATACCAACAAGTCTTGTGGCAAATGGAGGGTACTTTACTTAACACGAAAATGTTGAATACAAAAGTATAAGATACTTCTGTTGGGAAAAAAATCTCGGCCAAACTTGAATTTAGTACATATTCCTTTTATACACAAAATCGTGTTTGTTGTTGTCTGAACAAAAGTTTGGTTGGATAAATACCAAACAACCACACGAGAAATAGTAATATAAAAACTTAAACTCTGGTAATCTTCTAGGTCCAATTTAATCGATAGAGCTGTAAGACAATAATTAGGGACACTTTACTCGTTTTCTCATCCTCTTCTTTAGCCTTTCCTTTTTGTGGGGCCTTCTGTACATGTAAACGTACTTGTTTAGAACCCTTATTATGAATCCATCGTTTAATTGATTAAGATCAATATATAAAGATCTAAACTCATTCCTCACATTATGTTATCTCAATCCCTTCTTTGCTCTTGATCAACTACTTAAAGCTCTCTTTAATTCTGATCACGTCAGGTTATCACTGCATTTTGTTTAATTAAGCTGCATTGGCATATTCGTAATTAAGAATATTATAAACTGGTGTTTGGTATAGTATTGTTTATATTTTTGTATTATCAGTTAATATGTTTTTATTTATAATTATAAAAATAATAAAATAATGATTCTATTTATTTGTAATTTTCAAAAAAAATTTAAAATAAAAATACATAAATAAAAAACGAAACAAATATACCTCAGTTTTTCCATCTTTTCTAATTTTCAGTAATTTATCTGGGCATTCATTTGATGCATGCCCGATCCAGCAAGAGGATTTAACAGTAGTGAATTAATATTTGTTTTATTAAGCTTTTGTTGTACCTGCCCCCGTTAGTGTGACATTAATCATTATATATCCTCTCTTAGCCACGTGATAACGTTTTATAATTCACGTACTACTCTTTTTAACTAATGTGTTGGCCAGAGAACGTGCTAACATTTTGTCACGACCCTCATTCTCATCTCTGTCTGTAACAATCCTCACTGTATATGTAACATGTTGCTTTATTTATCTCAAATGAAGTTTTTTTAGAGTTAATTACGTAGAACCTCAGCCCTTGAAGAGCTTCTTCATTGCCATACTGTGCTCTCTGAATACTAAACTAGCACACTTTCAATGAAGATTAGTCACACCTCCAAAACGTACGTTTGGGTACATCTTATAAAGTGCATATTTGATTTTCAATTAAAAGATTAAAAAAGATGTTAGAATTCAAAATAATTATAGAGTTTTGTAGACAAATGTACTTTTAAGTTTAAATATATATTTACAACTGAAAATCAAACAATAAAAATAATAAAAGCATAGTATGCAAATCCAATTTGGTACCACCAGACTTTTGCACTAATAAAAGTGATAAATAAATCCTACAAAAAATATTGGTGCATCAACATGTATAAATCGTGTTTTGTGTAACTGGAAAAGGGCACCTTACTTTTATCTCGCAAATTAATACATATATGGAAGTCTTCAAATCGTACAAGCAAGGAGTTGCTCTTTTTGCCGTAGAATAAAATATGTGCATGCAGTGGCACTTCCTAGCTTTATAAAAAAGCTATTATACAAAGCATATAGCAACAGACACCCAGACTAATTAATGTTTATTGATTACAATTTTCTTAATACTCATACTCTTATTATTATTATTTTGAGGCACTAAGCCACTAAACAACTATACTATGCTGAAACCTAATACTACACATGTTTCCGTCCAAAAAAAAAAATACTACACATGTTCTTATTCGATAGATACGAGCATCTCGATTGGAGAGTACCTAAATGGTACTTAATGGGTACCTATTAGGTACCCTCATTGTGGGAGAAAAATTTTGAGTACCTATTGGGGAGAGGTGTTTATACAAACACCCTCTCTCTCCTCTCTCCTTGTGGGTCCTACGTGTTTTTGTGGGTTATAATTGGATGTGGAGTTATTAGTGAGACCCATTTAGTAAATTTTTTGGAGTTACTGGGTTGGAGGGGTTGGTTACCTATTAGGTACTTAAATTAAAAAAATAAAAATGAGTGATATATATAAATAGGATCCACTTAAGTACCCAAAAGTAGGTACTCCACTAAAGATGGCATAAGTACTCATACTTCGTTATCCCACTCTAATTTATTATAAAAAATCAATAAATAAAAAAGAAACAATATTGTAATCTGAGCGGAGCCGGGTTTTAAGTGCTAAAATACTCTTTTTTTTACTTAAGTACTAAGATACTCATACTCCTCTACTCTACCTATCAATTTTTAAGTAGAAAAATGATTGATGGACCTCCCCGCACACCCATGACACACCTCTCACCTCATTGGATGAGATATGAGAGGGATGGTGGGGTATTCATCTATCATTGCTCTTTTAAGTAATATCATATTCATACCTATTAAATCACTACAAGAAAATCGAGCGTTACTGACGGAAAAAAACCATCGGTAAAGCAGAAAAATCGTCGGTAACGAACGATTTTTGACGGGAAAAACTCATCTGTAATTCGCTCATCGGTAATTATTACCGACGAAATTTTTAAAAGATCTGTCGGTAATTACCAACGAAATTTTTCGTTGGTAATTATCGACGAAAATTACCGACGGAAATAATCCATCGGTAACTACACGAATTTTTTTTTAAAAAAAGAAAAACATTTACTAGTAGTGGGTTTGTAACCACTATTGGTTCTTGTTCAGATCCTGAGCCAAAACACAAGTGGTATGGATCTGGGTTCCTTAAGCAAGAAAGATCTGAAGATGATGACTTGAAAAGCTCCAAACTTGCAAGGACTAGTGATGCTGATAATGGTGACATTTCTGTAGTGTAAGGACAGAGAGAGAAAGTGAGTAACAGATAGAGAGTGAAAGAAATAGAGACAGAGAGAGGGAGGGAGACACCTTGCGGCGGTGGACAACGCTGTGGGGGTTGGGTCATGGCGGTGGGGCCGCGGTGGGAGGGTCGCTGTGGTGCGGTGGGGGGGGGGGCAGCGGTGGAGACGGTGAGAGAGAGAGCGATTTCGAGAGAGAGAGAGAGAGAGAGAGAGAGAGAGAGATCGATAGATGTGTAATGGGGAGGTGGGGGGCGCGGTGGAGTAATTGGAGGCCGCGGCGGTGGGGGCGTGGTTGAGGCGATGGTCGAAGATGGTGGAGAGAGAGCGATTGAGAGAGAGATGTGTAATGCAGTAATGGTGAGGGAGAAGCCCGATCTGGTTGAGTTAACCAACCGTTTTCGACAAAATTTACCGACGAAAATTTCGTCGGTAATAAAGGCAACTTTAATACCGACAAAAATTCTGCCGTCGGTAATAAAGGCAACTTTAATACCGACGGATCTTACTTTAATACCGACGATTTTTTTGGTCGGTAACTCAAATTTTGAAAAATGAGCAACGTTACCGACGGAATGGTTCCGTCGGTAATTTTAAAAAAAATTAAAAATTTAAAAAAGCGCCAACAGATAAAATTTTGCCTTACTGATGGATTGTGCCGTCGCAAATCGTTACCGACGGAATTATCTTATTACCGATCGAAAAAATCCATCGAAAAGAGCCAAAATTACCGACGACTCTAATTCCGTCGGTAATGGCCGTCGGTAAATGACAAATTTCTTGTAATGAATGAGTATTTACCCTATCTATAGTGACTAACTTTTATAGATATTCATCCACTCTATGACTCATTATAATCCCTAACTTAACAACTTTAGAAATAGACTTTAATTTAATATAAAATAGAATTTAATTAGTATGTACTAACAGTGTAAAAGCTTTTCACGCAGACGTCAAATCATATTTCATTATATAAATTTTTGTGCAAATATTTCAGAACTTATTATTATAAAGTGACACTATAATAGAATATAATTAGATGTTTATGTAAAATATTTTTTTTTGTAAACACTGTAAAATATTTGTATACTTTGAGTGATATAAATAAAACGTTAAGCCCTAAAATGTTATATTTTGTTCCAAAATTAGCACTTTTGTCTTCTACTTACTCGCTCTGTTTTAAAACTATAGCAGTTTAATGTTATTGTATATAGATTAAGAAACATTTAATAGAAGTAAAATATTGTTGTACATAGACTAAAATACCCTCAACTACTTCCACTAATAGTTGTTAAATAAGGGGTTGTTTCTATCAACTACTCTCATTATTAGTTATTAAATAAAATAAGGGTACATGTGGAAAAAAAATAATTAATGATACTTTAAAATTGTAAAATTACAATAATTTTAAAATAAAAATAAAAAGCTAAAATTGTTATAGTTTTAAAACGGAGAGAGTATTTATTACATGTCAAGAACCAATCAACTTAATAAACATAAACATATTGATTGACTTTTGACTTGATTCGTCGATGTTTTGTAGTCAAGATTCAAGATACAACATGTGCTTTGACCAATGATTTTGTAGCAATTTTACGGGAAATGCATCATTTATGGGGGAAGAATATTTTTTTCCCTTTCCCCAAACTATAATATGACACATTTATTAATTAAACGTTTAAGACCAACCTGGAGAATGGAGCATGAGGGGTGAGGCGTTAGAAAATAATTTACAGTATTAATTATTATTGAGTACATGACACGCCAAGGGATTAATTATGACGAGAAGTGGAGATCTTTGCCTTCCCTGAAAAAAAAATAAAATTGGCTCATTTGTCATTTCTTAATGTATTGTATTTTTTTTTCTTTTTTTACCCAAACAAAAAAGAAGTTGAGCTTATAATCATTCAGCTCTTCACAATAAGTAATTATACAAGTAGATAAACACCAATAAACTCATGGTTGTAAATAATAAGAAAGAATAATTTTAAATTCTCTTACTTTTTATTTTCATAAATTCTCTTAATTATTAAATAGATAAAATATAAAATATTTTTATTTTTTAAAATATTAGTTATATTTTTTTTTTATTTTATAAAATAATAGAAAGATATATAAGAAAAATTTATAAAATAGTATTGAGAAATTAGTTGCTCATGCTGCTTGTTTGGGCACTGACTTTTCAGAGTTCTGGTCTGGCTATAGACAACCATAGACAAGTATTTTTTGGTAACAACCATAGACAAGTATAATTAGCTTTCAATAAAGAGAAAAAGAAAATAAACGGTGAAGTTTCGTAAATACCCTCCCCAACCCAAGACCCCAACAAGGCAAAGGAACAACGCTTGACCACGCAACGCAAATAGGGTAGTACTACTACACAAATAGAGGCGAAAGTGGGAAATAGAGAAAAGGGCAAGCAAAAACCTCATTACCTCATCCAGTATCTCCTCTCTCCGAATCCCACCCAGCTGGCCCCAGCTTCTCTCTCAATTCTCACGGTGCTCTTTGTATTTTTGCGTTGCGTCTCTCTACACTCGTCGCATTCATTGTTCACGCTGTTTAGTATACTTACTCGCAACTCTCCTCCAGAGACCCAGTAGTCTCACTCTTACCCAACATGTGCAAGTTCAACCGCAACTATTCGTGCAACCTCACGTGCTTATTATATTCCTAAGCAAGAATTTGTCAAAGGGTGCATCAGTGTCATAAAATTCAACGGACGAAAAAAAATACTAAAAATTAAAGCATGGGTGGCAATGGTAAGCACAGGTGGAAAATCTCCTTCCATCGTTCTTCCTCTCACTCAAAGCAGCATGATGAACCCAAGCACCCTCCCAATGAGTTCCTGTGCCCGATTTCCGGGTCCTTAATGTCCGACCCGGTTGTCGTAGCTTCGGGTCAAACCTTCGAGCGCCTCGCCGTCCAAGTCTGCACCGATTTGAAGTTCACCCCAAGCCTCGAAGACGGGTCCCGACCCGATTTCTCAACTGTCATCCCCAATTTGGCCATCAAAACCACCATCCTCAACTGGTGCGACAAATCCGGCACACAACACCCGCCCGCACCGGATTACGCCTCCCTCGAGAAGCAGGTTCGCCAAGCAATGGCTGCAGCGGCGGCAAGTGAAGAACGAATTAGGGTTTCGGAAAAGGAGCTGCTGAAGGCCGTTACGGATAAACCGCCGGTGAATTTCTCCCACGCCGCCACCGAGTTGGGTCCCCGAGTCAACCACTTCAACTCGGGCTCCTCCTCGGAGGAATCGGTGATAATCGCCCCGAGTCCCCCCGGAACACCGTTACCCCTCACGGTTCGCCCCACGTGCTTCTCCTCGTGTTCCTCTTCCTCCTGCGAGATCGATTCCCAACAAAACCCTAGCGTCCCTTCCTCGGAGGAAGAGGAATTGCTGGTGAAGAAGCTTAGGAGCAACGAGGTGTTCGAGCAAGAAGAAGGCGTGGTCTCGCTGAGGAGCATCACGAGGAACAGGGAAGACGCTAGGGTTTCTCTCTGTACGCCGCGCCTCCTCACCGCGCTGCGGTCGTTAATCGCTTCCCGGTACGTCGTCGTTCAGGTCAACGCGGTTGCGTCTCTGGTCAACCTCTCGCTGGAGAAAACCAACAAGGTGAGAATCGTCAGGAACGGGTTCGTTCCGTTTCTAATCGACGCGTTGAAGGGGGGATTCGGTGAGTCGCAGGAGCACGCTGCGGGCGCGCTATTTAGTTTGGCTTTGAACGACGATAACAAGATGGCGATTGGTGTTCTCGGCGCGTTGCAGCCACTCATGCACGCGCTGAGGTCAGACTCCGAGCGGACTCGGCACGACTCGGCGCTGGCACTGTACCACCTGACGCTGGTTCAGAGCAACCGAGTCAAGCTAGTGAAACTCGGGGTGGTCCCCACGCTGCTTTCGATGGTGATGACGGGGACACTGGCGAGCAGGGTTTTGCTGATACTCTGCAACCTTGCGATGTGTGTGGAGGGAAGGACGGCGATGCTGGACGCCAACGCGGTGGAGTGTCTGGTGAGTTTGCTTAGGGGAAAGGAGTTGCTTGACTCGGAATCGACTCGGGAGAACTGTGTGGCGGCGCTGTATGCGCTGAGTCATGGGAGCTTGAGGTTCAAAGGGTTGGCGAGGGAGGCAAGGGCTGTGGAGGTTCTGAGGGAGATTGAGGAGACGGGGACGGAGAGAGCGAGGGAGAAGGCGAAAAGGGTGTTGCACATGATGAGGGCTGCCGGAGATGGTGACGATCAAGATGGGTACGAGTTCGATAGCCTCTTCGAATCAGGTGGGTTGCCTCGGACTCGCTACCGAGTTGCCGGTGCCAGGAATAACAACCTTGTCAACTCAACCACATTTTAGGTTCTTCATCATTTTACATTTAACCCCCCTTTCAACTGTTTAAATTTGTTGGTCCAGGTTCTGTAGGAAAATGGATAATTTGGTATTGATGAAATGTGTAAGTAATTAAAGGGGATTGAAGAGGAGGATGGTTCTGAAATGGGAATTAGTTTGTATGGTGTTGTTGGGTTTGTTCGGGGTGTAAATCATGGAGGTGGCCATTTCAACCTTGCTATATTCTGCTTTGTTTTTTGTTTTTGTTTCTAGCTTATGTTGGGTAATTTAGTCTGTAATCAGGGTTTAGGACTTACCGTGAGTGGTTGTATGATTGTGTGTACATAATTATACTACATTGTTTTCTTTTGGCTCACGCGAAAAAAACAGATATCTGTAGTGTGATTGCTGACTTAGTGAATTGGTTCCTCTGTTCTTAATGTTGTTGTCACTGGGAGGACCAACAGTTTCCTTCCCTTGATATATGGTCATGTTGTTCCTTATGTAATCTGAGTTTTCATTACAAAATTAAAATGCCAATATCTCAAGATTTTGCAGACAGATTAACAGCAATTTTCCTCCAGGCACTCTCTTCTTTTAAATTATTGATGTGCGAGAGAAAGAGAATTTGACCAAATTCTTGTTATCTTAAATTATTGATTTGCATCTTTAAGTTTAAAACTAAGAATAAGATTATTGTCTCTGAAAAATTAAATGATTTCAATTTATGAGTTAAATCATTTGCGTTTCATTATATAATAAAAATCAAAATTGTTGTTATACACGCACATAATTAACAACGCTATTGGCTTTATACGGTCTCCCCCAAAAATTTGCCAATTACAATTGACAATCTCCCAGTGTTTCTGTGCTACTGGAGGCAATTGACTCCCTTGGAGAGTTCTCTGGAGTCTGGACTAGATGGTTTGGGCTGTGCTCTCCCACTATACTATGATTCGGCCTCTAAGATGTGCAAACTTCTAAGGAGCTATAGCTTCCCTCGGATTCGGGTGTACTGTACTGTGTAGGTTTGACAAAATGTAAAAAAAAGAAAAGTTTGATGTCGATGGATTTCTGTCTACTCTTAGGGGATGTGTTCTGCACTTTGACTGTTTTGATATTTTACTTAGTGCTATGTTCTAGTTTGTTCCTCTGTCATGGGATGACCACTGTGAATCTGTGATATTGAGTTAATTAAACTTTGTGCCTTTGTTTGCTTTAAGATATAAACATAATGCATTACCTTTTCCTTCTCTGGTCTGTGTTCTTCCCAATCCTCTGTTTCATTAGCCTTAAGTGGGAAGTGGGAGAACACAAAAGATTATGTGCCCTGGCTCAATTTTTTTTTTATAGAATCACAAATGTATCTTTTTTCAGGAAAATAAATTCTCATGGCAATAGAATAAAAAGTAAATAAAAATAAAAAAGATAAAAGAAAATAAGATCAGTTTATCCAAAGAAAAACATGAAGCTCGACCTATAAAAAAAAACATGAAGGCTAGCAAGAAACATTTCTTATGGGTTTTTAAGGAGTCTGAAGAGATATTGTGATAATCACCCACGAACTTTGATTCCAAATAATTAGCACCCAGGTGCGGAAGAATGAATCAAGTAAGTTATAAGTATTCCACCGATCATTTCATACTATTCAATGTGAGACTAAGACATCCTGTAATACCTCAGTCTGAAGAATCTGCCCAAGACATAAAGCAAGACTAAATGACTTAAATACCAGTACATTTTATATACACTCCCATTTCTTATGCCAGACCAATTGCAGCAAAACTTGAAAAAGGTTATCAAATGCATATGCTGAGGAGGTACACGTAAAATGCTGTGACATCAATCTATATTGGCTGTGTTTTGTATATAAGATCATGTAAAGATCTGCTTCAGAGTATGAGGAACAAATTTGGAAACAAATCATATAACGAGCCTTTTAAAAGTTTTCACCACGAGTAGCTATTGTGGAAATTTACATCTTGCAAGCATTGTTGTCTTTGCATAATTCACCCTGCGAAGAAGACAAAAAAACAAAAAACAAAAAAAATACAAATCAGCACCAAGCAGTACTCACACTTTATATTGTTAGGCATATTAAAGTGAAAAATATATGTCAGAAAAGCAACTTACCAACAAAGACTTGAACAAATATTTGAATGGGGTCGAAATATTCAAGAACTCTAAACATTATGCTTATTAATGTATACCATATTTTAGCATTTTGCTGTGATGTATGAATCATTAGACTAGCACTTGATAAAATAGTTATTTAATGCATTAAGTATTATTTTTGTTCATTATATCTAGGCAAAGTCAAAATAACTAGTCTTTAATATTTGCAACACAAGGTCAAGTATACCGAAAATAGAAGGGATACAGACTAATCAAGGACATGGGGCATAGTTTCTATCTCAACTATTCTAGTGTATATGATAGTTAAAGAATCTCTCCCTTTCAAAATTCAGATTATTCTCCAACACTGAAATTTCTTTCCCATTCAATTTTCCTTGCCATCTTCCCTTTCCTGTTTTATTCTGCAGATACATTCTATGCTAAATTCAACATCATACTTTATGCAGTTGAATATTACCTTCTTTTTTCGACCTTCTAATATTTCATCTATAGGTGGCCGTCCTGGAAACCAAAAATGGACGATTAACGCATAATTTGAAAGGATATCAGCATAATCATTTTGGTCAGTATAACCATAGAGGCAAGTCTTGCTCTCAATGGAAATTATTGCCACATTAATAATTATACTTACGAATGAAGAATGCAATCTTATTGATGGATGGATTTTGTCATCAACAAGTTTAAGATTAGAGGATAGCCTTATCTCAATAATTTTATGCTTCTCGGGCTTATAACTCATGGAAATTTTGGTGCAAAATTATTTATGTACTTTGCATTTACCTGTAATTTGAAGACGGTATTTAGCCCAAACACCATATACGGAATCAGCAATTTTCGCAATCTGTGAATGTTGTTTTCCTCCATTAATAACATAATATATAAAGAAATAAGCTATCTTTTCTGCAGGAAAGCCAAAAACCAAGGATTTATCCTTGTTGTACAGCAACAGGATTACAAGTCCTTCAAAAGTACGATAAGAAGAAGACTTACTGGTTCATATTTTGTAATAGCATAAACCCAACCAAGGCCAACTTCTTCATATAATCTCCTGAATGCCTGCACAATGCCGCACCAACATGCATAAATATATAAGCTATATTTATATATGCAACACATGTACATATAAATATAACAAATTTTATTGCAAAGAAAAGTAAAAAATTGAGTTTCATACTGGAACAAGTATCATATTTCACTTAACAGATTCATACATCACTAAGATTTATCCCTTAATAGTCCTCTGCATTTTGGGATGTCATTTTTTATTCAATGACACAATCCCATTATTGGGGGGTACACAGATTTTCAGCAGCAACTCAGGGCTTACATAAAAGTTGAAATTGGATATTGATATTTAAGTCTTACGGGTACTATACTAGTATGCACATTTTGTGATTGAGAGTGAAGTATGGGGAATTGTATAACTGTAACCAATGTGCTAATTTCTAAATTCTCAGTAATTCCATAGAAAATTATCAACTTAGAAATTAGACTAATACAAAAGCATTCGTAACCAGATCATGATATTACTGAAGCAGGAGTCAGAGAAATAGCAAGAATTATCCGAGGTTAGAAATGAAGACCAGGAGAGAAGCCATACTTCAACATCCGTAACCACAGTTCCATCTGATTGAATAGCATGAATTCTTCCCATAACCTAAAAGGGGAAACAAACAGTCATTGTATTGTATTGTATTCTGTTGTATTGCATTGCATCTATATACAAATGCAAGAGATGCTTGAAACCTCACACATCTATGCACCAAATAACATTTATCAATCTGCCCATTATTACTTGTGAAAAACATGCCTGCACATAATAAGAATCTTCAAATAAAATAACCACCTTTGCTGCAGGTTGTTGTTCATCTTTATTGGAGTCCATCACATAATGTTTGTTTCAGTATAAAATATGGGAAAGTAATTTTTTAGAAACACTCTATAAATTAAGAAGCTGCAAACAAAATAACTTTTTTCACATATTAAGCTAACTCAAACACGCACTAACAGTTTCATAGCCAAGGCCCTGATTCTGTTCCGGAGAGTAATCATCTGAGCTGATATCAACAAACTTGATCGTGCCGTAATTCTTATTCCTCTCTCGTAGCATATTCACCTGAGACATACATAGCAATTAACACCAACACGCAAATGAAAGACTCTATCAATGTCATGACACTAAAAAATTACGAGCAATCACACTCGTTATTTGAACAAACAAAGATGAACCTCGCGCATGCAGAGAGGGCAGTCTCCATCATATAGCATTTTAATCTTCCACTGTTCTTCCTCTTCTTTCTTAGAAATTGCAGGTTCCGCAGCTGCCTCACTAATAGCTCGAATATAGCATTGAGACCCTGCCAAAAACAAAAAACAGAGAAAATTAAGCATATGGGGGTTCAATTTGTGTGCATACCCCAAAACGATTAAATCCCGAAAGATAAATCTTTTTACATCGATGATGATGATATTCGAAAGAGAGAAAGATGGGTGTAGTGTACCGGGTTTGCGAAAAGCATTGGCGTGTGGATGACGTGGAGGGTTATGGAGTTTGAGAATATTGAGGTTGTGGTGTGGAGCAGAAAATAATGATGGGTTTTTTTGGGGCCTTGCAATACGTGATGCAGAAGCTGCTGCGATTCTCAAAGCCATAATAATTCCTTTGTTTTTGGTTTCTGGATTGCAGTTGTTGATGTTGTTGTTGCAGATGGTAGGTTCGGTTTCTGTTAAAAGAAAGCAAACTCAAACTGATCAATAGGCACGCTCTTCATTCTTAACCGCAATCGCTCGCAATACGTGGCAACTTTGGGGTCACCCATATTCATGACAAGTGCTGCCTTGGTTTTTCTTCAGATTCTGTTTCAAGCGACGAATTAAGGAAGTTGGAGCCAATCCCTCTACCCACGTAAGATCATTGACACTGAGTTTGGAGAGGGGGGGGGGGGGGGGGGGGGGGAATTAGAATGAAAGGAAGTAAAAAAAACATAAGGAAAGCGGGTAAAAAATAAGATAAATTTTCGGGTGCTTAAGAGGAGAAAAATTAGAATTAAAAGCTAAAATTTTGATTTGGAAGAAAATGAGAAAAAAAAAGAGATATCTGAACATGAAAAAAAAGAGATATCTGTGTGAAATAATATCAATATCTCCAAGATATATCATATACCTAGCAGATATGTGAGTTGCTTGAAGTGTCCTTTTTCGAAATTGACTTGTCTAAAGGGATTCTTTTTTATCATTGCTCTTAACGGCATTTGTTTGAAGTTATAGAGAATCATATTTTCACGAATATCATTTTAAGGAATACTTTTTTTTTATATAATCATTTCAAGGAATACTATTACTAGAAATAATATTTTCATGTATATGAATATGTTTGTTTTGTAATTGATATTTCCATGAATGTTTTGAAATATTATTTAATTTAAAATTAAAAATTAAAAAATAGAAAAAATAGTAGTGGAATAAGGTTAGAGTGGAAAATTTAAATTACTTGTCTTTTTACATGATTTTGGTATTAGTCGAGTCCGTTATTTAAACATATCACATAAACCACTTGTACCAATCATGCGATCAAAACTAACCTACACTAAAGTGATTATTATTCAATATAAAAATGTCTTAACCAAAATTCCCATTACACTCCCACCAAAAAAAAATCCCATTACACCTCTTTCGACAAAAAAAAAAACTAATCTACACTAAAGTGAATATTATTATTCAATAAAAATATGTCTTAATTAACCAAAATTCCCATCTGGAATTGTTTAGAGGGTTATTCGTTCGATTGCGAGCTGCCCCTTCACTTGGCAGGTACGGGTTTCTTGCTTCCCAAAGAGCTCTGAACTTGACCAACATCATTTTCACATCAACAACGCGAAAAACAAGCATGGCATTCCTGTTGAACAAGACAACTATTGCTTCCCATTTTCGATCTCACTCCCAGGTTTTTTTCCCTCTCCCTCTTAAATTAATACATCAAATCATAATCATTATCAGTTTCAATTTTTTTTTTCTTATACCGAAAATCCCTTTTGAGAAAGCAGAAGGCTGAGGATTCGGTTTCCCTCTCGCGCCGTCGATTACACATCGAACCTGGGCCTCGTGAAAAAGCTGTAAGTCTTAAGCTTTTTCTATTTTGTTAATTTTCCCACGATTCAAATAATTTAGGGCTTCTAGATCACCCATTCCCACATATAATTACTTTGATTTTAACTTATATCTGGAAAATTTTCACTCTAATTTTTGAGGGATTCCAAACTGACATTAGTGACACACACCCACACACACACCCCTTTCTGCTTGAAGTTGATCAATAAAAATGGTAGTGTATTTTTTTGTGGGGGAGTGGTTTAATAGATTTGTTTTGTAACCAAATTTTTGGAGTTAGGATTGAGCAAATTGCTGAAATGAGTTTATAATCCTGTATCGAAGAATTTGGTATTTGGCTTCAGTATTGCAGTGAACATGTAGACAATTTGCTACTCGTATACAATGTTAAAAATGCATATTTTCCTTTTCCTGAACTTTTGCGAATCCATTGAAGAGCTTCACTCAAGATGCACAATCTGTCTGAGAGCACAGTTGTATCACTGAGCAGGCATTGTTTTTATGATTTCTTTCGTTAGCTTGTGCATTAGATCGTACTGATTGGATTATATTGCAGCTCTTGGCAGAAGATTCAACTCTGAAGCCATTCAAATCATATAAGCGGAGTGTGAAAAATCTCAGAAGAATTGGGGATGTTCTGACCATTGTTGTCGTTGCAGGTATGATGTCTTTTAATCCTGGTTTTTGATGAAAGGGATGTGGGTTTGGGGTGTTGTAATTTGTGACAGGTAGTTGAATGACTTCGACTTGGACAAATTAAACTACGAGGGGTGCTTTGTTATCTCCCAAGGCTTTGAAATCACTTGTTAATGAGCTGAAAGATTTTGTTTGTTTGAGGCTGGCTTTGTTATTACAGTTTCTGAAGCAGTCTGAAATCTGAAGCTAAAACATTTGAGTGAGGGCAGTGGGCCTCCAATGATTTTGTCTTTGAATGTTGTTTTTTGTTTCATTTCAAATTGTTTTGGCCTTCCTCTCATTCTCATATCATTCTGAATATAAAACCATTTGGAGTCCTAATAAACTAACTTTGATAACCATAATTTTTTTTTGGTTATATTTTTAAATTTTTTTAATGCTGTTTATAAGCAGATGATTTGTAATGTGTTTGGATTTCAGTTTGGAATGACTCAAACATTGTTTGAGCCAATCCATCTCTCTCTGTGGATTGGCTCAAACATACGTTTAAGACCTGTAAACTGAAATACATATTTTCTGGCAGTTAAATTCTTGAATTTTCAGTTACTGCACATTCATGAACCCCTTTCCTGTCTGACATTTTCTGCAACATAGCTAGAAACAGATGTGAATAACATCAAGACAGAACTCATGATTGACGATTCAGTATGGACTGAATATTCTGTTTTATCTATCCTTGTTTAACTGAGAGCCATCACTTGTTCGGGGATATATGTCACTTTTATAAAAATAAATAGTAGTTAATACTTAATACCTTTTTTTTTACTTCCTACCGTGTTGTAGATTGCCTTTGTGCTCTGAACAGGAACTGCCTCTAATTTCCTAGCTAATGCTAGAACATGGTTTAAATAGAAGGAAATGTGTTAATTTAATTGGATTTGAATTTGCATGACTAATTTCATTCTTGAAATTGTCTTACTGTTCCATCGTTTTCAATGTTCTTGTATGCTTTTTTATGATGTTTCAGGATGCTGTTACGAAATATATGTCAAGGCAGTTATGAGAGAAGAAGCTCGGAAACAGTAACTTCTGAAAGGCCGGAATGAAGTGAACATTGGGATGCTAGTTTTCTTTACATTGTATTTTTATTGCAACAATTTGGATGTTATGATTAGCCATGTTAGAATAAGCTAAAAAGCATTTGAACCCAAATTGCTTGTGCATCAGTAGTTTTTTCACCGTTCAAGATGTACGCTTCTGATGAGATAATGTTGATTGGAAGATTAGAAATTGTGGCTTCAGGTCTGAAAAATATATACAACTCGTTCTATAATCAAGCTTTGTCTGAAATGTTTTTGAATCTGATGATCATATTAATGAGCATAGTGACCTGGTGCTGGGCAAATATCTTTTGACAGTTTCTGTCTCAATCGTTTTATTTATTTATTTATTTAGGGCACATTCAGGTAAACAGCTTAATCAAGAGTTTATTCATTAAGTGTTTATCATATAAGAGTTTATGATTAAGTTATTTATATAATCGAAGAGTTTATGGAGTTAAATTTTGCATGAACTCTATGTAATCTGTTTCTATAAGTTATCTTGGAAAGCTTATGAAAATAAATTAAAAACAATTTATGGCCCATTATAAGTTATTTTTATAAGTTCTTTTAAATTTTGATAAAAAAATAAGCTCTTTCAAATACTTTGATAAGTATTGTTATTATAAGATAAGTTCAATTAAGCTCTTCCAAATGCACTCTTAAGATGGCCTCCTAATATTTTGCATATTCACAGTTTGATTCTGTCACTGCATGAGTTCATGCAGTTGGTGTTAATAACACAATGCATTGTTTACAAAAAAAAGTATATGCTATGCAAGTGATCACTCACCTGTCAATAAAGTCTATTTTATCATTTTTGTTTTAATTCTACCAATTTCTTTCCACTTGAGTTATACTTTGGGGTTTGGACACACTCATTGAACTGATGATACATCACTATTTAATTATTCTATTACAAATTCTATTGCCTTTTGATCATTATTATAAAAAAAAAAAACCAACATATGTGATATGCTGCGAGCTGATAGGCGCTCCTGAAAAGGTCGGTAAAAACACGAGTTACATGACAACTTTCGTAAACATCGCGATATGTTCGAATCTCGTAGAAAAGTAGAATGAAACTAACGTGTCATATCTAGTAGTACCCACTGAATGTGAGATACCTGTGGTGTGGTCAATTTCATCGATGGTACTATGGTCATTTGCGCAGCCCAAAGCCGCCACCATGAATTTATGAGTACAACAACCAAAGTTGTTTTTTATTCTCTCACTTCTAAATTTTTGTCTCTAGTAAGTTTGTAATATTAGGTAGACCCATGATCGATGATCAGCAATTTGCAACTGCTCCTTTGAATTTGTCTGAGTCTGAGCTGTAAATTCTTCAAACTTTATTATTTTTTGAAAAGAAAAGAGAGAAAATAAAAAAAGAAGAGACTGGGAGTGGTACTTGTAGCAATTAGCAAAGCAAGAAAACGAGTCTTCTCCTACTCATTCAACAATCAACCCTCTGCAACTCCAAGTGGGATTGATTCTGGGTTGTTCTAAGTTGAGAAATGGCATCATTTGGGAGCACTACACAGAAGTGCAAGGCATGTGAGAAGACAGTGTACTTGGTGGATCAGCTCACTGCTGACAACAAGGTCTATCACAAATCTTGCTTCAGATGTCACCACTGCAAGGGTACCCTCAAGGTCAGATACTGAAATCACACCCCTTTTTTTTTCCCTTCTTCTGTGCTCATCAATTGGGTTTTCTCTGCATGTCCAGTTTAGGTTACATGATATTCACTTGGTTCTTTTTTGGATTAATGATGATTTATATGCTTCAGTGCATGATGAGATTTTCATGAGGAAATTTGATAAGAATACCAGCCAGAAATTGTTCTGTTTCCAGTAATTATGTACAGTTTTTTGTGCATTCCTTGAATCGGGTTGCTGAAGAAAATGAGCAGTTTAGTCATAAAATTGAGGAGGGGAGATAGAGTAGTAGATCCGAAGATAGTTATTAGATAATGTTAGAGAAGAAGATCAAGATTGACATAGGATGAAGAAGCATAGATACATAGTTTTGAGAAAGGTTGTGGAGTATATGGTGGCAGTGACTAGCTAAAGGCTCATGACTGACCTAAATGTTTGGAATCAAGGCTTGATATTTTTATTAATTAAAGTTCAGGTAATCAGGTTATGTAGCTGCTATTCAGTATTCACCCCTTTTATTCAGTTCTTCAAACAATGCTTCACACTCTTCTTGTTCAATGATATTTGAAAATGAGATGACATTCAGTTTTTTTATTTAAAATTAGAATCTGTAACCAGTCATATGAAATAGAAGCCAATGCTTGTTTGGATGAAAATAAGTACATGAAATAGGAGTTAATATCTGTTCGGAAGAAAGTTTAGGATTCTGTGGCGACCTTTTGGTTTTTTTCCTCTTAGAAGCTTCAAGCTTAAATAAAAGATTGTTATGATCATATCTTTAATCCTCTTTTCTTGATGCATCCCTGCAGTTAAGTAATTTTTGTTCCTTTGAGGGCGTTTTATACTGCAAGCCTCATTTTGATCAACTCTTTAAGATGACTGGAAGCTTGGACAAAAGTTTTGAAGGTGAATTGCTGTTACATAGTTGTTTCCATTGCACAAATATATTATGCAGTTCAATCTGTTTTCCAACTTATTTTCTTCCTGTTTCATCTAAACTTTTATATTTATTGTTGCTTGTAGGTATTCCGAGAACTACTAGACTTGAAAGATCTACCGATCAGGTTTTTCAAATTTGATTAATATTCAAAATATTCCTTCTAATTCTTAGGAATTTTTTTTTTGCAAGTAAAGGTTTTTGATACCTTCTGTTTGATCACATATTGTAAATTCTCTCTGTCTCTGTCTTTCTGGAATTCTTCAGGTCCAAACCAATAGCAAGTTTTCAAATTTGTTTGCGGGAACGCAGGAAAAATGTGTTGCTTGCAAGAAAACAGTGTACCCAATTGAAAAGGTATATCTCAAAAATCATTTGATTGGTATCCAAAAGATGTTGAATATGGCTTTCCTCTTTTAGATCAAGGTCTAACAGCTTTACAAACTTAATTAGACTTAAATTTGGCTCAAGCAGAAATGAAAATTCAAATTGAACCTGCGATACTCAACATAGAAAAGCCATCAAGCAAATGATAGATTAGAATCATAAAAAATGTGAGCTAAAAGTCAACAATGCTTCAGATTTGCCATTGGCCACCTGTTGTATATATTGTTTAACATTTGCTGAAACCAAATATTGAATTAGTACAAAGATATTTGCATAGTGGGGTGGAGAAGAAAGAAGTAAAATGAACCAAATTAAAAATTGAGATAGAAAGAAAAGGAAGAGAGAGAGTGTGTGAGGGAGCTATTTTTAAACTATGATGAGGTCTTGTTAATTTGAGAAAAAAAGAAGAAGAAGAAGAATATTAGTGTTTTACATATACTGTGTTCATGATGGCACTGTCTAATGTTCTTTTTTCAGGTAGCTGTGGATGGAACCTCTTACCATAAGGCTTGTTTCAGGTGCACCCATGGAGGGTGTGTAATTAGCCCATCAAATTATGTGGCACATGAACATCGTCTTTATTGTAGGCACCACCATACTCAGTTGTTCAAGCAAAAAGGTAACTTCAGTCAACTTGACAAGCAAGAAAATACGGAAGGGGTGTCTGAGAACACAACAACTGAGTAATACAATACAACTTTCTAGTCACAGTGGGAATACAAGTCCAGATGGTGACTCTTTATCAGGCATCAAACGGCATTGTTTCAATCCACATTTCTCTCTGTTTATTATGTATGTGATAACTTTTGTGAGACAAATTTTGAGGTTGAGAATTGAGTAGTAGTAGACATATAGTTTGGCTAGTTTTTTCAATAAATAATATAGCAGTCCCATCTGCATTCTGCTTTCAAGCTATGTTAAGTTTGTATTTTTGGTTACTGTAATAAAATCTGGTTCTCTTAAGTAAATGTCCTGCTGGAATTTTGGTTTTCACTTGTAAATATTTCAACTCTTGTATATGTAGAATGAAAAAAAAAAAGGGCAACTTGTGACCTCTTTGCCACGGGGTAACAACTTACGGTTACCCAAAGCTACTTTTCCTTTGAAAAATTAGGGGTGTAAATAGGTTAAGCAGTCCATCAAAGGTCAAATTTTAGTCATCCAAAAGGTCTTTTAAGCCTTGTGGTTGAAACGCACATGCTTGGCCAACGGTCAAAGTGAACGTGGATGGCTCGGTTCGCAATGGTGGTAATGAGACCGGGTGTGGTGGTGTCTTTCGAGATGCTGCGGGCTACTGGCTAGAAACCTTATTATTAGGATAAGCCCAGCCCAATTTGAATGAAATTCTTCATAATTTTGGGTTTAATGGACACTAGAAAATAAAATTAGGATCAACCCTGTTCAATAAATGGTTGTTAACTTCTACATGCAGCATAACTTTTTCTTTTAGGTTAGTTGGCAACAACTCTTATCTCCAGGTTGTGGAAATTGTTCCTAAAAAATATATATAGGACTATAGAAGCTTTTTAATTTTACTTGACTAGTTGATGCAACCGACATAAAGGATATCATAATGAATGGCATGCAAGTTGACTTCATTACCTGAGGTCACAGATTCTTTGTTTACTTAGCTGCTGGTCTCTCCATTTTTGTGAAATATATGAAATACACTCTCTTGTAATGATTGGTCTCGTTCAATGCTTCCATACTTTTCCAATCAATGTTTGTTAAATTTGCTTTCAACAAAGATGTATTTGGAACCCAGGAAAAAGGGCAAAAGAGACACCCTCTTTCTCGATTTATCTCACTTTCATCCTTACCAATTAGACAAACACATCAATATAGATTCTCTGCCGCAGTGTAGTCTCTACAGCAGAAATCTATTACAATGGTCGAGATCTCTATTGTAAATACTGCACTACAAGAGAAGATCTCAGCTCAAATATAAGCCAGAATGGAGCCTCAGTTGCTATCATATCATATTGATACATCCCTAGCTAGTATTCTTCTTGCCCAATGATGTGAAAAGATATAATGTGAAGTCATGAATTAAAATAGTTATGGAAAATTATAAGGTATGCACCCTCAAATAAAAATTAAGCCTATGTACACTATGTTAACGATGTGTTTTTATTTTTCGTTTAAAAAAAACGTCTCTATACTATACATACCAAATGTTAATTTGGGACAATGCTCACATCAATTCTTTATATGACCATATATATATAATATTAAAAAGAGAAAAAGTATGTTTCGCTCGATTATCTATAGGCATCTTCCATGATTGTTCATCATATATAAAGAGGTGAGGAAAACGAAGGGATATTGACAAACAAGAAAGAAAGAAAGAAGGAAAGGACGAATTGCGTGATGTTATTGATTTTTTTTTTTGGTCAAAAGTTTTTGATTTTTTAAACACAATTACAAAAGCATTTGGGGGAGAAAATAAAAAGCTAAAAAGCGAAAGCATAGTGGGCCGAATGGAAGGAATTCTATGTATTGTTTGGTACAAAATGGGGTCTCCTTGTGCAATGAAACAAATTATTCATGCGTATGGAAAGTGCACGCACGAGAGGTGTGAGCTGGTTGCATTAATTGTCTTACTCTTAAAGTTTTATTTATGTTAAAGTACACATTATTCCTTTTAATTTTACCCTTTTGTGGGTAACTTTTTTTAATCACCAGGTCTTTTTTAATTTTAGTGTAAATTAAAAAATAGCTAATTTAATGATAATTTAATATTTTGTCAATTTCTCTCTAAAGTAGTAAAAATAACAAAAATTTAGGAGATACATAAGTTGAGAAAGTAATAAATGATAAAAGGATAACATACGGGGACATATAAGATAGTTAGTAACTGACGTTAAAATTAGTTGAAAATTCAGCATTTTCAATTAAGTTAAAGTTAATGGGGGATTAAGTGGCAAAAAATAGTTAACAAAATGATTTTAAAAAATATAAGAAATACAGTATAATTATCCTTTTATTTACGTAGCAAAAAGAGTTTATTCACTTGAAAATAAATGAAACACTTGCGCTTGAAAGGATGTCTGATTTTCGTTGTAATTAACAGCAAGGTAGTCAAAATCGAACCGAACCGGCTGGTTGGACCGGGAATCGAACCCCAGTCCGGTCCGGTATGCCTTGAAAATTGGGTTGCGCAAGAACCGGTCAAAAACCAAAAAAACAGGTAAAAACCGGTTGGATCGGTTCGTACTTTAAAAAAAACAATTTTTTTATTTTTTTTAAAAGAAGTAGATATTATTTTCTTCAATTATTTGTAATTTTGAATATTTTATATTATGAATTATGACATTTAGTAATGAAGTTTAAGTTTTCTTTATAAAGTTATGACTTTTATGTTAATTTTTGTTCAATATTGTATAGAGTTTAGGATTTAAAATAATATTATTTTATTATATTCCAATTTAACCGATTGAACTCCAATCAAACCTCTAAACCTTGAACCGCTGTCCTCAAGACCGATCCACTTCTTGCTGGCTTGATTAATAATAGTATAGTATATCCCCGATAACTACAAAGTATCGATCACGTGTGGCATGCAGTGAATTAGGAATGTAGTAGCCTCGTGTTCTATTCCCTAAAATTTCACTTTCAGAAAAGCTTTGTGATAACAATATCATCAGGTCAGGATTCAGGAAGTTATAAAAAAAAAGAACGGGGAAAAAAAAGAGACAATAAAGGTCATCTTTTTTGCTTTACTTTTTTTTTGATACAACTCTTTTTTGCTTTACTAGCAATAGAAAGAAAGTCGACGAACAAATAATGCAATGGACCATGAAAAGAAAAGCCTTGAACGTAACTTTTATTTTTGGATACATAAAAAAGTCTTCTACTTCTATTGACAAAAACAATATATATATCCCTTGGTAGTCATGGATGTTTATATATAGCGCTTTTCATCCAAATAAAATCAAATTTTTAAACTTATTTTTAAAATATTATTTCTAAATATAAATGAAATATTTTAACCTAATGCACTTCTTTTACTTATTTATGACATTTTGGAAAGTATTTCAATTTTTTTGCCTCAAAATATTTTTTAGCAATTTATCTAAAACCTTTACATTATTAAACGAAATATAAAAAAAATACCTCTGGCAATTAACTAATGTTCACAATACGGTGATGGATTAAAGGCAAAAATTCTTTTTCAATGATATTTTTTCTATACACGGGAATTTGGAATTATACTCTTGTTCATACAATTAAAGAAATTCCGATCGAAGTTTTAAAAAAATCTATAATTTTTCGAACTCTATATATGTAGGAGTTTCACAGCATAGAGCAATACATAAAATAAAAAAGAAATGTAATGGGTTCAACAATGAAAGTTTGGTGGCACTTAAAATTGGAAAGCGAAAAAATTACCCATGAATAGGAACGCCGACATTAACGTCTATCGCCTGTTTCACCTGTTTATTGTGTAATATGATTTCCACCCCTACTATCTAGAGTAATTCGATTTCGACCCCAGTACATGCCGTAATTGCGAATCTGACCAAAGGGAGTTTTGGACCTAGAATTTTACTAAAACAAAACAAAAATAAATAAGTTTTTAACTCACGTATTGTGGATCTCCCTGTAGGACAAGGACATGATCTTTGAGGAGTTGGCTGAACCCAAGTTGTGGTCACTCCTCATAGCGAGGAAGATAACTTCGTCCACCGTGGCAGGTCGCAATGCGAGATCGGTGGTCATATTGGTGTCGTCGAACGTCAAAGATACGTTTCAACAGTATCCCTCTTTTGTATATGTAGTAAATGGATGTTTTTGTGATTTACGGTAATTTTGAATTAACAATTACGGTTTTTCATTACTCTGTCTTTCTTCTACCAGTTGTTTCTAACTTTCAAATTTTAACTATGCTTGCTTTAGCTTGGTCTTGCACGTGTAGTCTGCTCCACATTTACTCATACACTAAGAAATATTCGTGCTATCACACCTGTAGACGAAAGAGAGGAAGTGTGGAGCATTATTTGGAACCAAGTGAATCCAACACTGTGTGTCACCTAGGATAGGGTTGGTACTCGTTCGTCAGGAGTTATCCTCTTCGTGTTGGTGACGTGGTGCATTTCTAGAAGACACAACATGCTCATAAAATCCGTGTCACAGTTAATGGCGTTACAAATGTTTGTTATAGCTTTTATTTGGATTTGGATTTTCATGTAAAAGCAATGATAATGTTTTGACAATTTTTGTTTTAAGGCCCGCTGAAGTATGAACATCAGGACATTTAGCATGCTAATTTCTGAGTTTTTTAACATCATTTGCTTAATTATTAGCTTGACTACGTAATATTTGTCTTCTAATGTGCTCGTTTAATATGCTCTAATTAAGCAAAATTATGATTAGATTGATAGTCAATTTTTTAGAAAGCTTTTCTTGCTTCTCAAAATATTGTGCGAATGTTTTAAAAATAAGTCACATAATTCAGCCATTTAATTACCTAAATACCCTCTTTTTTTTTAATTTCTAATTTTCCAATTGTTCAAGGACTATGTTTGCAAATATATGTAATTATTAGAATTACAGGTCTAACAGGTAATTGGTAACTCATCCTAGCCATTCAATAAAATATTGGGTTAAGTTAATATATCTATGACAAATACACGATTTTCCATTCATGGGTAAGTTTTTCGCTTTCCCATATTCTAAGTGCCACCTGGAAGTTTTAGATATAATTATGTTTTTAGAAAAATATTTGCATATGAGTTTTACATGCAGTAATGATTAGGTGGTTTGAAAATATTGTGAGTATGATCCACTTGTATTGCCCCTGATCTTGATCTCGCAATTATAAATCAAATAGTTTGTTAGAAACATGAAAAAAACAAATAAGATAAGCATGATGCTTTTCTGGCTATGTAGTATGTACAAGTTTTGTAAATAATGCCAATATTTTCAAATTCACATTTAAAATATAATATAAATTAAAAAAAATTGCAGAAATTTACAAAATATGTTTATATATTTATTATAACTTTAGAATATTAATTTCTTTTTAATCTTAATTAGCAATCTTTTTAATCTGCTGAGCCATTAAAAAGGGAAAGGAAACACACACAGAGAGTAAGAGTAGCAGGCCAGAATTTATGATGGTGAAGGTTGATTTCATTAGAGAGTAATGGCTAATTACATTAACTCATATAGGATATGTCAACTCTACTATACACAATTATGCATGAACCCCATAAGAGAATTTTATTTTTATAATCTCTTCAGTACGTTGTTTCTGGCCTCCCCTGAAGCTCAATGTACCATAATTATTTTCCACATGGCTAAGCAATCATGGAGGTGTTTTTTCCTTTTTCCTTCTTCTTTGTGTTTTTTGGCTAGTTATTATAGTTCTCAGTTGCTCCTCTGTCCCTCACACAGCACATGTGGGGTGTGATTGGAAACACAGATCAGCTTGCTACCTCTGAGATACTTTGTAAAGAGGGTTGCCAAAATCTTGTCCTAGCTGTGGCGCTTGCAGCAACATTATTATTAGTTGATGCTGTTGTCCTTGGTCTAGCTCTTTCGGGTTTGTTTGCCTGAAAAAAGACATAGAATATAAGTAAGAATTATAAGGGTGACAGCACCAATTACAGATGAGCTCATACAAAAAATATAGTAGTTCAATTTAAGTCCTTATAATTCAAAACCCAATACTCTTGTTCTGTTCCGATCCTGTAAATTTTCTGATATAAATGTCTCAGCATTCTGGAGAAGAAATGAGTCAAGAAAAGGAAAATTATGCAGTGGCAAGTTCCCAATAATTCACAAGCACAACCCTTTAAAATACTCCAATAATAAAATTCACTGTTCATAAAAATGATATGCTACTTGTAAGTGGAAATAGAAAATTAATTAACGATAAAAATGTTGTTTTGATTTAGATTTACCTTGTTGTCCTCGGTGTCAGATCTCCTTGCTACTTTGTCCATCTCCAACCCCAGTTTTTCCTTCACCCAATCTGGCTTGTGAGCTGACTCTGACACGTTCTGCCTCATCTTCGCTTGTTTCCTTTCCCTCAGGCCCTTCACGACCTCTGAACCCCAAAGAACAACTTCAAAGGTTCAATCTCAATTCTCAAATTTTGGATTAAGAAGAAGCACAAGAAAGCAAAGTTTCAAATTGCAGTTGCTTTTACATGCAACCCTTGATATTGCATAAAATTGTGGATAAATCCATCCGATGCAGTCGCAATACGGTTTTGGACACGCACCGCAATTTAAAACCATACATGAAAGCATGAAAATTTGGAAAGAGAAATAAATACACACCTTGAGTTGTGATGAGTCTATAAACATGGCCAAGAAGAAGGGTATCGGTGGGCTTGAGAAGCTTTATGCGAGTTAAGCGAATTGGGTTCGTACTGTTGGTGTTGTTTTTGGTGTCACTCTTATTATTGGGGCAATTTTCAGTGTCCTTGTTGGTTGGACACAATGTGGTGGCGGTGGTGGTGGAGATGAGAAGAGCAACATAGTGACCTGGGTTGGTTTTCATAACATGGCTGGCACTCACAGGCGAATAATACCTCTCTATTTTCCCACTGGGGTGCTGTATCACTAGCGTTGCAGCATCAATGGCTTGGCAATTCCCCATTATCTCCTTCTCTTCAACAAGAGCAATATCAAATCAGCAAGGGGGGAATTAATGTTTTGAACAAGCACTTGCACTCACTTGAGTCTTTATAGCACCCCCCCTCAATCTTCCCACCGCCAAACTTTAATAGATGTATTATTATTCTCTATACTATGACGTATGAAGATTGAGGAGTTACAACAAAAATATTATTTTTATTATTATTACTGCCTTAAAATATGAAGAGTAGAAAGACGCAGTTATATATATGCTTACCAATATTAAGTGGTGTGGTGTGAGTGAAATTATGTTCGGATCATTTACTCAAGATCTTTGTCACGTTGGAGTCTTATAGATAAAAAAATATATAGTTAAAAAGTGAAATCCTATTAAAAGTGGCAGAATATTTTATACTAATAATATAGTGACTAAAAAAATACAAACCGATAGGAATGTAACTGAAAAACAGGGTATGACCAATTTAGACCAAGGCAGAGAATAATAAAGGAAAGGGAAATGGGTATGGTACCCGAATGCGGGTGCACGTGGCAGGCAAGGATTGGATGGATGGGGGAAGTGAGGGGAACAGGGTGGGACCGGTGGCAGCGTAAGTGATGTGATGTGCAGCTCTCAAACGTTACATTCCCTTGGGTCTACCGTGTTTTGGGTAAAGGATATGTTCCTGTTTCAGTGAGGAATTGCCATGCATGTGATCGATCACCCCAATTACCTAAGACCTGTCTGTTGTCGGTTACGTTACGAAAGTTATAATCATCGTTTTATGCCTGGCTGCTTCCCACTGCATTTTGAGATGGAATTATAATTTGGCTGTATATGTGTTTAATTATGGTGTTACACCTGACAAAAATTTATTTTGAATGAATTGATTTTGTAAAATTAATTTTGTTTAAAAATGAATTATATATAATAAAGTGATTTATATTTGTATACATTAGTATAAAGTGAGTTGAATAATAAATTTAAAAATAAAAATTAAGTTTGGAGGCAAAAACTTCATATCACACCTTCCATTAGAATTCACTATATATAAAGAAAAAAATAATTTTACTTTAAAATTTTCAAACATGTTAAAATTGATTTTATGTCTCTGGAATCACTTTTGACTCTCATAAGAGTGAATGTATACTATAATATACTATAATTTGTATTAGATCAATTATATGACTTTTTTTTGGGGTCTCACCAAAAAAAAAATTATATAATTACTTTTTAGAACATATGATAAAAACTTTATTTGTCACGTCAAACACTGGCAGTTGCTCGTAATTAATTCGAGAGATACTACTTGTGATGGGATTAATTACACCGGAGGCAGATTTTGATTTAAGTCGGTCTTTTTAATGACAAGTTTATTTGTCTGTTAACTATATGTGTTAGATTAGTCTTTCAACATATTCCAACAAGGGTGTATAAAATATTGGCATTATTATCATTTGGTTACTGCTTTTGGTCTCATCTACTCGGGAACAAGGATGGTGAATTAGTGGTCAAATAGCTATGATCAGCCCCGAGTTTGACAACCACAACCACAACCACCACTGCCAATGATTATCGCCAAATCTTGGGTTGCATGAGTTTTCAGAATTTCATCACTACTGTTTGGACTTTTAGAGACTATTTTCCATGTTCTTTCATAATCATGCTCTTGGAATCGGAATCTATTAACATATAATTAAAGAGAAAGTACAGTACTAGTGAAATAACATAAGGATATATTATTATCACATTGTATATTAACATGACAACAAGTATAAATATGATTAAGAAAGAATGATTCAAGTTTTAAATAAAATGAATTGTTAAATGGATTTGAATTTTGTATTCAAATTCGACCTAACGTATATTGGTTTTTGTTTTTATTGGTACTAACCCGATATTCCTATAAATTCTTTGAATTTGAAACCAATCTCATTTTAAGTGTTAATTAAGGCTGCCTCAAACAATGTGTGTTTTTGCAAGTATAAATATGGTTCTAGTCTACAAAAATGCACCGTACGTTGAAACTAAGAAGCTACAATTGACACATATATTATTCTAAATTATATTACTCTCATATTTAAATAGTGCGAGGTATAGCTACGCCTACGCACGATTTCGTTAAAAAAAAAACTTCCACACAAGCATTAGAAATTATATTGTATGTCGCAGGGGTTATAAAATGCCATAAAATCTAACAATCTGAACAAATTTTTTTTTATAAATAGGTTTGTTGCTAGGTATTTATATGTGTGTGTTCAATAAGACATATCTTAACTTTTTAACTATCTACTCAATAAATATATTTATAATTTCAAATATACATGACTCTTCTTTTTTAATTAGATAGTATAAAAAGTTAAAATGGTGTAGACGCGTGTGGAAGTTTTTCCATCTTCATTGTCACAATCCAGACTATCCCGGTGCAGAGTGTCTTTGCGTTTGTTTCCGCGTTTACATTATTTCCTTCAAAACTTTTCTCACCTCATCATAGTTATAAACACTTGTTTTCCTATTTGCATGCTTTAAAATCGTGTCAACGTACAGCGCAACACATGTACAGTGGCAGTGCTGAGAGGCGTTGTGTAGGGTGCTGTAACTTTTTTTTTAGGGAACCCAAGTATCTTCTACGCACTATCATAGATGGTGCTGTAGCTTTTATTCATTGAAAAAATGTGAAAAAGGTGTTTTTTTTGTCTGTGGGCCCGGCCGAGCCCATCACCGAAATTGTGAGACGACATGTAATGAGTAGGTGTCGCTTTGTTGGGCTTTTTTAAGCGTGTTTACGTTAAAAAAGAAGAAGCATGCAATTGTGGTCCAACCCACCCTTTCTTGTTCAAGGCCCACTCAAATTCACGTTCCTCCATCCAGCTACTTGTCTCTGCTCTTTGCAATTGCATCCTCCTAAAATAAGAATACTCCCTTTGTTTTTAATATAAGCAAAAAAAGTATATATATTTGAACTATATTTAGTTTAGATATATGTATTTTTTTGCTTATATTTAAAAACGGATGGAGTATGCTGTTGACCAAAAAAATAAGAGTACGCTCTACTGATTTCACACTATCATTCGGTTTAGGCATCGATAGTATTTTAACGTATGCTAATGCATTTTTGCCCAATTTGTGTTATGCCATTTGTTTTTTTTCTTGGTGTACGTGTGTCATGTGCTTTGGAGAAATTAAATCTTTTGTTAATATTTATGGTTGGATAATCTTATTTTACATTTCAAAAGAGCTTTTTAATAAAAATGATTTTTGTGAAATATTTGAAAATTAAATGATATTTTAGAAAAATATAAATCAGAAACTCTAACTAAACAGAACTATGAACCACGGTATAAATTAAGGAGGCCAGTTATCACGCTTTATATTTTTAAGCTCGATACTTTACCATGCATTATTTTCATTTTGTTTTAAAAATAACAATATAATCACAGTAACATGCAGTATATATAATTAACCATGCGTTTCCAAATTCGACGCACTTATAAATTTCAATGGCATTGATTCAAACTTCAATCATAGACCAAGATGCACTTCATGGCGACAATTTAGGTAAGCATTTTTTTTATGCCTAAACTGCACAGGACACGGACGGACAAGTTATATCAGTGACTTATCATGCATGTGCGGGGCTTGATTTGGAAAAGAGATTTGTATATGCTTTATCGCAAAGCTGAAATTAATTAAGTAGCACGCATTTGTATAATTGTATATACTCCCTCCATTCTTTTTTATCTATCGGATTTTGAGAAAAAATTTATTCTTTTTTATCTATTGTTTTGATAGTTTAAAGTTATATTTTGACAATTATACCCTTAATCCTATTAATTGTTCTTCACATTTTTCATAAAATTGATTAATACATAGTTGAGAGTTTAAAGACTAATTACTATTCCCAACAAATAGAGTAATGAATAAATAAGGGTATAATAGGAAATTATTTGTTAATTAATTGATTCTTTGATTGTGGTGAAATAACCTTAAACGACAGATAAAAAAAAATAAAAGGAGTACCAGTTAGATCGGAAGATGCATGATACCTAAAACAAAGATTGAATTATGATATTTCTCTCCCCGAGTTAGTTAACCATATATTCTGTCTAATTTTGAGATTTTCTCGTCTATCATTAATGCAACAAGCTTCTCCAAATTTTGAAACTATATATTATATATTGGCATTAATTAGTATTTTTTTGGTCAACGCATTAATTAATATATGACATGTACTCCTAAAACTACACCGAACCCAAACAGGCCTAAGAACCTTACGTATTTTTTGTTTGACTAAAATACACTCCACTCTTCGGAGAAATATTGATATTACATTTCTCTCTTTTCTTATTTGAAAATATACACTTTTTTCTCTTGAGAGATTTCGATATTACACTTTTCTTCCCTCTTGTTTGAAAACACACATTTCTATCCCCTGAAAGATACCGATATTACACACTTTCTTCCTTTTAAAGATAAAATATGATACATTTTTCTCCATTTTTGTAATTTTTCTTGACGTAAAAGTTCTCTGTTAAAATATTTTTTATTACCATAATAACCTTTTACTTTTTATTTCATTTCCATTTTTGTCCCATTTTTTTCTCATTTCGATTTCAGAATCATTATTTCAACGTCGTTCACCACCACATTCCACTAAAACCAAAACAAACTGATTGTTGGTGGAATGTGGTGGCGAACGCAGTGAAACGGTGATTTTGATTTCAGGAACCAGAAATTAGAATGAGAAAGGAAATGAGACAAAAACGAAAATGAAATAAAAAATAAAAATTATTATGGTAATAAAAAATATTTTAACGAATGCTAACTTTTACGTTAATGAAAAATTACAAAAATAGATAAAAATGTATTATATTTTATCTTTGAAGGAAAGTAAATGTGTATTTTCAAACAAAAGGTGAGAAAAGTATAATATTGATATCTCTCAGGGGATAGGAATATATTTTACTCTTTTTGTTTTGGTCATTTTTTTTTGTCAAAGTCATTAAGAGCCTTACGTGTTAGACTTACAGCACGCAAAGGAAAACACAATAAACTCAAACATTGGGCCCAATATGTAAGCACACTAGTGGAAAAAAATAGTTAAATTAATAGTCCAAAACCTAGACTTGTCCATTACAAAAAAAAACACGGAAATGCCAATCAGGGGCTCCTCTCGAAGTGGGTTTTGTAGGTTGTTGTGCCTCCTTCAGCCAGATCAAGGGCTACTCCAAGCTGCTAAGTTAACCTTTGGAACAATGTTGAAACGACACCTGGCTCACCTTCTCCGTCGCCCCCAAACACCGAAATGCCAATCAGGGCTCCTCTCAAAGTGGATTTTGCAGGTTGTTGTGCCTCCTTCAGCCAGATCGAGGGCTACTCCAAGCTGCTAAGTTAACCTTTGAAACAATGTTGAAACGACACCTGGCTCACCTTCTCCGTCGCCCCCAGTATCTCCAGCCTTCCGACAAGATCAATTTCAGGGTTTTTCGGCTTCTAAGCCATTACCTGTGTGCTTCATCTTCCTTGTCTTGGCTCGGTGAAACTTTTGCCGTTTTTGGGGCTTGATTCTATGACACCCGGGCAAATTGGGAGGCAAAAGGTTTTGGGTGCCCCAAATGGGCCCAACCCAACCCCACTCATTCAATTTTTGTTGTCTTTGGTTTGGTGGGTTTTGTTTGATCTTTGTTCCTTTGGTTATTTGGTTGCTTGTAGTTTGGTGGTTGTTTTTTATTTGTTGTTTATTTTCATAGTTGTACTGATGTTCTTTATGGTTTAGTCAGAGCATAGTTGTGTTTTCTGATCTTATTTGTGCTATTGTCTTTCTGACTTTGAGCTGGTTTTAGCCTGACCTATTGGTCTGTGTATTCCTTGGGCTTGGCCCTTGTTTAATATACTTCATCTTTCGACAAAAAAAAAGTACGAAACCATGTTTTCTGCCAAAAAGCCATTTTAATTTTTTTCTAATTTTTTAATTAATTAATATTTGTTAAAAGAAACAAGAGAGTTCCTTACTTTTAGTACGTACCAATAGCAGCCTTCAAAATTAAAAGGCCCCACGTAAGAACCATGGTAATTAAGCACAACAGTGAAGAACATAAGCCTCGTTCGCCACTATGCGATTGGCGCTAATCACCGTCGAAAGAGGATCCGGATTCAGTATTCAATAGCTAGAGTTACCAGTTACCACGATGAATTATTGTGAAATCACAGAGTATCATGGCACAGACAAGTATAGGAGGATACTGAAAATAGATAAGCCTCATATGAGTTTGTTGCTAAAAGTATTGAGGTTGTAACGATGACGTTCTTGAAGTAATATTACATAGGTAAACAAAAATATAATTGGTCCCTTAACTTTACTCTTAATTTAGTTTTCTTCTAATAGTTATAATTTTTATTTTCATTTTAAAGATTCTAAACACACCCTAACTGCTAACATCATTAGCTATGTTAATGATATTTGTTGTCATGGCATTCCAACTAGCAACAATCTATTTCAAAAACCAAGTAATTTTCCATCACAATTTTTTTTAATATAATTTAAAAAAAACTCGAAAGGATTAACTAATGAAATAAGCAACTTCATTTTCCGTCCAACATCATGAGAAAAAAAATTATGAACTCCATATAAATTTATGAAGATAAGTTAATGTATATTTATTGCTGACTCGGAAATTTAATGTATGTTATATACAAGTCCAATAGTATCAAAAAAATAATAAAAACTAACATACTAGTTAAGAGTTATCTTCCTAATTCATTTGTTAGCGGTGGGGGGTGACTGTGACACCAATGTGATGAGTGCGAAGGAGGAAGGATATTCAGAAACCTATGCGGAAGAGTAAAAATTTAAATGAATATCATAACATAATTAATAAATAATAGGGGTAGAAAATGCATTGTATGATTTGGGGCAGGGGGATTCTGAAGTGAACATGACATAAGAAAAATTAAGCATGCACATTTACTACGTCAATCCACTTTCTTGATCAGAATTTACAAAAACAACGGCAATGTTTTACAAAATGCTATAATAGAGTGGGAATGGCTATAGCGTGTAAAATAAGATTCAATCTGATATTAGAGAACTAGACTCTTGGTGAAGATGAAACCACCTTATCCTTTGAGCTCTTGTGCACAAAATATTAAACAGATGGGAAGTACTTGTTCAGATTGAATGGCAGTGAATAGAACTCCTCACTTCTTGTGTCTCCCTTGAAGGACTTGTACTTGTCCCACCAATGTTTCCCTCTGTCCTTTCTAATAGCTGAATCCCTCTTATGTAAGGTGTTGTCTAGGAAATATGCCACACAACCCGCAACAAATGCTTTTGATTGGAATGGGACGTTGACTATGTCATTGAACTGCCAAGTACATAAAAATATTAGTGTAAGTAAACAAAATGAAAAGAACAAATCCTAGTTTGTATATTATATTATTATTATGTTATATAGATCTTATCCATACCCATCTTCCACCTGTGTGGACAGGACCAAAACCATTAATTGCAGTGTACTCATTGAAGTACTGGGGCACAGACAAGCCCAAGAAGATGGAGAAGCCTAATATGAACTTTGTTCTGAAACTGTTGAGGTTGCAGAACTGAAGAAAACTAAGACCTCCAGCACCTACAAATGATGAGTGAAAGTGGAACATTACATGGTGTTTCCTTTAAGTATCATGATAAATAAAAATAAAAAATCCAAATACATGCACAAGTTTGTCTTAAATCAATATTCAACCATACCAACATAAGCAAAGAACAAGCAGTACAGAGCAGCAACAATGGCAGGTGGGATGGAGGCGAAAACTGCTCCGAATTTTCCTACACAGTGAAAGAAAAAGTTGGCAAATATTAAAAGGGAAGAAAGTGTACTAGGATACGGCAAAGTAGATAATCAAATTACGGACATATCACGCTTCATTGACTCACCGAGAATTGAAAAGAAAATCATAAACCCGGCAGATATTTGCACAACTCTTCTACTGCCAACACGGGTCAAAGCCAAAAGACCTGCATTTTCTCTGTGGGGAAACCAAATAAATCCCTTTCATCAACAAGGAAGTTGTGTTTCCTCTTACTAGAGTAAAGAATGCGAACTGAAAAATTTCAAGTCTTACACGGACACAGACGATCCATTAACTGTTCCAAACAATCCTGATAACAGAATGCCAACTCCCTAACAGCATAAATGAGATGCATGAGGAATTATACTTGAAAGTTCTACTTGATTGCTTGGTGAAAAATCATCAATACAATCAATTTTGACATTTTACACTTGTCCACTATTATTATTATTTATAACATCAAGATTTTTTTTTTTTGCTGATATTTAAATGTTTGAAGTGTTAGCCATCTGCGTACCTGCCAACCAATACCCCGACTAAGAATAGAAGGCGGTAATGGTGTTGCACTTGCATACCTATATACAGCAATGAAAGCTCCACTGGACTGTTTGTACCGAAAGAAACATGTGAGTAGATAATTTAATTCTAGTCCTATGCAAATTAGCAACTATGTAACACTAATGTAAAGCTCAAGCATAAGTATGAAAGCCAGATAATCCCAAGAACGCCATCGTGCACATGGTGACACTATTATGTGTAGATTGAATTTTAATATCATAAATGATTATATATTATTTGAAAATGTAATTTAGACTAATCACCCCTCCCAGCCAATTATATTATAGGGATTATAAAACAAAATCATTTTTCACGCTGTTAAATTCCTTATAGAGAGCTATTTTATAGATTATACTTCATCATACTGTTTCCATTGTCCTTGAGGAAAACAATCAACCATTTATGACAAAAGCCAAACTATCACTAAAAAAATTTCACGATAAAAAACCTAATTTCATTGCCAGCAGTTTTTAAAACTCATTCATGATGCTAAGCTACTGTTGTTATCAATTATTTTTTAAAAGGGATGATTTCATTAAAGGTTAACTGGCACAAAGAGAAGTAAAATGTAAGAATGATATGTTGTTCTATAGATGTCTAGCTGCAATGCACTAATAAAATTCCCAAAAGATCAAAAAAAATGAAGAATAGAATTTAAGAAAAGAATTTTATGACAAGAAAGAATAACAATTAATAAACAGAAACAATCTTATTCCAATTTAAAAAGGAATAAGAGAATATCTAAAGAAGGAAATTACCTCTACAAGAGCAACGAAAGATGCCATCATCATGGCAAATGCTTCACCTGCATCAAACGTCGGTGCTCCCCATTGAAAGGGATATGGAACTCTTATCCTGCAAACTCAAAATTCATGACAAATTCTTTTCGATGAGTTTCAACACACAAAGCTAAGCCTAGATAGTAGATTCTGACGACTAACTAAGAAATGTCAATCATGTTTGTTCTCTAAGGTTTATAATAGTTCTAAAGTGTTTCAAAAGATTGAAGAGTAACACGTGACCTATATCCACTTCAGTGAGAGAAATCTCCCCAATAAGGGCAAAAAACCATTTTAGTCAAAACTGATGAATGAATATAATTAAGTCCCATTTGCTAATGAAAACACACAATATAATTTCACTAAGCTTTAAAATTAGTTTAAAAAAATCAAGTTTTTAATTAGGTCCCCTGTCATGACCAAAAGCCGTCAATTTAGTGTTGAGGCCATTTTGCCACAGTAGATTAGATGGTGGCCAATCAATCCATTGCTGACACATCTGCAACAATACTTAACATGACTGATTTGGCCACCCTCTAGTTCACAAATACATAACTGGTTGTGACTACCAATTGCCACCTCAGTAACTGCTTGACAGCCGACAACTGTGGCAGGGGACCAATCAGAAGCTTCTACATTGCAAGATTAATATAAAAACATGGTGAAAATATAGGGGTCAACACAGTTGCAACAGACGAAATGCCATTAATGGTTAAATTCAATGAAATCACACAACTAACCAAGGAGCAGCATCTATAAGTCCAGCACGGTCAGTGCGGCAGGATGCCTGTGTTTTTGGTGCAGCATCATTATAGGCCCCTCCAACAGTGAGTAGATGAGCATATATCCACACAATTACAATTGTAAATATAACAGCGAAACGATCAAAGATATGTTTCCCCTTATGTAGCACATGGGGCACATACTGCATAGCAACCACTAACTAATTAACAAACTCATTTGCAGAAACGATGATGCTAGATGGGTAAAGAAATCAAGAGAATAAAATGAACAAAGATCATAATGCTGAGATTTAGAAACATTAAAAGACACTCGGAGTTTGCAACTTTAGGGAACTCTACCTGTGAAATAAATACTAGCAATATAAGCTCCGGCAGTCCAATCTCTACACATTTAGCAACCTACACCCAAGACAAGCATCAATGTTGAAATTTTAGTCAATTATTGTTAAACATGACCATTGTAAACATGTAGTAGAAGGCTTACCCCGGGAAAACCTAACTCATACAAGCCAAAACCAACAAGAGCTACCAAAGGAACTGATGAAAGTGGACTTAAGAACCTGAAGGAAAAATCAAGCTACATCAGATGAGAATATTATACCCAATGACAAGATTATTCAGTTCTTTTGATCTTTGCAGTTTCTGGGGGGGAACTTAGTTAATCCAAAATCCAATTGCACAAATCACTCAAGTTATAATATCTAGTTCAAATAACAATTTAGCTTGGTAGTAAAATGGCAAATGTGCATACATGTCAAAGACATTCTTAAATCTGGCTGACACTTGAATTTAGACACTTTCAACACATAAAAAGACAGAGAAATACATGAAAAGGAATTTTACTGAATACTATTTTTTGATGAATATCATACAATGGAATAAGTATGCAGTATATAGACTAATGATCATGGCTACTTTCCTAGAATACATCTATATTACAGGAAACAAATCTATCCTAATAAAAAAAAAAAAAGAAATGTGTTACAATCTGTACATATAATGGAAGGATTAATAACTCTTAATAGAAAGCATAATGCAGCCACTTAGTAAGAATGCGGGACCAACCTTGCAACATTACGCCAGAGGCCACTGAAGCCTAGTACTATTTGAAGAGTTGAAGCAACAATAAGAGCACCTTGGATTGCCCTCATTATCCTCTTGAATTTCTGAATGGATTAAAAATAATGCCAAAAAACAGTAAAAAGAAAGTTATCGAGCAGTTCGAATCAAATTAGCGCAGAATCTGATGTCTTAATGTGGTGCTTATATTAAAATTATGCTCTAATGTAATTAGTTACACTGCATGATTGTTAGTTCTGGTGACACGGTATAGAAAATTGAAATATAATATGATTACAAATCATGTGGTAGTCTCTGTTTAGGTTAAATATCGTTTGATCATAATGTAAAGTAATATAGTAAGCATATCGATCATGCATCATTTAGATTAATTAGATTTCTTTTGATCACAAGACCTCTATCGGATCTGGTTCACCACTGAATCGACCAGCAAGAATAATTGAGATTGTGGTTGGCACAAAGGTATAAGACCCTCCAATCACTGCAGGTAGTCGAGTTCCAAAGAGTGTTTGCAGCAGTGTGTTAATACCAGCAACAAAGAGCAGTGTTTCAATAACTTTGGCCTTCTCCTCCTGCAAAACAAAAAATGGAATAATTTTTATACAATTTTTTGGCCAGGAGGAAAATGCAACTTCATTCATATAATTGGATTTTCATGATGTTCCATATCAAAATTTTAAAATTGCTGTTTTAAGTATATTTAATTTGTTACTCCTTACATTTCCACCTCCCATCTGGGGAACAAGAGCAGTGGGAATGAGCACAGTTGTGCCAAGCATCACCAGAAAATGTTGAAAACCAAGAAGTATGGCCTCAGCTGCATCAGAATGACCCCAAATTTCTCATTAAATCCATGGCTTGAAAAAACAAAAAGCAAAGCGAATCCTAAGGAAAAGGGGAGGTGGGGAGATTCTTAGAATTTTAAACAGAAACTACAAATGATGAAGAATATGTCATTTGAGTTAGCCAAATATTCCAATTCCTTAAAATTCCTTTCCGACATTTTTCAACTAGAATTTTTTGACTGTATCAGTGGTGTTATAAAACTGACACCCCAAAATAAAACAATCTGAATAACATAGTTTTTTTTAATTGTTAATTAAAAAAAGTTTGTTCATAACTATTAAAATACTTAAAATTTGATTACAATCATGGGGCAAACTTGGAAGTAGCAATCAAATTGTTTCCAACCCGGATCTAGAGGAAAAAAACTGGGAAGGACCTTAATATCAATGCATAATTTACAATTTTAAAAAGATCACTATCAATTGGAGATAGGACCTCAAATTGACTCCAATCACATAAGTAAAAATCCTTGGATTGCCAATGGCATAAAGCAAAAGTATAAAACCAGAGCCAAGGCCCCAAATCCATACCAAACAAATATTCCAACGTGAAGCAAGAAGAAGAAGAAGAAGAAGAAGGACTCCTGAATAAACGACCCAAAAGCATGACAACAGGTTTTTTTTTCCTATTTTTCTCAACCAGCTTAAGAATGAGTTGTTATTATCTTGCACAAAATAATTTTCCACAATCTGAAAACTCAAAAGGGAATAATTCTTTTCCCACTATTTTTTTTTTATAGAAAGCCACTTTTGAATCTCAGATAGGACACTAACGCCATGGTGGAGGACTTGTAATGCAGTAAGAAATATTTGGTAGCTGATCCTTTGGTGGGTGTGGCTGTGGCTCATCTGCTTTGGGTGCTCCTCCTCCTGCCATAACTCCTTCCTAACTCTGCTGAACAATGAAACCAAAAAAAAAAAAAAACAGAATGAATCAATGAATGAATCTAGAAACCCAAATCTGAGAGCAACCCAGATCCCCCCACAGTGCCACAAAGGAAAAGATAAGAGGGAGCTTCCTCACAATGTCTACACTTACTCACTAAGCTAAACAACACAGAAGAAGAAAAACAAAGGGAATGGGACTTGGCCAATATTAAAAAGCAGAAAATGACAGTGTAACTAGAGTTTTTAGTTTTTGTTCAGGTAGTGGGAGTGAGAGAAATTATTTACAATAATTGTGAAATTTGACAAGGTAAAGCACCTTTCTAACAATGTTTTCAGTAAGCAAAATCAAGTGAGGGACTATTAATAAAGTCAAAAACAAACTCAGGTGCCCCACCCACCACCCCCACACCCCAAAGGAAAAAGAAAAGAAAAAGGAAAAGAAAAGAGAGAAAATGTAGAGTGAAAACTGAAAAGAGAAGAGAAAGGGAACCCAGATATTGTTATTTGTGGAGTGTGGAGTAAAGCAGACTCCAATGCTGGGAGAAACGATAAAGGTATATACAGAAACGAACAGAAAATGAATGAAGATTCTCTTTCCTCCCTTGTGCTACCAGAAAGTAAAGTCCCTTTCTCTTTCTCACTCTCACTCTCACTCTAGGCTTATAATGTACCTCCCCCCTCTCTCTCTCACTCTCACTCTCACTCTCACACACTCACTCACTCCCTCTCTCCCTCTCAGCCTAATTCCTTTTCCAACGAATATTGGTCACAATGTCACATTAGTTGCTTTGTTCTGTGTCATGCTTCATTTGCGAAATTGTTGTATGAGAATGTTTGGGTCTCTTACACACTTGACAGCTATAATGTGTTAACATATTTTAATGTAACACAATAATAGATAAACAATCTAATTAAAGTGTTTATAATTAATAATTAAACACTTCATAAAAGAGTTTACATATAGATCGTTTTTATAATCAAACTAGTCGGTGGACCCGTGCGAATGCACGGGTCGTGTTCGCTTTTACACATATTGCAAAACGATTTGTGTATATATTAATAAGTTTAGATATAATATAGTATAAATTTATCAATGCAATACATCACTTTACTGATTATGTAACATAGTACAATATTGTTAAAAGATGTCAATTTCATGTGATCGTGGCAATATAATTTAGTTAAAAAAATGAATTGTCATTGTTCCAATTTTGTTCACAACTTGATAAGCGTAAACTGTTTTAGTATTTTTTTTATAATTCTTGTAATAAAAATTAATTGATCTAAAAGTGATTAAAAATATATTAATTTCAACCGATAAATAAATGGATATAAAGTGATGAGAGAAATGATTTAACTCATTTTTACATGTATTATAACTTTTAGAATTTATATAACTTTTATATAAGCAGTTGTACATATTTAAAGTTTATATTTTTTTTTTAATTTATCTTACCAAATTACCTATATTATTTTCATTTAACTGATTCTAAACAAAAGTAAGTAATAAGCATTACAAATTAAGAAACATGACAAATATTATTTCAACAGTTATTTCAACAGCAAAAATTCTCCAATATTTGAGCAAAGCCGAGCCGTATTGGAACATATTTGATCAACAAATGGTTGAAAGAATTAAATCCTTTAGCAAATGAATGTGAGTAAATAGTTCAACACGAATTTGCTTGAACTTAAAGTTGTGATAAGTCAAAACACATGTTAGTAATACAACACATCTCCCAAAATCTCAAATTTATCATCAAGCATAAATCATACAACTCAACCATCCTCTGAAAAATAAGTTTGCTTGAGGGGTCTAAACCAACCCGTGAACTTCAGCTTCAACAACATCTAATTTATTGCCCCGATTCCATTACCTAAATATCCTTGAACTTAACATGTCAAAGGCACTGGACAAAAACATGATAGCAACATCCAATTGCAAGCCATTTAAATTTCTCTGCCCTTTCATTGAAATAGAGAGCTAAACATTGGAACAAATAAATGAATGAAACCGAAAAACAAACATTGTTTTACTTGTGGAAAATAAAATCGAAAGAAAAATAAATTTATAGCCCATAGAAAGTAATTGGAACAAATAAATGAGTAAACTTTTAAGCAAACAACGTTTTGTTGGGGGAATGTAAAATCTATCTTAAAATAAATTTATAGCGAGTAGAAAATTATTGGAACAAATCAATGAGTGAAACCTGTAAGCAAATACTGTTTTGTTGATGGAAAATAAAATCGAAAGGAAAATAAAATTATAGCCTGTAGAAAATTATTGGAACAAAAAGATTAGTAAAACCGGTAAGCAAACACAGTTTTGTTAGAAGAAAATAAAATCGAACGAAAAATAATTTTATAGCCCGTAGAAAATTATTTAAACAAATAAATGAGTGAGACATGTAAACATACACTGTTTTGCTGAAATAACATAAAATCAAAAGAAAAATAAATTTATAGCCGGTAGAAAGTTAATGGAACAAATACACGAGTGAAACCTATAAGCAAACATGTTTTGCTGATAGACATTAAAATCGAAAGAAAAATAAATTTATAGCCCGTAAAAAGTTATTGGAACAAATAGATGAGTAAAACTTGAAAGCAAACACTGTTTTGCTAGAAAAAATAAATTCAAAAGAAAAATAAAATTATAGAACTTAGAAAGTTATTAGAATAAATAAATAAGTGAAACCTGTAAGCAAACACCATTTTGCTAAAAAAATTAAAATCGAAAGAAAAATAAATTTATAGTCCACAAAAAGTTATTGAACAAATAGATGAGTAAAACTTGTAAGTAAACACTATTTTGCTGGTAGAAAATAAAATCTAAAGAAAATTAAATTTACAGCCAGTAGAAAGTTATTGGAACAAATAAATCACCGAGACATATAAGCAAACATTGTTTTGCTGGTATTATTACATAAAATCGAAAGAAATTTATAGCCTATAGAAAGTTATTGGAACGAATAAATGAGTAAAACCTGTAAGCAAACACCGTTTTGCTGATGATTCATAAAATCAAAAGAAAAATAAATTTATAGCCCAAAGAAAGTTATTGGAACAAATAGATGGGCGAAACATATAAGTAGACACCATTTTGCTGGAGGAAAATAAAATCGAAAGAAAAATAAATTTATAGCCCGTAGAAATTTATTGAAACAAATAAAATAATGAAACCTATAAGCAAACACTATTTTGCTGGTAGAAAATAAAATCTAAAGAAAAATAAATTTATAGCCCGTAGAAAGTGATTGGAACAAATAGATGAGTGAAATCTATAAGCAAACACTATTTTGCTGGTGGTAAATAAAATGGAAAGAAAAATAAATTTATAGCCTTATAATGTTATTAGAACAAATAAATGAGTGAAAACTGTAAGCAAATACCGTTTTGCTGGTAGAAAATAAAATTGAAAGAAAAATAAATTTATAGCCGGCAGAAAGTAATTGGAACAAATAAATGAGTAAAATATGTAAGCAAACATTGTTTTGTTGGTAGAAAATAAAATTGGAAAAAAAATAAATTTATAGCCGGTAGAAAGTTATTAGAACAAATAAATGAGTGAGTCATGTAAGGAAACACTGTTTTGCTGGAATAACATAAAATCGAAAGAAAAAATAATTTATGACACGTAGAAAGTTATTGGAATAAATAAATGAGTGAAACCTGTAACAAAATACTATTTTGCTGGTAGACAATAAAATCGAAAGAAAAGTAAATTTATAGCCCGTAGAAAGTTATTGGAGCAAATAAATGAGTGAAATTTGTATGCAGACATAGTTTTGCTGGTGGTTGATAAAATCGAAAGAAAAATAAATTTATAGCCAGTAGAAAGTGATTGGAACAAATAGATGAGTGAAATCTGTAAGCAAACACCGTTTTGCTGGTGGAAAATAAAATCACAAGAAAAATAAATTTATAGCCTTAGAATGTTATTAGAACAAATAAATGAGTGAAAACTGTAAGCAAATACCGTTTTGCTGCTAGAAAATAAAATCAAAAGAAAAATAAATTTATAGTCCGCTGAAAGTAATTAGAACAAATAAATGAGTAAAAGATGTAAGCAAACACTGTTTTGCTGATAGAAAAAAAATCAAAAGAAAAATAAATTTATGCTACGTAAAAAGTTATTGGAGCAAATAAATGAGTGAGTCATGTAAGGAAACACTGTTTTGTTGGAATAACACAAAATCGAAAGAAAAAATTATTTATGGCACGTAGAAAGTTATTGGAACAAATAAATGAGTGAAACCAATAAGAAAACACTGTTTTACTGATAGACAATAAAATCAAAAGAAAAATAAATTTATAGTCCGTAGAAAGTTATTGGAGCAAATAAATGAGTGAAACTTGTATGCAGACATAGTTTTGCTAGTGGTTGATAAAATCGAAAGAAAAATAAACTTATAGCCCCCAGAAAGTAATTGGTATAAATAGATGTATTGTGAAAACTGTAGCAAACACCGTTTTGCTGGCGGAAAATAAAATCGCAATAAAAATAAATGTATAACCCGTAGAATGTTTTTAGAACAAATAAATGAGTGAAAGTTGTAAGCAGACACCGTTTTGCTAGTAGAAAATAAAATCGAAAGAAAAATAAATTTATAGTCCACAGAAAGTTATTAGAATAAATAAATGAGTAAAATATGTAAACAAACACTGTTTTGCTGGTAGAAAATAAAATCGAAAGAAAAATAAATTTATAGACTGTAAAATGTTATTGGAACAAATAAATGAGTGAGACATGTAAGGAAACACTGTTTTGCTGGAATAATATAAAATCGAAAGAAAAAAAAATTATGGCACGTAGAAAGTTATTGGAACAAATAAATGAGTGAAACCTGTAAAAAAACACTGTTTTGTTGGTAGACAATAAAATCGAAAGAAAAATAAATTTATAACCCGTATAAAGTTGTTGGAGCAAATATGAGTGAAACCTGTATGTAGACATACTTTTGTTGGTGGTTGATAAAATCGAAAGAAAAATAAATTTATAGCCTGCAGAAAGTTATTGGAACAAATAGATGAGTGAAAACTTGTAGCAAACACCGTTTTGCTGGTGAAAAAGAAAATCGTAAGAAAAATAATTTTATAGCCCGCAAAAAGTTATTGGAACAAATAAATGAATGAAACTTGTAAGCGAATATCGTTTTGCTGGTAGAAAATAAAATCGAAACAAAAAAAATTTATAGGTCGTAGAAAGTTATCTGTTTTGCTGGTAGAAAATAAAATCGAAAGAAAAATAAATTTATAGCCAGTAGAAAGTTATTAAAACAAATAAATCAGTGAAACTTTTGAGCAAACACTTTTATGTTGGTGAAAAATAAAATCGAAAAAAAATAAATTTATATCAAGTAAAAATTTATTGAAACAAATAAATGAATGAAACCTATATGCAAACACTGTTTATAAAAAAAAAATTATTAGAACAAATTAAAAGTATGTAGTTCAAAAATTTATAGAAAAAAATATGAGAGGAAGATGTAAGCAAATAATATTTTTTATAAAAATAAAATTAAAAGAAAATAATATCTAATTGAAATAATAGTAAAGAATATATAAATAAATAAATAAATAAATAATAATATAATATAATAATAATATATAAGAGAGAATAATAATATATAATAATAATAATATATTATATATATATATATTATATAAGAGAATAAGGAAAAAGTGATGTAATATTTTTTGGAGGGAAATAGAAAGAGGGAGAGGGGGACACGTGGAAGGGGACGGTTGTTGTTTTAATATATAGTAAATAGAAGATGATGAGATAAATTTTAGATAGATTATTATAAACTGCTTTTATATACTATAATGAAAATTTCATAAAAAAAATTATAAATATCTTATAGATATATTGTAAGGTATTTTTATCAGTTAACTTATTTCATATAGTTGTACAAGTGCTATTGAGAAAAAAATATATTCCAGATAGCCTAATCCAAACAGCCCAGAAACTGATAAATGAACTTAATAAAATGTAAAAACCCACTCTTGACTCTACTACAGACGAAGCCAAGCCCGTGGCAGACAGAGTTTACTATTTGAGATTATCTACTAATACATGCACTTGTTGGAGTAAATTTTTTTTTGTTATCATGACATTGGTGGAAGTATTCTCCGGCTATTAGCACAGAGACTAATCTCTCTTGGGACCTTGGCTGTATTAAGGCTATCCCTCCCAGTAATGTTTTTTTATCAAACTCAAGGCTCAAACATGAAACATTGAAATGAAGACCAACCGCAGTTGTCAGTCGGACCAACGGACATTAGTAACTTGTTGGAGTATTTTGAGAGAATGTATGAAAATAACTTATAATGTGCTTATTTTATAAATTCTCCATAATAGTTTATTGGAATATTTATATAAAATTAGTTTAATTATTTTCTCTATTCAATTATAATCATGTTTTATATGATAAGTATGTATCACATAAACCCTTAAATGAGTTTTTTATCCAAACAAACATATAATCCATGTGTATGCCAACGGACAATACACAAGGTTCAACATTTATATAGCCGCTAAAGTCAAATTTAAAACAATATCTCTAAACATACAACTATCAAAACAAATAAATGCACATAACATAACGTAACTACAGAAAACTAACAAGCTAAAAACAAACAGAAACTAAAAGATTAAGACCTCTAAGAAGCAAAAGACCTTAATATTCTTTTAAACTTTAATTGATTATAATGTGATGCTGTATTCATTAGAAGCATTAGTCCCCTTCTTATAGTTACAACAAAAGGGGGAGGAGAGAAACAATGATTGAAGCATGAGAGTAGGGAGGACAGGACAGCCGACAATTTCTTTTTATCCTAAAAAATCACTGAATGAACGGTGTTGCCTGTCCCTTATTGACTTACAACTGGCAAAGTTAAATTTTATTTGATATAATTATAAACATGTATAAATACCATTATATCAACAAAAAAAAAACATGTATAAATACCAATGGAAGCATAAATCAACAGTTACAAAATTTTAAGTTCTTACTTCTTAACAGGTGGTAGAAAATCAAAAATAGGGTTTTGATAAAAAAATCAAAAATAGGTGGAAGATTATATATTTATATATAGAAAAAAAAAACAGGGGATAGAAAATCAATCAATCATCAATCAATAGATACAAAGGAAAAAAAACACCGAGAATAAAATCCATCAAAACTTTATATATCTCAATTCTCAAAAAATTTTTTGAGGGAATATCTCAATTCTCAATTAAAATACCGACAAGAATGAAATTATGTACATGTGCATATTCTCTTCTCAGTTCTTGTCATAATCTCGTCCTTTTGTACCCCTCCTCCGCTCATCTAAACATACTATATGGATCATTCAATAATTATTAATTACATCACTTGTGCAGAAATTTCCTTGTGTTCTTCATGTCATTGATTAAAAGCAACTTTAGCAAAAGTCATACTATCTCATGAAGCATATTTGATTAATATTTTTTACAACAGTTCTTATTTAAAAAAATTATTTGTTGCCTATTTACTATTTTATTTTTTAAAATATATTTTATTTTTGTTTTAGAGCAAAAAATTTAAATATATTTTTAATTTTTTAACTTATTTTCCTAAATTAAACTCCACTCTAATTTAACACCATTGTTTTTTTTTCTTTGAGGAAAAATTTAACACCATTGTTAGTTTGTTACCACTTTGATCGCATTTTCGCCTTATCGCTGTCATCTTGGTCCCCTGGCTATCACCATGACTGCTGCCAACCACCCAGTTTACAATTGCATTTTTAAACTTTAAATCTTTTTTGTTAAAATAAAAAATTAAATAAACGTTTTCTATATTATTTTTTTGTAAAATGATTTTTTAAAACCAAATTAAAGTAGAATCGAACAAATCTTACGTACATTGGAGTCTTTTCCTTTTTGACAAATTAAGTTTTACAGTATAAAATTTAATTCTCTTCAATAAATTTTATTATGTATGTACATATAATACATGACAAAAGCACAACTCTTTGCATTAAGTATTTTTTTTTGGTGGGGGCAAGGGGGATCAACCCCCAAGACCAGAACACAGCAAAGCCAAAGACCCCTAGGGAAGGAAATCCCTTCCAAATCAGCTCTCAAAGAGAGTGAGGCAAAGGCAGGAATACAGTAGAAAATCCTACTACAAAAAACTAGACTCAAACCGAACTTAGCAAAGCAATCCGCCACTTGTGTACACTATGCTCTTGCACTTCTTTGGAAAGAGAAATAATTTCCCCCGTTTTCGTATATAAAAAGATGTGTAAACTAAAAGTACAGTATAAAAAAATATAATGTGAGTAAAATAATTTTGTAAATCTAATAAACAATTGGAGTAGCATTCGTTTTTTTTTGGTAATTAAGCTACCATAGCCCCTTGTTCGAGACTTATTCAAAGTCTGTTATGTATGTGGGGATCAAGGCTTTTATTCTCTCATTTATAAATTTAGCGTGTATTACCAACTAAAGTCACACTCAATGAGTAATATATTTTTTTAGTAGAAATTGGAGTAACATTCTGAATTAACGGTACTTTTTAGCATCAAGATATAGCGTGAAATATTTCATTGGTGGTATATTCAAGCGAAATGTGTGGGAAGGCCAGTATTACTTTAATCATATACACTCTAAACTTTGTTCAAAGATCCTTGTGAAAGTTCATAGTGCAAATACAAATTTCAATCAACGTACGCACGAGCTCTTCCTAGCTAATTGTTAAGCAGCACCATGGATGGAGTGTCACACATGTACAGTCTAATTTGTTTTTCCGCTAAATGAGGAACTTTCACACGTTTCATTGGTTATCGAACAATAAAGTCAAGCTTGTCTTGAAATCATGGGAAACTATATGTACATAAGCTGGTGTCCACAATGCAGCAAAAATTATATTAATAGATCATAAAATTACATTTTTAATGAAAAAAATATAATTCACATTTGTAATTTTTTTTAAAGTATAAAGGAGGGGTCTAGTTCACACTTGACCTCTTCAATCTGCTCGGGTCTAAAGCAGACCTTAGAGCATCCGCAGCGAGAGTGCTTAAACTCATTTTTCTTGTTAAGTACTGTGCTTCGCCGATGGAGCTCTGACACGGGATGGTATCTAATAAGAATGGGTACCTGTGCAAGCACCAAGTGCTTGCATTGTTTTGTACTGTTTTGTAGACTTGATTGTATTTTATAAATAAAAATGAGTGATGTATGATTATTGGTAGGGTCCATTTAAGAATTTTTTTAGAGTTACTGGATTAGAGGAGTTGGATACCTATTAGATACTTGAGTTAAAAAAATAAAAATAAATAATATGGACAAAAAGGATTCACTTAAGTACTTAAAATTGGGGTGCTCCACGGAAGATTTTCCTACCTTTATAATCTCACAATCACAGTGTGATTCTCCGAATCACCTGAGGTATATAATATTAATATGATTAGAAATATTCCTATAGCTGCGAATGATGAGAGTATCAACGTAAGATTGAGCGAGACGCTAAAGGAATATTATAATTTACTTTATTGCATCTTCGGTTGTTAACATGATGACAAAGGAGTGAGGAACTTGGCAAAAAGCTAATTTGCAAACGCTCCTTTTTCTAATTATTCTCTCATATAATGATTTTAATTTTTAAGAGCTGGATCAAACAAAACTAATATGCTCTCAATATATAAATCTTCAAAATGTTCATATAAATAACATATAATATAATACCGCCACCACAACTGTTGTTACTATTAATACATGTGAAAAGTATTAAAGTAGAAAACATTATATTTAAACATGCACGTATATAAGTATAAATTAAATACACGATTTATCTTCTTTTAAAATCTGGTGAATTTGGTATAAAAAGGAGATATTAGTTTTTTAGGCCCAATCTAAAATATGAATAGTTTATTGTACGTATTATATCACTAACCAAAACATGAACTTATCTTGACACTAATTAACTTATTATCCTTGAAAAAACTTATTAACTTATTATAAACAAGTGAAACACTATCTAGACACTCGTTGAAGCATATTCATATGTACATGATATTTCTTCTTTCTTTTTTCCCCCCATCTTACTCGTGTAATCAGTGGTTAATTAGCTAGCTATTTTATTTTTACCAACACAACCACTACTATTGTTAAACTATCAACACTACAATCACCGTTGTCACCGCTACTACTAGCACGACTATCATAAAAACTATCACTATCGCCACTACTATATTAGTACGACCACGTACCACATTAATAAACTAGTACTACGTACCACTACTATATATTAATTACCATCATCACCACATTAATAATAATAATATTAATAATCATAATTCACATTAACATTAACTCATTGATAGAATACTTATTATTAATTAATGATATACATAAATCATAATTAAAAATATTCAACTCATGCACACAAACTTTTGCATAATCATACCCACATGTGAACTTAGAATTATTCCCTCTGGATTGAAATATAAACAAAAAAAATACATGTATCTGGACTAAATATGGTCTAGATACATGTACTTTTTTGCTTATATTTCAGTCCAAATGGAGTATAGTACAAACAATATTAATAGTCGTGTTTAAGAGTTTATTAATCAAAACATGCATAAAAGCATATATATTAAATTAGTATAAAATATACATGAGTTAATTTACCTCAGTCTTTATTGTGCAGGAGTGAAATTGTATTATGAGAATGGAGTTTTTTTATTTTGTGAATGATGGTCATCTAGTTATGGACACTATTCTGTATTATTTAGATTAGACACTATTTATGTTTTTAATCTCATTTTAATGCATTTTGACTTTTTAAAAAAAAATCACGACTAAAAAATAAGTCCACATTCATAACACTTTAATAGAGAAAGTATGTTATACATAAATGTTTGATATAACATCAATTTTCCACAAAAAAAATTAGACTCAAAACCTGAGTATATAATTTTTTTTTTTTTTTGACAAAACCTGAGTATATAAATTAGTATTTTCCTACTAATAAAAAATATATAATTTAGTATTATTTTTTTACGGAAACCTGAGAGTATATTATTGGAAATTACAAATTAGTCTCATATTAATAAATATCAGATTTTTTAAAAATTATTCCAAAATTAAAGAAATATTAAAAAAATATTTCTTTTGGTCCAATAAATAAATATTCTGAAATGGAAAATAAAATTTTGGACATTGGAGGAGGTTCCATGCACTCCCATAGGCCATATGCCAGAGACTCACCCCCGCTAGTGGGCTTGGCAGGAGAGGTTCATCTCCCCACCCGGATTCAAAAAAGGGTCCAAAACCCGTATATAAGTATGACTCGGGAAATTCTTCTCAACCAAGCAGAGAAAGGCAATTGACCCAAAAAAAAAAAAAAGCAGAGAAAGGCAATAATTCTCTAGGATTATGATCCTCCAACAATGGTGTGCTGAAGCCCCAAAACAATTTCTTAAATCATTTGGTCAAATATTATTTTTAATAATAATTTACATTATTAATATACTAATAATTAAAAAATATATAAATAAATAATTAACATTAATCCATATAATTCAATGAATAATCTATCAAATATAAAATCGTAAATAAACCATTCACCTTTTGAGCCAAAAAGATTTGGCAAAAAAAAAAGTATACAGGATTTTCTTTTCCCTTTCCTTTTTCTTTCTTGTGAGTTGCCCTTTATCGTGAAAAGACGTACGTGAAGATTGCCTTTTCGTATCATTATGATGATCAAGTAGAAAAGTGCACTAGAGAGAGTTGGTGCTATTTTTTTTTTTTTTAAATTCCATTTGTTGGTTATTCATTATCTATTTATCTTCAATTCCTCTTGATATATATATATATATATATATATCAAAAAAAAATCAACTGGACCCGCCCCCCAACCGGAAAAAAAACTTCGTCCAGTGCACGTTACTTAGAGATGGCAATTGGACTCATATTTATTGGATATTTGTAAAAATTATCTATAATAAGGAGAGTAATTATTCACTCAATAGATACGGACATGGGTACGGATAATTATCTGTAAAATTTAATGAAGACGGGTGCGGGTACGGGTACCTTAGTACCCACCCCGCCCCAAACTCGCACACATATATACATATTTATTTATTTATATCTATATGTGTGTGTATATATATATATATTAAATTTAATAACTATTAAAGAAATTTATAAACTAATTCTTAATTCTAAAATAACCCATACACAAGACACTAGAGTCATAAGATACATTTATTTTCCTTTCTCATGAGATACATTTTTTTGTCTCTTTCATTTCTTTTACCGTGTCTTTCATCGTTATTGTAGATGACAACAAACTTGCTTTATTGTATCTCATTCACTTGTATTATTATTGTCACACTTCTTTGATATGTGATGACAAACCTTCTTCACTGACACCATTTTGTCTCGTTCCCATGTCCTTCACAGGCAAATTCCTTACGCGTTCTCAAGACATAATATTATGTATTGTATTTGAAAAATTAATTTTTGAATTTTTGTAGTTAAAGTGTGGGTAACAGACACGGGTACGAGTACTTAAATACCCAACGAATAAGGATACGAGGATCAAAGTTACTACCCACACGAGTATGTAAACGGATACGAATATTTTTGAAAATTACAGATACGAAAAAGGATACTATAGTACCTTACCTATATTTTATCCATTGCCATTCCTAACTGTACCTATCCGGGAAATCCTTATTTTCAATTCAAGACACAAGATTGATGAAGAAGCAATCACATTTTTTATGTTTTTTTTTTCGTTTTGAAAATAATCATTTAATTTTTTTCAGAAAGTTATTAAAAATAAGCGATAACATGAACTAAACCGAACGTAACATACTCTACATATGTTTGTAATGATGATGAAATTTAGGGAGAGTTTAATTTTAGTGTTGTTAGTATGTTTTAAAAGTTTTTCACATTATCATTTAATCATGTCTTTTATATTAATTAAATACATGTAGCTTCATCAAAAATAAAATAAAATAAGGAATAATGTTAGTGAAGGACCCAGAGATTTTCCACACATTTACGGTGCATGCATCCTCGTCCTAATAGACCAAGGATGCAGATTAATCTAATGGCATCAGATCATGGTTATTCATAAGGGAAAAAAATGCTTTTCAATTAAATAATCAATGTAAAAGCACCCCGGAGGAAGTTTGCAACTTGTTGCAAAGCTATAGGCCATTGTATTATATATATATATTATATGATTAGAATTTAGAAATCTATTGTTGTTCAATGGAATTGGCTGTGGACGCTTGAGGAGAATATGAAATTTTCATTTGTAATCCAAGAGGCAGTGTGCGCACTGTTCCCTTTTGCAATTTTAATTTCTTATCCCACATGATTGTTTCAATTATGTCAGGTTGAAAAAATAGTCGGGCATATTGATTGGTCCCCTGACAGCTTGTCTCAATTAGACAAAAGAAAAAAGCGTTTGCATTTGATTTGAAGCTTGGGAGTATGATAATAGAAATTGAGCTGCCTAATATTGTCCTTTTCGTAACCATATTTATAATGTCCATATCACCTTTCTCTTGCACTAAAGACATGTCATAATCATATAGGTGTGGATTATTACATTTCTGTGATAACCGAAAAGTTGGCTATTAATTAATTAATATGATAAAGTAGAATCAAAAGATTAATGTGTCACAAAAGAATTTGAAGTGTGGATGTGTCCATTGGTATCCAAAACATATGATTGAGAATATTGCGGTCAATAACAAACAAAGGTATGTGATGCGCGAAGAGTAGAGGTGTTTAAAACTGAATTGTTTCAAAATAATTGAAAATCGATCAAAAATCAATTTTTTTGATGATTTTTTTAGAAAATCGAATCGCTTGGATTTTGGATATCTTCACTAAAACCAGACCGCAACTTATACAAAAAATCAAATATTTTTCATAATTTATTTTATTTACTAAAGTGATGATATTCTAATATAAAACTAGTGTTTTAGATGAACACTGCCACCATGATATTGACTTGGAATTTTAGAATAATGGAAATAAATATAAATAATTTTTTCAAATAGTGTTAAGGTACTTAAATATTGAATAAATTAAATTTGTGCATTAAAGTGAATAGTAAACAATGAAGCTAATGTCATAGCTGAGAAAATTTAACGGTGGATATAGGTTGATATTTAATTATTTATTTTTAAAAAATTATAACTGTAAAAAATTAAAAATTGATCCAATCTAAACCATATTATTTCGGATCGGATCAATTTTTTTAAAAGAAACAAACGTAATCGAACCAAACCGCATGTTCTTTTAAACATTGGATCGAATAACTTTTTATCTCAAAATTGAACCGAGCCACAAACACCTCTAGCGAGGAGTAACAAGACAAGGCATGAAACTAGAAAAGGGTATGACGTGGCAATTGCCATCCATTTCACTGGGTTGCGGGTTGCCCATATAAAATCATAGCTCTTTCTCACAATTCACAAAGGTGTCACGGGACCCCTATGACTTCCACTCTCTCGTGCTCACCATGTGCAGTGCCGACGGAAAAGATAATATAATCGATGTAGAGCATTATTGGATGGACTATGGAGTAAGGTAATGCTGATCGTGGATCGGGTAGGGCTGGGCCTTGAGCACAGTTCCAGTCTTCAGCCCATGTAAGGCCCAATGGAAATGCCCAATAAAAGGACTTAAATTAACCAAAAAACACTCAGGTCTTACTGAAAGTTCCCTAACCTAATTGTTAGCTCTGTCAATCACAATAAGTTGTTATTACGTCGGTATCCTTTTTTTTTTTTTGGGTTTCAATTTTCAAATTTTCTTTCGAAATTAAGTCCATTTGGTTCCAATCTTTACAGTGTATCCACTGGTGACCTTTTGCTTGACATATCTCCATCCATATAGGCATTTGATTGGTAGATTGTTATATCTCTCTATTCCAAGGACTGACATTTGCTATACTGTAAACAGGCTTAGTCATTTTATGGTAGCGCACACTAGTGCACCTTGTTACTGCACACCATCTTCTTAGATATTTGAAGGCCACACCTAAGCCAAGAAATCCTGTATTCAACATATTCCAAGTTTTTTGACAAAAAAAGACATATTCCAATTTTCAAATAAAGGCCTGTATTGATACAGACTGGGCTCGTTGTGTGCAGGGACGGATTTACATTGGCAATTGGGGGCCCCTATCTTTTTCTAATTTTAAAATTTCTTATCTCAAAAAACCTATAAGCTGCTGATTTATGGAAGATTGATCGACATAATAATAAACCTACTATGCTATTCTTTATTTATGATGAAAATAATATAAACTTAATTACTATGTACTAACAGTGTAAAAAAAGTTTTACACAGCACAAAAGACCGGAAAAACTATCAGTTGGAAAGCAAGCTTGTTAAGAATTAATCTGAACAAAACCTTTGCTAACTTTGCACAAGGGGCATAAAACCACAGACAATGAATGTCCCCTCATGTATGCTGTATATGTACATTGTAACTCGACCACATCCAAACAAAATAAATGGTAGCTAGCCAACAAACTGAGTGTCCTTTCTTTACAAGATATATATCAGGTGCAAATAAAATTTTCATAATTCCTCAAGTCATATTAAACCTATATCCAGAAACTAAATTAAAAACCGCCAAATATAATAAGTAGCTATACTGCAAACTCCAAAGCCAAGTGATTTTGAAGTTGATTTTATGTCAAGTTTGAAATTTCTGCAGAATGGTAACTGCTTTCCCCCACAGCACATTAAAGCCTTTGGATGAAATGAAAGATCGATATGTTGTTTCATTTATGACGAATGATATTCCTTCCACAGACGATATTTCTGCATTTTCACCGAGATAGATTAAACCCACGAAAAATAATAGTGATAAAACTAATTACCACCTGCAACTAAATTAAAGCTAAAAAATGACTCGTGATAGTAACTAAACACTGAAAGCAAAGGGCCATCTTGTGTGTATATATACAATTTTTTTGGTATTCTAATGTGGATATTTTTTTTATAGTTAGTGCCTGACAGCAGACAACAGAACTGCCACTTATAAAGGTAGTTTAATCTTAATTAATGGGAGATGTCACCGTATCCATTAGCCAAACCTAATTAGTAGTTATTAATATCTTATTAGTGGCTGATTCTCACAATAAATTTTTGAACAAGTACAGCCAACAACAAGGGGACTGTCAATGGGGATGTTGTCAAGCAAAAAATATAAAATTGCTGACATGCAAATAATATGCTGTGCTATGGAAAATTGCAACATGTAACAAAATACATCAAAGCGTTAGATATAAAATGAAAAAGTGTACTGACAGGAAACAGCCTCGGTGTGTTTTTTTCCTCTTCTCTTGTTGCTTTTGTGGAGGCTTGATGACCATCCTGATTGCAGCATCAAACACTGCCTTCACATTCTGCAATTGCATTAGAAAAATAAATTAATTTCTGATATCAAACATCATGTAGGCAAATGAACTAAAAAGGGTATTGATATGGCCTTTATTATTGAATGTTCACATCAGCATCCTCTGCATATTGTGTCAAGTAAAAAACCACACTTCCATCATTGAAGAATTGCAAGAATGAAAGGGAAGTATAAACATACCTGCTGAGTTTTTGAGCTGCACTCAATATAATAGGTAGCTCCAATCTGTTTACGGAGTTCCTCACCCTAGTTATGAACAAAAGCCAACAGTTTCAATAATAACAAACACTGCATGTTGAACTCTATACAAAGCTAGTAAAGGAAGATTTGTACTTGCTCAGTAGTCACCGGCACCATCCCGGGATGATCTACCACATAGTGCTTGTCTTCTCGGAGATCTGCATGCTCATTATAAACAGAATGTTACATGCAGAGGTCAGTAGCAATGCACATCAAACTACCACCATATATAAAGCATAGATTTCCAAAGTGTTTTCTAAGGGAAAAAAAAATCAAAACTACTGGTGGTCATTATTTTTACTGCCATATTGATTTGCCATTGCACCATATTTCCAAGAGAAATATCATCTGAAAATAGAAGCTAACTAGCTAAATTACTTCATATTTTGGGATATAATGAAGTCAAAAATAGGAAAGCTGTTCGACTATCAGTGGATATGTGTCTTCAATAAGTTCTTTAAGTAACAAATGAATCAAGAACAAAGTCAGGAGAGAACCAGATTAACATGTTTGGATTACATTTTGGGCCCTGCAAAACTGAGTTTGGATTAGAAGCAACAATTTCATTATGTTGCTTATTATTGCCATGGTTTGTCTCTCAACTCTTAAAGTAACCTCTTTTCAATTCAACTGAGTGGTAATATTACAGTTGATAGTCAACATTCTGCATTATGAAGCCTAATTGTAATTGAGTTATTTATGAAATCTTTCTGTAATATTGCTATGGGGCTTCCTCCTCATGATCCAAACTTCCATCATTATTTTTTCATTTAGGTGGAAAAGCTTAGACTTCCTTTGGGTGAGGGATGACCAATGACCATACAAGCAATCAATTAATAAAATGGGATAAGAATATTCAAGCTACACTATGAGATTAGCCTTTTGAGCTAATCGTACCAGCTTTGTTCTTTACACTAATAAAAGTATACAGCATCAATGGGATAGGAGTCATAGGACATTGTTGCAGTAGAATGATTTTCTGCAGATACAATTTCCTTAATGAATCACTAACATCTGATAAAGTAGATGTAAAATAAAATGTGTCTTCACTTTAACAGACATGTTTGGAGGTTTTCTTGCCACAAGATTGTATGACCATTTAACACGAACGGCAACCTTTAGAAAAATTGTGACCAATGAGTTTGTAAAGTTTAAAAAGGTATGTATAGTTTGGCTCAAAACTTTATGCTTATTTTTAAGGAACTATTGTTGTGAAAGAGATCAATAAATCAATGCAGAATGTGCATATGTTTCGATATAACAAAATACCAGTTTAAGACTCTAATCTAAGAATAAAGGCCAGTTGGCCCTGGTATCAAAAGGGAATAGATGAGTTCCAGGCTTCTAGTCTCCTAGAGTCACATTTCCTCATATCCGGGTCATGTTTTATGAAGAATATGGCAGGAAAAAAAACCTATGATTTGAAGACATATAAGCATGAGGCCGAGACGAGTATTAATACAAGTGACTGATGACTTACCCAATTTGGTTCCAACTAGTACCACCGGGACGCCAGGGGCAAAATGCTGGAGTTCAGGGATCCACTGAATAGTGTATACAAATTAGAGAACAAAAGAGAAATCTGCAAGACAGGCCAAAGTGCTATTTTAGAGACACAAGCATAATTAAAACATTACCTTCTTCAACACATTCTCATAACTTGCACGACTAACTAAAGAAAAAGCCAAGACAAACACATCTGCCCCCCTGTAGCTCAAAGGCCTCAGCCTGTTGTAATCCTCTTGCCCTGAGGAACACAATGGAAAACAAATAGAACATAACAACCTTTGCCATATGACATAATTCTATCAGCCACACCGGAAACTAAAATTATAAACAATTTAGTCCCTGAAGTAACTCACTTACTGACTTGACACCGCGTGACACATTCAAAGACCAAAATAACTATTTACTCGAAATGAAAAGTACTACAACTACAAGTCTCAGTAAATATACCAGCTGTATCCCAGAGGCCTAAATTGACAGTTGTGCCTTCAACGACCACATTTGCACTAAAATTATCAAACACTGTGGGGATATAGTCCTGATGACCAACATAGGGGAAAAGCAAAATCAGAGAACAAAAACACAAGCAGAGAAAAACCCAATAGAAGCAACAAATGGTTGAATTGAACCAAGATAACAAATGGGTTGATTGATTCTGCACTTAACATACTTCCAATGAGAAAAAGACTACTGGGGTTACAGTATTCTCTCCTTCCTCCCAAACACAAAAACACATACATAAAAAAAAAAGTTGCTTTCAGTCAAATTACGATGATCCCAACAAAATTGAGAATTAAGGATGCACATACATACACATATTGATCAATTAAACAATAAAAATAGATGATAACAAAAAGCCAAAGACTTGGATTGATTGCATCCATACCGTGGGGAATTTGTTGCTAGTATAGCAAATGAGCATGCAGGTCTTCCCTACAGCTCCGTCACCAACTGTCACACACTTGATGAACTTTTGGACAGTTGCAGCCATTGGAACCAACCAACACAAGAAGAAGAACCTCTCAGAATAATTTACACAGAAAAGATAAACGAATACAAAACAGAAGTGGGGTACTTTGTTGGATATTAAAGGTTGAAGCTTTTGATTGACCCAAAGACAAGGAGGAAGGGAGAGAGAGAGTGTGTGTGTGTGTGGCGGCACTTCACATGATTCTCACTCATTCACTCCTTGCTGTAGGTGCTCATTACTTTTCTTCCTTCTCTCCTTTTTTTCAATCTTATTCAGTTATTCTTTGCAAATGCGTTTTTATTTTTTTCGCTTTCTCCTTTTTAGTCTCCTTTTTTTATTTCTTTCTCCGGTATAAATATAATTGTCAAATTTTCTAGTCCTTTTTAGTTGGAAAATGACAAAAATATATTTGGATAGCAGTGTGAGTAACAACTTTTTTTGGTTTTACCAATTTCCTACTCCGCGTTAAAAAACAGAGACTCATGCCAAGACACCACCTCAATCTCACTTCCTTTTGAAGCTGTCCATTTAAATTTTTAAACCGAAAAAAGAAGTTTTCAAGTTTTTTGAAATTTACAGACAGACTCTTTTAGGGATTAATAATGACAGAATCGGATACATCACATAACTTGTATCTATTTATTAACTCATAGTGGCCTTTTTTTTTACAGGTATCCGGCGTATATCAGTGGAGACTAATTCCTTCGAGAATCTAGAGTATATTTAAGAGTTATCTCTTCTAAATGGTACATTTTAATACATATCTCCAACCACATGTTTAAAGGACCTGAACCAATTACCACTTGAACTACACCAATTTGGTAATATAAATCAAAGAAGTGATGACTTTTTATACAATAGTGACACTTACTACTCAAACCCTTCACCATTAGCCCAATCAAAGAAGTAACGATATAGCAAAGTCTTTGGATCGAAACTAACTTTTAAAATAGTACTAGTATTAAACTTAAAAATTAAAATAAATCATGCAAATTTAATTACACAATAATTTTATTTCTTTATGGTTTGGTTTAGGATTCGGTGTGAAGTTGGTGCATTTATGAGTCATGTGTCGCGTAGGCCCATGACCAGAGGGTTTGGTGGCCCAAACCGCTGCTGAGTGCTAACTATATACATTACACATCGTCGGTTTGATGGCAACATACGTTCATTTATTCTGTATCAAAAAAAAAATACGTTCATTTATTTATCTATTTTATTTTATTATTATTAATTATTATTATTTGACTTGTTAACCCATTGACTATAACCCATATAAACCGTGGGTTAAACAAATCGGATTATTCACCAAAAATAATATACGTATACTAATTAGTCCTACTTCAAAGTGTAGTAGTTGGACCTTCGTTTGTAACACCAAGGAGCTTACAGGTGCTGAAAAGTAATTAACTCTAATTGATAGAGTATATGAATTATCTGCTTTAATAGAATTTTTATCCTAGTGACCATAACAGTTAAGAATCAATTTTGGAGTCGTATCATCACTTATAAAAAATCTTCTTGAAATACAAATACAATGATTATCAATAAGACCTAAAATACTTAAAATTTGAATAACCATAATGCATCTGCATGACAAAACGAAATTATGCATGAACAGATTTTGCAAGTACACATGGAAGGTATGCATGACCTAACTAAATGGATTGATGTCATTTTTTTGGTCATTTATTACCTCCCTTTTTTTCTTTGTTTTTTCTATCTATCATCCTTTCATGCCTTTGGTAATAGGCATATATGAGTTCATTGATAAGCAAGGGTGTTGTTACTAACGGATCTAATTAGGATCTTGATTTATTAATTCATATCTTTATTCCCTTATTTTAGATTAGGGAAATACTTTTTTCTAAAAAAAAGCACATAAAAATCAGTACGAAAAATGGGGACGGTTTGATCTCACTTGAAAACAACTATTTAATTTTTAATAATGTCCCCACTTGTCAAAAGCAGTCCAGGGTCCCACTTCTCCCTCAAATACTATATATGGATATAAACAAAAAAAAAAACACGTTGCTTTTCGTGCAAAATTCGTGTGTTATTTTTCATACGAAATAGCAAAACTGTTTACTAGGGGATATACTAACGGATCCTTTTTAGTGCATCAAAAATATGTTGCACTAACCATTTGAGCACTAAATCTCATTCTTGTACGGTAAAAAAGAATCTCATTCTTGTGAACATCATAATTATTTTAACTAGATTTAAATGCGTGAGTGCCTCTACCATGAAAATAAAAGGAATAAAGATTGATAGACACCCCTTGGGATGTATACCACTAGAGAGAGATATAGTGAGATGAGAGAAAAGTGATAAAATGATGTGATATGTGATGTGATAGTTAGAGAGAGATAAAGAGAAATGAGAGGTGTTGGATGGGTGGATTGATTTTTAAGGTGTACACATATCATTGCTCTATTTTGAATGATTTGGTAATGCTGTCAACCACAGGTCCTAAAAACATATCTGTGAAACCATAATGCTCGTAGCTTCAAAAGATATACACATTTTGTTTTAATTGTGGATGAATCAATGGTAGATTTCTTAGCATTTTTCATGATACAGTCGGTTTTTCTTAACATACAATTTTTCATTTCTTTAAAGTACCTTAACACTTCTCTTTTTCTTTTCAATTTTGGTTTTGTAATAATCAATTTGAGGACTATTTAATACCTGTATTATCATTCTAATTAACCATAAAACTAATATTCATTTAACTGAAAAATATGATTAAGGTATATCTTGCAGGGTCAGTATCTGAAGAAACAAGCAATTGCAAAGATGCCTCTTCCAATGTTGCCAAAATAAAATATACCTCTTGCAAGCTCCCGTTGTCTTGACCACAGTCGCGTCTCACGATCACCAGATTAATAAAAAGAAAAGAAGAAAGTTTTCATACATTTTTTAATTACTAAAAAATTACAATGTCTCACTGAAGTTTGTGTAACATTAACCCTTGGTATATCCCGTATACCAACGTATTTGTCAAATTTCTTCCGTGACCGTCATCAGCTTCATGATTTACAGCTTCTTTTTGGGTAACTATGATTTGTAACCGTCGATTAATTAATTTTTCCCTTTCCTTTTTCCAATGTGTTGGCTTTTACGGAATTTCAAAAAAAATAAGCTGTTCATGCGAATTTAATATGTATATTTTGATATGATCAGGCAAAAATTAAGAGTGTATAATCTTTAAATTTATTTTAATTCTCATTAAATATGAGAAACATAAAATTATTTTTAAGCTAATTCTTAGTATCACTATTTGAGTAATTTGATAAAGTTTGACAATGCCGATTTATCAATAATATAGACCATACATACCATTTTTTTTAGACATGTTATTTGTGCAAAGTAGTACGAAGTATCCACCGGATTTGGTGATGACTAATCTCCACCAGGAAACCTGGCTAGGCCACCTCCAATGACTAATCTCCGCAGGAAATCTGGCTAGGCCCCCTCCGTAAGGCTTGATCTCGAAACCTTGCTCAAGGAATCCAAGTGGTATTAAGAAAGACGTGCTAGTTACACTTGACTTAACCGTGTGACCAATTCAAAACGCCGGCAGCTCAGCTGCTATAATATTGTTACTTTCTGCCCTTTGGCTCATTCCCAGGGCTCCTCATTCTCAACAATACCATCCACAAATATGATTAATTCTCATTGTATCGGCCATTTGGCAATGTAATAATGTGATGGCTCTTCTTCTAAGTGAAAACTTGCCCTTTATTATTGATCATACTCTAAAGTTCAGTTTTTCAGCCAGCTAATAATTTCACTATTTTGAATTGATTATCCAACCCACTAAAAGTAACCAAAATATAGAGAGCCACTTCATTCAAGTTCAAGGAGAAGAGAAATTAACCCAATACTTGCTGCTGCTGCAAAAATGAGCCTAAACCCCATCTGGGTCTTCCCACTCTTTTTGTTTTTTCTAATGGCCAATTCAGAAGAACAAGCGGTGAGAAAGGCCCTAGTCAAGTTCATGGATAAACTTGCACCACCTGGGAATAACAATAAGACTAACCAAAGAGATGGTTGGAACCTCACATCAGATCCCTGCACTGATAAGTGGCAAGGCGTGACCTGCTATTCAGATAACCACTACGTGAAGAGTATAATTCTTGAAGAGTTGGGTTTCAGTGGTGTTGTGGATGCCACTTCTCTTTGCAAGGCGAAGTCCCTTCAAATCCTAAGCCTCAGTAACAACAACTTGCATGGTTTGATATCAGAGGATATAGCAAACTGCAAGTTCCTTACCCACTTATTCCTAAATGGCAACAAATTCTCTGGCAATCTTCCTGTTTCCATTGCTAAGCTAAGTAACCTGAAGCAGCTTTATGTTTCGGACAACCACTTCACTGGACAGCTTCCTAAGCTGGTTAATGTTTCAGGGTTGATATCCTTTCTTGCTGAGAACAACAACTTCACTGGGGATATTCCTGTGTTTGATTTCTCCAACCTTGATGCCTTTAATGTCTCCAATAATAAATTGTGGGGTCCAGTTCCTGATGTCAGAGGCAGGTTCCATGCAGATAGCTTTTATGGTAATCCTGCTTTATGTGGAAAGCCACTTTCAAACTCATCATGCCCTCCTCCACCTCCACCACTTGTTGCAAAGAAAGTCAAAAACTCATTTCGTGATGATTTGCCCCTTTATTCAGGTTACATAATCCTTGGTTTAATTGTCCTGCTTTTCTTGATCTTCAAATTGTTAAGCAAATTAATCAAGACTAAAGAAAAGGCAGCAGATGCGGAAAAGAAAGACATGGGCATGGCACAAGAAACTAGTGGTGGGGACAGGCCTAGTGAAACTTCCAATTCCAAGGGATCAAAGAATTGGCTGAGTGGCATTGGGATTATTAGATCAGAGTGTAATTCGTTGACTTCTTTGGAGAGTGGGATGATGACTACTACATCAGGTCTTGTTCTTCTCTCAAGTCGCAGGCTCAGGGGATTGCAATTTGAGGACTTGTTGAGTGCTCCTGCTGAATTGATTAGGAGAGGAAAGCACGGAAGCCTCTACAAGGTTATGCTCGAAAACGGGGTGATGTTGGCTGTCAAGAGGATCAAGGATTGGGGGATTTCAAAGCAAGAGTTTGAGATAAGGATGAACCTGATAGCTCAAGTGAAGCAGCATCCTTGTGTAATGCCACCTGTTGCATACTATTGCTCCCAGCAAGAGAAGCTCCTGGCGTATGAATATCTGCAGAATGGTAGCCTCTTCATGTTGCTCTATGGTAAGTGGCTAACACAGGTGTCATTACATCCATTCAAATACAACAAAGTAATAAGCTAGTGTGCCTAGTTTGACATACATACAAATGACCACATAAGTTGTCTCTACTTAATGGAAGTGCTTTTAATCTAGGGGAAAAAAAAGGGTATCTTGCTATACAATGAAAGCTAAAGTTTGCTTACTATCTAAATGATGATGTCTAAATCTAATACATTGCTTATAGTTAGTTTTTCCAATATTATGCAGATGCTTGCTTATTTCCTTCCGCGAGATATCTTGCTAGATCTTTTGCATTTTTTTTAGTTCTGATATCTGACCAAATATCTGTATTCACCTTTGATGATTTCAGGATCTCAAAGTGGCCACTCTCTTGACTGGGGGAGCAGACTAAATGTTGCTGCTAAGATGGCTGAGGCTTTGGCATATATGCATGAGGAGCTTGGTGAGAGTGGAATAGCACATGGCAACTTAAAATCAAGTAACATTTTGTTTGACAATAATTTGGAACCACGAATAAGCGAATATGGCCTAATGATGGCTGAAAATCAAGGTGCCAGTTCTCATAACAAAAGGTTCAAAAACAGAAATGTGACTGCAGACCCCTTCAAAGTTGATGTATATGCCTTTGGTGTGATACTTCTCGAGCTGCTGACAGGGAAAGTAGTTAAAAATGATGGATTCGATCTGGTTAAATGGGTGAATTCGGTTGTCAAAGAGGAATGGACTGTCGAAGTTTTTGACAAGTCCCTAATCTCACAAGGTGCTTCTGAAGAGAGGATGGTGAACTTGTTGCAGTTAGCATTAAAGTGCATAAATCCTTCTCCAAGTGATAGGCCATGTATGAGTCAAGTGGCAGTGATCACAAATGCATTGAAAGAGGAGGAAGAAGAAAAATCGACATCCTTTGACACATGACCGAAAGTTTAGCCACAGACTTCTACATGTTACTTTTAACTACTCTAATTTTCATTAATTTCAAGCAGATAAGGGTCAGTACCCATTCATGTGAGAATTTAATTAAAATGGCAAAAGATTAGAAGATTGGCTAGCAAGAGTCTCTCTTCTTCACTAGGGAGTATAGGGATTGGTTTTATATTTTCCACAGCTTATCTATCCCCACTGTCTGCATCCCTGCAATGATATTAATACTTTTTGCTTAATTACATGCCTCACTAACCGAGACAAACTTGCTTTGAACTCAAAACAATTGAAGAACTGAAACAAACTAAACTGGTTTGGACAAATGTGGTAAGGATAAGCCTAAATCAAGTATCCAATAACAAATTGAACTGGTTGATACTGTGTCAATGTCGACTCTTTGAACAATACATGTTTCCTCACAAGAATCTCCATCATTCTTACCGTTTATCTATGGAATATCTGCTTTCCAATGCCCTCCTTTCTTGCAATATCAACATCTTACCTTAGCGATATCTAGATTTAGGTTTAGATTTAGATTGTTCTATATGCTACTACTCGAGCCGATTTCAGTTGAGTATTTATGTAGTTTGACAGTTTAATTAATCTGATAGTTGGTTAAATAATTGTTTGTGCTCAAGTTTAGCTTCTTCTTTAATTGATATATATTCCCAGCTTATTAAAAAAAAAGTGTGTTTGTGAGGGGTCTACTCTGTGCAACTAACATTGCTATTAGCAATATACAGGTTTAGCTAGGATAGTTTTGAAAACAAAATCACACTGCACCACTGCTTTTATACATGCCTGCAGCTGGCACATGTTTCGATTGTTGGTTTAATTGTTGTAGAAATTATCTGCCAGATTCTCGGTTAAATTGCCTCATCAAATGAAGAGATACATAACCTCAATTTGAAACTATAAATTTATGAACATGTTGCTCCATTTGGTGTTTGAAAATAAAACTTGATAAGAACAAATATCTTTTTTTTGATATAATGATAAGAACAAATATCTTTGACAAAAGAAAAGAACACTTATCTACAAGTCAATATCACACTCTTGTAAAGAAAGCAATAACGTGAGTTGCTCGATCACGCTCCTAAGAAAAGCTTATCCATTAGCCCCAAGTCCGAAAAGCATTTTAACTTGGTTGATCACCCAATAATTTTTAATTCATGAAAATGACATAAGTTATTTTAAAAGGCAAAAGACAGGATTTGGGGGAAAGGAAACTAATAGATATTAGAAGAAAAGCGAAAAAGACATAATTTTGTTTATTTCATTCGCCAACTCATCCTAAATAAATAATAAATATTAATTAATTAAATTAAATTAATTAATTAAATAATATACAAACAAAAGGGAAAATTAGAATTGCACAAGCCAAGTTTCAGTGTTTCACACTTCAGAATCCATGGGCGCTCCCACTGGTTATCAACACACTGTCACATGCACGCCGCCAACTATTAAAATCAAGCATGATATTGATCGATAACAAAATGATAATAATGAAAATTCATATGGAGAACATGCGATCCACTTAAAAGGAAATAAAAAAGAATATACCGAAAATTACACTAAAAAATGCATTCTATCGCAACCGGAAATACAATAATTCTCAAACAAAAATTAACATCTGAAATTATCCTTTTATATACACACACACACAAACGTATTATCATAATAATTCTTCAAAATCTTCCTTTAAAATGCACTCTTAAATTCTTTTAATAAAAACAAAAATGATGTCACGCTTACAGTCACGTAATCCCTTCTCTATTTTTATTATTCTCCGCCAGAAACGACGACGTCTTGTCCTGAGTCCATCGAAACGGACTTGAAAGGAGAAGCCGCAGCGTAACGGGCGGAGAAGTTCCGAAATCCGTCATAAGCGCCGTCACCTTGGAAATCCCCGTTCTGTTCCTGTCCCTCGTCGAAATTCAACGCGTAACTCAAAGGGTCGTACTGGTATTTCCCCGCGTGACGGAACCCACCGCTCCTGTTCCGGTTGAACCGCCGAATAAACGTCTTCCAGCGTGGACCCGCCACGATCTCCGACCACTCGCGCACTCTCATGAACCCACGCGACCACCACCGGTCACCGGAGCTCCCGGTTATCGGGTGCGTCGACTCGGACCAAGAGGCGGGTCGCACGCGCTCCCACCAGGCGAAGCAAACGGTGGCGGAGTGACGGGAACCGAAGCAGCAGGGGAAGCAGAAGGTGCAGCGCGTGTTGGCGTAGAGAGAGTTTGACCTCCCTTCACCACTGGCAGTTGAATCATGCTCCATCCGGTGACACTGTTGGTTTTAGTTTCAGTGGCAGTTGCATAAGAATAATGCAACAAAGGGAAGGTGATCGAGTGTCTAGATATATATGTGGGATGATGTAACGGGTCTTAATTAGCTAGGTTCCTAAATAAATAACCCTTCAATGATTCACTGACTCACCCATACCAGCAACTAAGTCGGCACCCTCTATAGTATACAATACAACTGTGGTTTTCTCTTGTCATTTAGTGACGTTACTCCAATCAATGTTGATCGTTTATTTTAGTAGTAGTATTTCTTTGGTGAGGGCATTGCTGTGATTGGGTAAGCAAAGGGTATCTGTATAAGGAGCCGTTGAAGTTAAGACTTTTTATACTATACATCGTTGACAGAATATGCTGGACTTGTTGGTTGACACAGAATATGCTGCACTGTCATGCTTCGTATATTGTATACTACTTTGGAATTTTTTTTTAAGGAAAATGTTTCATGGACACCCAATGGGTGTATACACCCAGAGAGAGAAAGAGATAGAAGAAAAAAAAGTGATAGATGTGATAGGTAGTATGATGTGACAATAAGAGAGAGATAGAAAGAGATGAGAGGTGTTGGATGGATGGTGATACTATTGGGGTGTCTATGTATCATTACTCTTTTTTTAAACCCCGATACTCAGACCACCTTTTATCACATTCCACCCACCCTACACCTTGCCCATGTGGCAATTTTTATGACTCAGCGCATGACTCATCCAAAGCAAAGGACATCTCCCGCTCTTTCTCGCTCTCTTCCTTCATCTATGCTCTTCCTTCGCTGCTCTCTTCCTTCATCTACGCTCTGTCTCTCTGCTCTCTTCCTTCGCTGCTCTCTTCCTTCATCTGCGCTCTGTCTCTCTGCTCTCTTCCCTCATCTCCCGCTCTGTGTCTCTGCTCTCTCTCAGACCACCGACCCTATCTCTCTCTTTCACGGTTCGCTCTGCGCAATCTCTCAGCATCGCGCTCGTTCGGTCGCTCACCATCTCACTCGCTCAGACCCACTCTACAAACGAAACGGAATGAAGAAACTGCCTCTGCAAAACGAAGACGAAATGAAGAACGGGAGTTCTCTGCAAAACAAAGAAACCATCGCTTTCTCCCTTTGCAACTCAACAAAATCTCGCTGCTGAAGTCTCTCTGTTGCTGCTCCCACAAAGCCTCAAGGTTGTCTCTTTCTATTTCTATGCACTCACATTTTGCTTTCCCCTTTTATTTAGAATGCAATTTTTCGAGTTGAGAGTTGGGATTGTCATGTTTGAGTTTTTTTATCTGTTCCATGGCTAGGCTTTGTGATCCTTCTATGTAATTTCTCATTGATGAGCCATCACTATTGTATTTGTTTGTTGTGTCATTTAGAAATCACATTGTGTTTCGTAGATACCCATGGATTTGGTGCACTGAACTGAGATATTGATAGGAGCCTTGTAGTAGTGATTTATTTGTTGTTTGGATGTCAGCAAAAGTCTACTTGTTGTGTTAAATTAGATTGGATTGTTTTAAACTTACATTGATCATTATGGGCAGGTCTGGTTCACCTTGATACTTGTCATGTGATTGTAAAGTTGTAACTTAATCATTGAATAACCTGTCCTGTGGTTAGTTGTGCACAATTATGTGGTTAGTCCCTCTCTGTCAGTGGTTAAATTTAAATGGTTAAATTTAAATACGCGCAAAGGATATACCAAATTTGAGTCACATGTGGTAGACACACATTTATGTGTTGAATCCTTTCTAATTCACTGAAAACTCAATCACAATTTCACCTTGATACTTGTCATGTGATTGTATTATTGTAACCCAATCATTGAATAACACTGGTTAGTTGTGAAGAATTATGTGGTTAGTCCCTCTTTGTCAGTGGTTAAATTTAAAACGTGTCAAGGATAATGCCAAATTTGATTCACCAGTGTTAGAGACACATTTATGTGTTGAAGCCTTTCTAATTCACTAAAAACTCAGACACATTTCACCCTATTACTTGCCATGTGATTGTATAAATGGAAACTCAATCATGAATAACCCGTGGTTAGTTGTGAATGAATGTGTGGTTAGTCCCCCTCTGTCAGTGGTTAAATTTAAATACATGCATATAATATGCCAAATTTTAGTCACATGTGGTAGAGACACATTTATGTGTTGAATTCTTTCTAATTCACTGAAAACTCAGACACAATTTGACCTTGATACGTGCCATGTGATTCTAGTTGTAACCCAGTCATTGAATAACGCTGGTTAGTTGTGAAGAATTATGTGGTTAGTCCCTCTCTATCAGTGGTTAAATTTAAAACGTGCCAAAGATAATGCCAAATTTGATTCACCAGTGTTAGAGACACATTTATGTGTTGAAGCCTTTCTAATTCACTGAAAAGTCATCCACATTTCACCCTGTTACTTGCCATGTGATTGTATAAATGGAAACCCAATCATGAATAACCCGTGGTTAGTTGTGAATGAATGTGTGGTTAGTCTCCCTCTGTCAGTGGTTAAATTTAAATACATTCAAATGATATGCCAAATTTTAGCCCCATGTGGCAGAGACACATTTATGTGTTGAATCCTTTCTAATTCACCGAAAACTCAGACACAATTTGACCTCGATACTTGCCATGTGATTCTAGTTGTAACCCAATCATTGGACCAAGATATTGATAAGAGCCTTGTAGTAGTGATTTATTTGTTGTTTGGATGTCAGCAAAAGTCTACTTGTTGGGTTATTTTAAACTTACATTGACCATTATGGGCAGGTGTAGTTGATTATGAACAATAAAATGGTTAGTTTATGACTTGTGATGGTTATTAGTGATGACTTTTGGTTGGTTAATTTTTAGTTTTGTTTTCTGTTTTTGGCAATCATGCATAATGAAAGATATTTTACATTTCTAATGAAAGTATATGTTATGACAGTTGTGAAGCCAAAGTTCTCCATAAGAAGTCACATGAAGGGAGGTTCTCATTCGTCAAAGTTAAAAAAGGTGAATATCTTGTAATTCGCTTATGCTAGTTTTAGTTGTTGTTGTTGTCGCTATCTCCTAAAATAATTATTCATTACATTTGTTAATGGTTTTTCAGGTGCGTCTGAGGCATGAATGTAAGACGAGTTGGCTCGCTAAAGTTAACAAGAGTCTAACAAATGTCCAAAAGTCTCGAATTGAGGCCACACCGTTTAAATGGTTAATGTGTATGATAGAAAAAATGAATATATCTGGGATATTGCTTGGTGAATTAGCCCATAGGTGGGTTGAAAATAGTGGGGGTTTTAGAATAAGAAGTAGGATAGTATCTTTTAGTCCTTTAGATGTGTGTTTTGCCTTGGGACTTCGAACTTTTGCATCAATTACAACTGTCAGTGAAACCAGCTGGTGAACATATTGTTACTCAGGTGGAGGATATGAAACTCGATGATGAAACACCACAAGTAATCCATGTATTGCTCCATAAGGAGCATCAAGCGTCAAACAGAGAACATCAAGCGTCAAATATTTACACTCGACTTATAGACCAACCAAGAAAGCGTGTTGGTAGTGTGTTAGTCCGAACACCGTGGATGACATATAGTAGTAAAAGAAGAAGGGTCTAGTGGACTAACAATCATGTGCTAGATAGGGGTTGGAATTTATTGTGTATATACATGTCTATGATGTTTATAACATATAAAGGTTTAAAATTTGTTGGAATTTTTTGAGGATATACATGTCTATGTAGGGTTGGGAATAGTTACACCAGAAGCAACTCTATGTACTAGATTCTACAGCTTGTATTTTACATGTGGATAATATATATGTGGTTAGTTGTGAAGAATTATGTGGTTAGTCCCTTCCTGTCAATGGTTAAATTTAAATGCAGTACGATAACAATGCAAAATTTGATTCACCAGTGTCAGAGACACATTTATGTGTTCAAGCCTTTCTAATTCAATTAAACTCAGACACAATTTCACCTTGATACTTGCCATGTGATATTGATTAAATGAAAACCCAATCATTGCAATACATGTGGTTAGCTGTGAAGAAATATGTGGTTAGTCCCTCTATGTCAGTGGTTAAAATTAAATACCTGCAAAGAATATGCCAAATTTGAGTCCCAAGTGTTATAGACACATTTATGCGTTCAATCCTTTCAAACACACTGAAAACTCAGATACATTTCACTCTGTTACTTGTCATGTGAGTGTATATTTGTAACCCAATCATTGAAAAACAGAGAATGGTTAGTTGTGAAGAAATATGTGGTTAGTTCCTCACTGTCGGTGGTTAAATCTAAATATGTGCCAACGATATGCCAAAATTGAGTCAACGGTGTTAAAGACACATTTAGACACGTTTTGGCCTTTCAAACACACTTATAACTCAGACACATTTCACCCTGCAACTTCCCATGTGAGTGTATAGTTGTAAAACACCCATTGAAAAACTTGTGGTTAGTTATGAATAGATATGTGGTTAGTTCTTCTCTTTCAGTGGTTAAATCTGAATACGTGCCAAGAAAATGCCAAAATTGAGTCACCAGTGTTAAAGACAAATTTAGACACGTTTTGGCCTTTCAAACACACTTATAACTCAGACACATTTTACCCTGCAACTTCCCATGTGAGTGTATAGTTGTAACTCAATTATTGAAAAACTTGTGGTTAGTTGTGAATAGATATGTGGTTAGTTCTTCTCTTTCAGTGGTTAAATCTAAATACGTGCCAAGGAAATGCCAAAATTGAGTCACCAGTATTAAAGACAAATTTAGACACGTTTTGGCCTTTCAAACACACTTATAACTCAGACACATTTTACCCTGCAACTTCCCATGTGAGTGTATAGTTGTAAAACACTCATTGAAAAACTTGTGGTTAGTTATGAATAGATATGTGGTTAGTTCTTCTCTTTCAGTGGTTAAATCTGAATACGTGCCAAGGAAATGCCAAAATTGAGTCACCAGTATTAAAGACAAATTTAGACACGTTTTGGCCTTTCAAACACACTTATAACTAAGACACATTTTACCCTGCATCTTCCCATGTGAGTGTATAGTTGTAAAACACTCATTGAAAAACTTGTGGTTAGTTATGAATAGATATGTGGTTAGTTCTTCTCTTTCAGTGGTTAAATCTGAATACGTGCCAAGGAAATGCCAAAATTGAGTCACCAGTGTTAAAGACAAATTTAGACACGTTTTGGCCTTTCAAACACACTTATAACTCAGACACATTTCACCTTGCAACTTTTCATGTAAGTGTATAGTTGTAAAACACTCATTGAAAAATTTGTGGTTAGTTATGAATAGATATGTGGTTAGTTCTTCTCTTTCAGTGGTTAAATCTAAATACGTGCCAAGGAAATGTCAAAATTGAGTCACCAGTGTTAAAGTCACATTTAGAAACGTTTTGGCCTTTCAAACACACTTATAAGTCAGACACATTTCACCCTACAACTTGCCATGTGAGTGTATAGTTGTAACTCAATCATTGAAAAACTTGTGGTTAGTTGTGAATAGATATGTGGTTAGTCCTTACTTATGTGTGGTTAAATTGAACTACATATCAAGAATATGCCAAATTTCAGTCACTAGTGTTAGAGACACACTTCTGTCTAGTTGTCTGGTTCTGGTTGCATTTCATCACAAGTTGTCTAAGTTAACTTGACGTCCAGGAAGAACTGACCATTTTTTCTTTGCTATTGACCATAGTTTGTGACTTGTGATTCAAATTTATCTTTTCATTGACATGTAGTTGAATTTAACCATAGATACAACACGATTAACCACATATTGCTTCACACTTAACCATAGAAATGTTAATGATTTATTTACAATATACACTCAAGAGCAAGAGGAAACGAGAAAACGAGAGGAAGACGAGGAAACGAGGCAGAGCAGAACTGCAAGAGCGAGAGGAAGACAAAAGAGACGGCAGTGGGTTCGCCGGCCCACAGAGGAAACGAGGCAGAGTGGGAATCGAAGCGAGAGGAAGACGAGAAGACGAAAGAGACGACAACGATGTAATGAGGTAGAGCAGAACCGCAAGAGCAAGAGGAAGACAAGGAAGACGAAAGAGACGTCAGCGAGTCCGCCGAAAACGAGGCAGAGTGCGAATCGAAACGAGAGGAAGACAAGAAAACGAGAGAGACAACAACACTGTTACATTTCAATTTCTGCTCGCTCAAATTTCGTTTCCGCGCTGTTTTTGCGTCGTTACCATGTCACTTTGTTGACTGCCACATAAGCAGGTGTAGGACGGATGGTTGGAGCAAGCGGGTGTCTGACTATCTTTTTCCTTTTTTTTTTGTGTCAAGAGCTAAAAATGGGAACAAAAGAAAACTCTTTATATTTTTTGTAAGTGTCATAGTTAATTTTGAATACTCCCATAAATAAATTTCTAAACATTTCTAGAATGGTTTTTTTTCATCAATCTACATTCAGTTTTAAAACTTTACTCGATATAAAAATTGAGACAAATATTTAGCTCGTTTTAATTTGAAAAGAATAAAGAACACTCTCCACATGCTAAAGCTTAACATTTATGATCCTGACATTCAAGTTCGAATCTCTCTACCTTTAAAAAAAACCATATATTATCGTTGTAGTAAAAATAATATTCGTTTTTTATCACCACGAATTCAGGACGTTAAAAGTGTTTGAAAAGAAATTAACAAACAAAACATTTTTTTAATAAAAATGGTGGATTTTTTTGTCATGATTTTTTTTTTGTCAAAGTTTTTTTGTCATCATAAAAATAGTGTATTTTTTTTTGTCAATAAAAAAATTGCGTATTTGATATATCAAAAAGATTTTATTTTAAATTTTTTTTTTGTCAATATTTTTTTAAAATTGTTTTGGACTGATATTTTGAGGACCAACACTAGAAGTCATGAACTCGGCCCAACTGGTCTAACCACAGTCCATTTGAACAACGTGATGACTCCTTCACCAAAAAAATAGGAACAACGTCGTAAATCGTTGTAATATCTTTTAAACATTCGTCTCTATTGTCACGATTCTCACCCACTACCAGCTCATGTCATTTGAAAACCTTTAATTTATTCTATCTACCTCAATTACCAACCAAAGCCATCAAGTAAACTGACACGCCAGCCACAGATGCATTGGCTGAATTTTTGTGACCTACTTTCTTATATTTAGTTTTAATGGTGCATGGGACTCGGTGGTTCCCATTTTCCTCAAACTGAAAAAATAGTTCACATGGAGAAAACGGGTAGATAGAATGGTAGATGGTTTGAGATTCTGAAATCTAAATGGCATTCATGTATAAATGGGTTCAAATATATGAACAAATTCACATCCAGCTGGAATGCCTATTGCCTAGATTCTGTATCTACGAATATATTCAGCATCCTTCTTTCAAAGGTACGGCTAAAGCTAACAGATACATCCATTTTCCCCCACCTATCAATCAAAACCAATCACTCTTAGTTCCTTGTGCTCAGTTTCTGAACCTAAAGCCGCAACAACATCCACTACAATTAAAACCAAAAAAAAAAGTCTGAATTTGAAACTAATTTCCTTAAAAGGCATGAATGTGCACATTTTAAGCATAAAACAACCATCAAAACCATAACCACTGTGTCTCTATCCCATGCTGTTGCCTAGACAGCTAAAAGAAACTGCACATTTCAAACGATGTTCTCAAAACAGACTTCTGTTTTTGCAGAAGGGGTTTCAGTAGAACACCTTGTTGTAGACCCAGAAGCGGTACCGAGACCCTGGAGTAGCATCATCACGTCGACGGTATCATCCAGGTAGTATCTAGCTTTGCTTGGTTTCTGCCCAACAGTGCATGCAAAGATTTCTGGTGCTGAAGAAGAGGAGGTTGCATTTGCACTGTAAGGTTTGGTTAATATGCTCTCAAACATATCCTCATCAGATCTATCATCCCCAATGCATAGGACAAAATCCGGCGATTTGCCCTTCATGGTTAGTGCAGACAGAACATCCTGTGCAACTAACCCTTTAGTAATCCCCTGAAATTTTGATTAGGCAAAATTAGCTTTTGAGACCACTAGACTATCAAACCGACCCGTATAAAGTATGAGTCTTTCTCAATAAAAATAGTAAAAAAAAAACAACAACAAATAGAACAGTTTAAGTTATAAATAAAAAAAGAGTTGGGGAGATGATACGTTTACAACCTGGGAGGTGGTACATGTGTCCCACCCAAAAAAGCCACGACTTAGTTTTCCTATATAGTAATAGGTGATAGATAATAGATAGATACTAGGTTGAGGGATGGAGGGGATAGGTAAGTATGTACCTGAAGCTTCACTTCAACAATATGCTGTCCCTTTTTAACAACTACAGGCTCATTTGCAAGTACATTTTCAAGGTGATCCAAGAGCTCCATGGCTTGCCAAGATCCAAAATCAGGATCAGCATTATAGTAATGCCATACCAAGGCACTCTCTTTGGTCTCTATATAGGAGCCATCTGTTGCCTCAGTATATGATCTCATCACGGGTTCAGCAATCGCTTTCCACGCAAAATCTGTGCCTGCATGACTCGTTGTCCAACTTGATTGTTTACCCCACCTATGGCAAAGATCAAACAAAAATGCCATCAGTTCAGAAAACTTGCTAGTAACATTACAACCACTATATTTGAGAAGAAGAAAATTCCCATATAGACAGAACACAACACAAGAAGCCAATGTGATATAAGGGGAATATTCGGGTATGATTGAAATTATTCAAGAGATGTCATTATGATTAATAGTTGTATTGAACACAACCAACCCTGAAAACACTAACCTTATAAAATAACCATGCTCAGCTGCTAAACCAAGATTCTCACACTGATCAAACCATTCACTCAATGAATTTTTCCCCCTGCCACTAACAATAAACACAGTGTTGTTAAGGTCACTGCAGAGATTGTTTAGCACAGATATGACTTCAGAACTGGGGGTTTTAACAATGGAAGCTTGAGGTACTACTGTGCCGTCATAATCCAAGAAGATCGCCCTGCAATTTGTCCTTTTATACGCAGAAACAATGTGGTCTATGGACAGCTTCCTGAAACTAGGAGAGAGGGACAGAATTCTGAAATTCAGGCCAAAACCAATACCCCAGCAACGTTTCTTGTAGTGATCCTCGCACGAGAACACTAGGTCTTGCTCAAAACGTTGGGCCCAGTAAGCCACATCATGAGTACTAACATATCGATAGTGCTTCTCATGCCGGCACTGTTTCTCTCCATCGGACATTGTGATGGCCAATTTTAGTGCTTCCGCAACGGCATTAATATCCCAGGGATTTACCCTGATTGCCCCACTAAGAGATGGTGAGCAACCTATAAACTCAGAAACAACAAGCGCGCTTGTACGAGGGGAGTCAGAAGCAATTCCTAAGGCTTCATCCATTTTAGAACTCCCCTGCCTACAGGCAATGTACTTGTATGGAACCAAATTCATACCATCCCGCACCGCATTCACAATGCAACATTCTGCCAAAGCATAATAGGCTGTCTTCTCATGGAAAGGAACATGATGATCAATGACGATGACAGGTTCGTAACCCGGAAAACCAAACCTTTCATTTATCCTTTTGGCAGTCATGTAGGCCTCCTCCTTCACTTCCTCAACATCTTTGCCACCACTCGTTGGAGGATTTAAAATTTGAACCAGTACTATTTCACCATGTAGCTGTGGATGTTGCTGCAGGAGTTGTTCTATGGCCAAGAACTTCAAACTTACACCTTTAAATATGTCCATATCATCAACACCAATAATAAGTCTCTTCCCCTTAAATTGATTGTAGATTTCTCTAACTTTGGTAGAAGATGAAGGGTGATTTAAGGCAGATTGAATGCGACCCATATGAATCCCAGCAGGCAATATTTTAATGAATATTGTACGGCCAAAGTATTCCAACCCAATGTGGCCCCTTTTGGATTCATATTCCAAGCCAAGCATTCGACTGCAGCAGGACAGAAAATGGCGAGCATAATCAAATGTGTGAAAACCAATTACATCCGCATTGAGCAGTGCTTTCAAAATTTCACCTCTGACAGGCAGAGTTCGATAGATTTCCGATGAAGGAAATGGACTGTGGAGGAAAAAGCCTAGCCTGACACGACTATACCGCCTCCGCAGAAATGTTGGAAGAACCATAAGATGATAGTCATGAACCCATACATAATCATCTTCTGGATTATAGACCTCCATGACTTTATCTGCAAAGATCTTGTTAGCAGAAACATAAGCCTGCCACAGTGACCTATCAAAGCGATTGTAATAGCCTGGATGCATGGGCAACATGTAATGGAAAAGAGGCCATAGATACTGTTTGCAGAATCCATCATAAAACTGTTTCTGGATTTCTGGAGGAATAAAAGTAGGCACACAATTGAATTCCTCCAGCAACTGAAGGGAAACTTTCTCTTGCTCCATCGGATGAACATCAACGTTCAGAGACCCCACATAAACAACATCGGTATCAGAAGAGAGACCATCCTTTAACTGCCAAAATATTGAATCTTCATCATAACTAAAGCACCATCTGCCAGATATTTCATCCTTCTTAGCATTGAGAGGAAGAAAATTTGATACTATAATCATCTTATGGCGGTGTCCTGAAGAGGAAGCATTTGAATCATCATCATTACTTTGTTTACCATCTATGTCAGACATGATTCCTGGAACAGTCATAACTCGCGGAAGAGCTCGGGGAGTTTGAGGGAGATTTAAAATATCCCCGGACACCAAGTCCAGCAAATTCATGTATGATCTTGCCACCATTTTTACTTGAATTGCCAGTTGTTGAAGAATTTCAAAAGTGCAGTATTAGTTGGGAACCAGTATCCACAATTAAAAAGATCTTGAATAAATAACCCAAAGAAAAGCAAGGACCTGCGTAGATAAAAGAGAAATTGTTATAATTTAATAATGCAGCAGTATAGGACAGACATGAATACATAACATAACTCAGTCAAACTCAACAAGTACAATTATTCAATAATTTTAAAATTGGTAGACAATAACTGTTTTCGGTAAATGTTTTACCCATGGATTGAATGTTGAAAATGGGAAAAAATGTTATTTACATGAGGAGGTAAGAATTTGCCAATCAATATCCACTATGGTTAACCTTGTTATGGATTGTAGAAATTTAAAGTCCAAAAAGTGACAATATCATTGAATGCTACAAATATAATTTTATAAGCATGTATGAACAAACAATTGCACAAAAATGGCACCAGTATATATAAGTACTCTGATAGTCTATAATGCAGCATGTTAGAAGTATAACAATACAGTTACACATTCCTCAATTTTTTTCAGTAATTAGAAACCATTAAATTTAGTGAAAGAAACCACTAATCATTTACATATCACTCAAAGATGAGAAAACATAAACTTGCTTCCCAATTATTAATTAGAAGATTCAAGTTGTTCAAGGTAACACTTCTATCGAATTGTATGTCACTATCAAAAGTTAAACAATGAGAAAACAAGGCTCATAACTATCATCACTGAATAATGTGTTTTATACTAAGACTTCAAGTTTAGGCACATCCTCGTTAGGAGGGCTAAATCCAACAAGAGCACCACACTAACTTCTAGAAGACTATCAAAAGGAGATCATACCTCTCCAAATCTGGTATTAAGGGATAAACTCTTCTCCATCTGAAAATCATAATTAAGAATAACACTTTCTAGGGTTATTTGGTCGGATTATGTATGAATCACCCTCTCAATTCCTCGATCAAGTACCCGTCTATTAAATAAACAGGGTTAAACCCTCAATTACAAGATACCTTCCCACAATTACTTGTTACTGGTGACATCATTAACTTGCGCGTCGGAGTGGCTTTTGTAGACACACGACCGCACTCTTGTCTTTCACTAAGAGCATTGAACCTTTAACGTTCTACCTAGAATCTGATAAGCCGCTATCGCTGATTTTGGGACGAAATATTATAATTATGATCCATCCGAGGATAAATTTTCTTATGAACCTCCTAATTTTCAAAATACAACAAATTGGATTTCTCTTTCAAAAAAAGGAAGAAAATCACATATATGCCAACCAAGGGGTTAGTAGGTCCAACACTATATTTCAACAGATTCAATGGGAAATCCATACCATAATCACCAAAATAAAACAAAAAAGTATCAAAATTAAAATGCATATCAACACATGTTTACCTAGATTTGACTCGGCTAATGACTAATCTAATGAATATCTCCATACCTGATCTGTGAATCACCCAATTCTATGCAAGCACAGTCGGACTTAATCAGAAGCACGGGATCACAAACCTAGGATAAGAAGCTATTCACAATCAAGAAGCATATATATCTCGGCTGGACTCATGCTTATGAGCACCTCTTCTCAATCACTAAGCGTTTCACGCGATACCTCCTTGTCAATCATATGTAGCTTGTGAACAAGAAGGCGTTACACTCGATGACAACTAGGTAAAATTAAGTTACTGCTTAGCAGATCTACCATGTACTTACCGCAACTTCTTAACTCAAATTCAAAATCCCTTAAATTCAGCAAAACAATTTAATTGTTTTTCTCATTTAGGCAACTATATAAATTAATTGAATTCATTTAAAACTGAAATAAAATTCAGCCAAATAAATCAGAACATGAAAAGAGACATCTACATACCCAAAAAAAAAAATTAATTGATTAAAATGGCATCATAACAACAATAACAACAATAACAACGACAACAGAACCCGTTTTCTACTGAGCGGGGTCGGTTACTTAAATCGAATGACACAACACAAATGTCCTACCATGAATCGTGTCTAAACACCGGCAAAATTGTTGGACTTAATGCAATGGTAAATGGACAAAGGACAGCTAATTTATCTATCCTTATTCTAAGAACTTTTGAAACTGTTTCCCAGCAAAACATATAAGCAAATTGGAAGGCACAAACGTGTTACTCGTCAAGTTGCAAGATGGCTAGCTAGCTAAGCTAAATTATTTGAAAGGCTTTGTTGGTTTCTGACTAAAAGACTTAGTTTTCATATTGCATTTTCCATTTTTTCGTTTCCTTTCAAAATTCTACATATTGTACATACACGCGGCACAGCCTAGGATACCAACATGTAACTCTGCCAACTTCAGCAACATGTAGCAATAGCATCATCACATTACATTCATGTATGTAATTGTACATGCAACAATCTGGTTTTAGACTTTTCATTTCTCTCTCTCTGAGCAAAGACATTTTCTCCCCAAAAAAACAGACAGCACTAAAATGCAAACATTAACAGAAACCACATAAGACCCAAATAGCAAGAAAGACAGAGAAGAGCAGGCATTTACCTTGAAACTGATCCAAACAACAAAAGATTAGCACCCAATGACTGTACAGAAAATCATCACCCTGTTTGGCAGAACGAGAGAGGGAGAGGAAAGAAAATCAGGTGTGGAGGAAAACAGAAAATTCATGTCCTTCTGATCGCTGAGGAAGCAACAAAATTGAAAAGAAAGCTTCTTATCCATGAGAAGAAAATTCAAACCAAAAACAGAACTAGTCAATGAAACCTTTCTCAAGTAGTCATTGTATTGCACCTTCTCCTACGGTGCCTCAACATTCAACAACCAACAAGACCCTTCATCAACGGGTATATTATATTTACTGAAATAATAACAAAAATGAGAATATACAGCTAGTGTAAAAAAGAAAAGTGGGTATGATATGAAGTTATGAACTTTGATATGAACAGAACTGGCAAAGAATGAAAAAATTGTCAGATAAGTGTTAAGTTTTTTAGATAAATATGAAAATATGGGATAAGTGTGTTAGGTTCGAAGCTGGTGAGATTTGTGGGAGTTTTATGGAATGGAATCGAAACCGACCGAAAAAAATGAATATTAATACTAAATGGGAGTTATTATCTATTATTATTTTTTTTGGTCTTTTTTATAAGAAATATAGTATAAAATTATCAAAATTAAAGAAATGTATTAAAATTAGTTAATTATAATCGATGATGTTATAATTTTTTGAAAGTATTTTTTTTGAGATTGGTGACTTTTGATATTATTTTTTACGGTTTCATAATAAATAAGGATAAAATTGAAAATAAACAATAAATATTGGTAAAAATAAGACATTATTTCTTATAAAAAAGACCATCAAAATGACTCTTTTTGTTTCTTATATATAAGATCGGAGATAGTAATTATTAAGGTGAAAACAAACACTGTTGGGGAATTTTGTTTCCGAGGTTCCGTTTGGTTTGGTTTGGTTCCTTTGTTTTTGTTAAGTTGGAAAGTGTTCGTTCAATAAAGGATTGCGGAGACAGATTAGAGACGTAGAAAGTCAAAAAGGAGAAGCGAAGATAGTTTTGGATAATTTTATGATTTTTTTGTGGAGACAGAAAATAAACTATATCACGACACGACACAGACAGTTGGATTGCAATCTAGTCTAGGTGGACATCCATTGTGGTCCTCGAGACATTGGCATTGTTACCACAAATGCCCTTTTGCTCATTCTCTTTCCATGGCCTTTTGTGGATGTTACAAATTATTTATTCGTTATGAGAAATTCTTGAATAAATATGGCATATAAATCTATGCTTTAGGCCAATCAAAATTAAATTAAATTATTACATAAGTTTTGTGCTCAGAAATATATTTTATTGATCTTATATCACTTATTAATTGAAATGTCAAGAGAAATTTATTGATACGGACATATCAATAGAAATGTTAATACCACATTTATATATATCTATATATATATATAAATAATATTTTTATTATTAAATAAAATTTATATGATATTATACGGATCTCATTTTTTTATATCATGTGATCTCTTTTTTTAATCAATACCAATTGAAATCGAAATAAATTAGATTGAATTGTATTGAATTTGATTTTAAAATCAAACGAATCAGATAGTCAAACGTACATCAAAACCGAAATGATTTGATCGAATTATTTTTATTTCATAACCGGTTCAATTCAACCCACAAACACCATTAGCAATAATGTAATTTAGAAGAAAAAAATATAGAGAGAGGAGGAGGAGACAGGGATTGGAAGATACTAAAAAATGCAAAAGTTTTGTCATAAAAATGCCAAAATGGGTAAAATAGGCATTTAACATAGTGCTGTGAATGACCAATGTTTAAGGATAATACTACCTTCTGTCTTATTTATAAGAAACAAAAAGTGATTTTTTTAGTCTTTTTTATAAAAAATAATATTTTGTTTTTAACAAAATTAATTATTTTTTCCAATGTTACTCTTATTAATTATCACACTACTCAATTATACTATATCACCTTTAGCTATTTAATGCAATGATATTTGTGTAAAATAATTTAAAATTATAACATTATTAATGAAAAATAATATATTTCAATGTATTTCTTTCTCTATAATTTTAGTATTATGTTTCTTATATATAGGACCGGAGATAGTAATAATTCTAAATAATCCTCTTACTTTTTATTTTTACAAATTTTTCTATTTATTAAATAAAAAAATTATTAAATATTTTTTATGTTTTCAAAAACATTAGATTTATTCACGTTTGATGAGTTATTGTTTCTCACATAATACTGTACTGGAACTTCGGCTTCCGTGAATGAAAAACAAACACACCCTTAACCTAAAGGTTCCGTCTAGCTTGGATGAGCGCTCAAATGGTCCACCAATGTACCAATAAAATATACCGTTGGATAAAAATAAATGGTTCAGATCTAATAGAAACAAAAATGAGAACACATATATTTCTCTCACACAATTCCTTCTCACCCCTCCAACCACCCCAAACAATAATCCTTCTCTGACAACCCTCTGGGTCCTCCGATCTGAAGCACTGCGTTTCCACCGTCACCTCCGGCGCTACCTCAAACACTTCCACCGTCACAGCCACTAATGCCACCACCACCACCATCGTCTTGGATTATGGGCCTCACTTTAGACAGCTCCGTCCTCAAAGCAGTGCGAGCAAGAACCAAAGTGCGAGAAAATGGGGCTGCTCAGCAAGGACCGACAACATGTAACTAAGATGAACCGTGGTATAAGCTAGAAAATAGAAAATGTCTTCTGTAATATATGAAATGAAAATAGACCAAGTAACTAAAATGTCTTATACTGGGTTCATTTTAAACGGCGCAAGATTCCCCCATTTGCACACCATTGTCGTGATTGAGTGGAATATATAAGCAACAAGACTCCTGGTATAAGCTAGAAAATTGAAAAAGCCTTCTGAAATATACATAAATATTGGAGACCTCCTTAGTGAGTGGAAAGCGAGAGAGTGCCACCACCGTCACCATCTCCGCCCCGCCCCACGAAACCCTAGTCATCCTCGCCACCACACCTAACGCCGCCGCCGCCGCCGCCATGGACGACGTCTACTTCGTCGGCAATGTCGGACTCATCGACAACCCCGCTTCTCCCCACCTTCATCGCTGCCACGGCTGACCCTAAAAGCCCCCCACCCTTTCCGACGAGCCCCTCTCCCTCGCCACGGTTCGCCGCCTCGTCTGCCTTCGTGGTGGTGGGGTGGTCTAGACGAAAGAGTGAAAGGGTGAGAGGTTAGGGATTGATTGGGAAGAGATCCTGTGTAGACAAGTGTAGGTGTTCTCACTTTGTTTCTGATTAATCTGGTCTCTTAATTTTTTTCTAATAGATCTAAGGGTTAATATTTAATGATTCACTGGTGAATCATATGTTAACCAATCCCACGCTAGCCGCCACCTAACCTAAAACGGCTTATCATGCGGGAGTAAATCTTCTTTATCAGAATGAATATGAATATTATTATAAGTAAACTAACCTAGGAAAAGCAATTCTTTGCTCTCACCGATAATTATCTTATAAAATAATCTTATAGTGAAGACAGGGTCACCGAGTCAGAGCACCACAAAGTATTTAAACCGATTTTCCACAGGCCTTATTTCAAAAATGGAAGCAATGTGTCGTTTTGCATGCGGATAAACATAGACTTGTGTCCCGCAAAGTCATGGCATTAATTTAACAATTAAAAAAAAAAGGGATTCGGCTTCCAGTGGTCAGTAGGTTGTCAGAATGTTCCTTTATCTGCTTGACCCTTTTCTTTCACTCGCAAATTGAGAGAAAGAAAAACAAGAAAAAGGTGAACTTTTCAATTAATCTTATCGTAATTGCGGGTGTCTATATATTATATAAAGAAGAATTTGACCGTCTGTTATAATATAATGAAAAATTCATATAAAAATATAAGGACGTGGTTACTTTTTTTATTATGTCTTTTATTTTTAACTAGCTTAATAACCCGTGTCTTGCACGGGATGTTATACATATTTACGTAATAGTATTTTTTTTATAAAAAATTAAAAAGTTTTTATTGAAATTTATTATTATTTTGATGTAATTTTGATATGTCAAATTATATATTATTTAATTGAATTAATTAATTTATAAATTAGAAGAATAAATTTAAATTTTTTTTTGACAAAAGAAATCTTTAATTTTTAAATTTAATTTTGAGACAATGTTATACTTTAGTGCAAGTCAAATCAATTTTTTATGAATGATATATGTTTATATCAAAATAATATTATTAATTGTGAAATTCATTTTTTATAATATTATATTGATAAGATTAGAATAACCTTCTAAATATATTTTTATTTTATTTGGTATTATATTAGTAATTATTAATTTAAATTTATTTTATTGAAATATTATTTTAAATTCATATGCTTACTTTTGTTGAATAATATTAACAGTAGTATTTAATTCAAATATTTTATTTAATATTTTAGATTTAATTTCCCATGTAATAAAATTCTAATTAATATTATTGATTTGATTTTTTTGGTTCATTATTATATTAGTAATTAGTAATTCAATTTATTTTTCAGTTAATTTATAAAACTATTTTTAATAGAATGTTAGTATTTAACATATTAAAGTTAATATTTTAAAATTGGCCATCTCAATTAATATATTAATTGGTTTTTAAAAATTTATAATATAAACTGTGATTTAAAATATTATCATTCATTGAATTGTTAATTTTGTTTTTTAAATTTTTATTGTATATTTGAGTTATATAGTTTTTTTCATAAATGTTAATCTACAATAATATATATATATATGATGTAAATTAGAATTGCATGTGAGTATTTACCACATCATTGATAAAATATGTAAGTACAGAGTTGAAGTAACCATAAAATACTTGAATTGTCTGTGATGTGCAATCATAATCCCTTCTCCTATCATAAATTGAAGTTGCAAGAAGGAATGAAATAGCAACCGATGACATGTGCACAAGAAGGTTCATAAAATCCAGCATTTCCACATAAATCAACTAAACAATTTCATTACCTGACATACCAAAATTCTAACAACACCATTCTGTAGATAAAACTCATTATATTAGCAATGCAAATTATAAATCCATACTTATCCATGTAATAAAACAAATATAATAATATAATGAAAAAACAATAAATGTAGAATGTAAATGAAAGCATAAACTCATTTTCATCCACATGAATAACATGACATTAACAATACAAATCTAGTATTAGAATTTAGAAAATAACATCCAAAGCGAAAGGGAATTCTCCAATTTCAAAAATTATAACCAAGCTAAAACTAATTTAGAAAATACATTTAAAAGGGAAAAATATCTTATATTCTTCTAGCTTTCTGGCCTAATTCAGTCCCATAAAATCAGCTTATAAAGTGAAGATTACCCAAACATAATAAACTCTATTTAGGTCTTATCTCTAGTCGATGTAGGATTAATTTAGGTTTTCTCTCTCCAATATAACTTTCAAATTACTACGCTCAATGGCTTAATTTTTTTTGAACATTATAAAATTAACTCCATGTCACATATCTAATTTTTATATCACATGTTTTTGTTTTATTTGTTTGGCGTATTAATAAGAGCACATAAGATATAAAAAAAATACAAACTTCACATGCAAAAAATAATAATATAAATGCCACCGTTACAAAATAAGGATTCAAAGTAACCAAAAAATAAATAATTAAATAAATTTAAACCAAAAAAAGGAAGAGTCATAATGAGAATACCTTTAATGAATCATAAATTAAAAATGAATTATAATAATTTACAATTAAAAATATTAAAATAAAAAGCGAACCCATAGAGATACAATTGTATCATTTTAGATTAATAAAAAATCAATTTAAAATATAACAAATATTATATAATGAAAATCAATCGTATGTTAAATTAAATATAATTTTGTTTTAGATTAATAATAAATCAATTAAAAATATAATAAATGTTACATAATGAAAATTAATTATATGTTATATGAAATAATTTTTTTTAATTTGAATGGCAGGTCAAATATATTTGTGGTTTTAAATATTGTTATTAATTGAGATCATGTATTAATGATTGTCATAAATGATAAAATAAGAATTGAAAAAATCTAAATATAAAATAAAACTTTTAGGAGGAAAATTGAATGATTCTGGTGGTGACACGTGGCATTGTCCTACGTGGCATAATCCTACTTTATATAATATAATAGATCAGTTTTTGTTATTCCCCGCTTTGAGCCCGTCGGAGTTCGCGGCCGAAGTGGATGCAATGACCGGCGGTCGGGTTATCTATAAAGGCATTTTGATGTTCAAGTTAGAGAGAATTATGACAGATTAAGGGTCTGTTTGGATTGGCTTATGCAGAGCTTATGAACACAGTTTATGACTGATTCATAAGCTGTTTTGGGCTTATTTTTCATAAGCTACTCAGGATAGCTTATCAAAACAGCTTATGACTTATATAAAATAAGTTTCACTATAATTTTTCTTCGATTATAAAAGTAGCTTATACAACTTATGCCATAAGCAGTAGATAAGCTTGTTATCCAAACAGGGCCTAAGTGTAAGAGCATTTCTATTGTGGGTACTTAAATGGTACTTAATGAGTATTTATTAGGTACTTTTATTTTGGGAAAAAAGTTTTGGGTATCTATTGGGGAGGGGTGCTTATACAAGCACTCTCTCTCTCCTCTCTCATCGTGGGTTCTATGTGTTTTTGTGGATTATAATTAGATGTAGAGTTATTAGTAGGACTCATTTAGTAATTTTTTTGAAATTACAGAGTTAAAGAGGTTAAATACCTATTAGGTACTTAAGTTAAAAAAAATAAAAATAAATAATATATATAAATAAGATCCACTTAAGTATCCAAAAGTAAATACTTCACTGAATATGACCAAAGGGTCCTTGGAGAATCTGCCCTTATATAGTTGAGTTTGTGGTCTCCAAGGGGACAAATCGTACGTTGGTGGCAAGTGTCATTTCGTTCTTTTGGAATTTACGCCTTCTATATTTTTTAAGTAAAATACAATTAAACTTTTTATTAATAATACAATTTAAAAATATAAGAAACTTTTAAATGAGGAATGGGTAGTGAAAATTGATCATATATATAGAGAGGCAAATAGATGTTTCGATGCTCTGGCAAGAATAAGATATGAGTTAAGGGTGCCATACACGCTATGGGTAGATTGGGTCAGTTGATTTTTTATGACTGTAGAGAGGTATCTTTCCCCTGTTTGATTGCTGTTTGATTTATGTAATTTTGGGCTTTAAGCCTCTCTTCAATTCAAAAAATAATAATTTGTTTTTTAAAAAAATTATAATAAGACTCTTTTCGTCCCATTTTATTTGTTATTTAAAATTGCGACACAACAGCTAAGATATACAATTAGTAATTTAGAATTCATACAAATTATTTTTATCTTTTTTAATATTTCTTTTGTTACTTTCATTCTCTTATAGTAATTGACAATCAGTCACTTTCTCACTCTCTCATGTATACCTATAAATACTTTAACGATAATAGAAAAAATGTTAAACACTTTATTAATATTGTAAAATGAGTAATACTAATTCCTCCTACAAATGCTCATACATATCCTCTTACTAATTTTTAAAGTAAATATTAAATAAAAAAGTAAATATACTTAATATCTTGAAAACATAAAAAATATTTAATTTTTTTCAATTTAGTAAATAAGAGAATTTATAGGAATAAAAAATAAAAAAAATAAAAATTATTCTCATAAAATACTACTACCTCCGGTCTGATATATAAGAGAATTTATGGTTATTTTCTTGGCCCAAATTATAAGAAATATATACCCATTTTAAATATATTAATTGTATAAAATTTCTTTTATACCCATTAGAGAGAGAATAATATGCTTGAGAACTAGGAGTGATTTAATGTCGTTAGATGTATAAGTCATCATTTTAATCATTTACTAAAGGGATAATTTTGAAATAAAATTTATATTAATTACAACTAACTCATTTAACTACCTTTTATTAGTTTTAATAAATTATGTATTTGTTTTTTATATATAAAACAGGAGGTAATACTATTACTAATAGTTTGGGACAAAATTTTTAACTAAAACAACCAGAGTTAACTGTTATTTTGGTCCCTAAAACTGTAATGCGGTCTCACTTAGGTCATTGAAATTAACAAAAAGGCAATTTAGCCCCTGAAATTATAAAACATCGATCAAATTAGTCTCTAAAATTGTAAAACGACGATCAAGTTAGTCTATCATTTTATAATTTTAAAGACTAACATGATCGATATTTTACAATTTTAAAGACTAAATTATCTTTTTATTAATTTTAAAAATCTAAATGAGACTATTTCACAATTTTAAAAACTAAAATAACAGTTAACTCAAAACAACCAACATAATAGAACGAGAGTATTTAAAGATGGAGAAATCGGGATAGTGATTAATAAATGTGGGGGATTGAAGCCTGAGGGCAGTGGTGAAACCTAATAATGGATATAGGTCGGGCAGGGATTTTAATGATTACTTGAGAATAGGTGTGATGATTAATGAATATCGCAAAAGAGAAATGTTATATTTTTTTATAAATTATTTTATTATTTTATAAAATAAAAAAAGGAATATAACAAATACATTAAAAATATTTTTTCTATTTAATAATTAAAATAATTTATAGAAATAAAAGGTTAAAAAATTTAGAATTATTCATCGCAAAAAGGACATTCGATGGGAGAGAGAGAGAGTGTGACCGATAGTGCACGCGGCTTCTCGACCATGTTTCCCACCCTTGCTTGCCTCTGCCTGTCATCCGCAATGGATAATGGATAAAACAAGTAAATGTTTCTTACATAATTTAATTATTGCATTGTCTCAACTCTTGCTCTCTCCTTTCATGTTTTTTTTTTAAAAAAAGCAATATATATGGCCTAATTTCTTTTCTCTAACATATGATCTATTAAATTAATCTATTGTTGCGATGAAGGGATCTTATTGTAATAATTATAATATTCGTGGGATCCAATTGTTGCATTTGGAATTGAAAAATCAAAATCGTACAATCATGATATCTGAGAAATCAAAATAGCAATTAAGCTTTAGTTTTTTTCCATTGGCAATATATTAAAGTTAAGTTTTATTATCAGACAAAAGTTTAATAATTATGCACTGACAATGTAAAAGATTTTATATGGATAACATCCAATCCTATCTCATGATAGTGTCGTTTTGTAACATTATTTTTATCTAAAATATCTACACAAATATTTATCGATGAGATATCATATGACTAGATATTTTTTCAGACTCTCAATACATAGTCCTTTTTTATAGACACTCAATACACAGTCTTTTATTTACATATTGTTAACAACAAATTAATCATCTAGTAAAAAAAATCAACAAATTAATCAAGCCATTAGCTAATTTAATTATATTTGAGAAATAATGTAATTAATCATCAATTCAATCAATTGACCACCGGAACATTTGGACCACCAAGAAATGGATGTTGTCCTTGTTGACTTGCAAATATAAGACGGCTTTATACACGAAATATCCTTACATTGATACGTATCAAACTTAATTAGAAACACATTCATGTGGGTTCCATTGTACTATAAGTATCACATAAAATATGTTTTTGTACCTCATGAATTAAATACGAATTTGTGCAAGAAAAGCTGATGATCATCCACACCTCATCCATATTTATGCATAGAGAGAAAAGTAATGTATTTGTAACCCATGTCAATCCACGCGTTGGACTCTTTTCAATTATTTATTTACTAGCATAGTGACCCGTGTCATGCACGGGACATATAGTGGTCACTAATTATTTGATTCAATTTTAAAACAGAGTACAATGATAAAAATATATAAATTATGGTTGAAGTAGTAAAATAATTTAAATAGTTGAGGTGAATAGTCATGTCAAAAACTTAAATTCGCACGTATGCACCGAACCCACCCCAATTTTGTCAGGGATAACTCACTTTGATGGGGTTAAGGGTCGAGTTTAGGTTTTTCTCGTTTTTCAAATGCAAAGACATTGACGGTGATGTTGCACCTGCCTGCTATTTAAAAAAATTATATTAAATTAAAAAAAAATAATCGGCGGAGATGTTGCACCTGCCCTGCTATTTAAAATATTATATTAATTTAAAAAATAATAGAATTGTGGGACTTGATTTTAGGTTTGCTATAGAAGTTTGCACCCCTCGAAAATTATTGTTGAGCTTGATTTGTTGAGCATATGTATCGAGAGGAAAATCCTTGTGTAACCTTTTTCGTGAACATAGAATGTCCAATTTATTTTTCCTTAACAATTGTAAAAATAACTCATTCTCCCCTTGGTTTGATGCTTAGAGATGATGTAAATTATAAATTATAATTATAGATTATAATTATAAATTATACATTATTAAATTTTTTGTAGACATTAATGAAAAACAATTCAAATTTGTTTGCACTAAAGAGAGCATTTAATGAAATAATTAGTTAGATGAATAATGCTAAATGAGAAAAAATAATAAATACAAAATTGATTAAGATAAAAGAAAATACTTTTTTATTTTTATTACATGTTCCTAAATATAAAAAAATTAGTCTAGCAAAAAAAAAATAAAGAAAATTTAAAACATACTATTCCTGAAGAGATCAAATTTAAATATAATTGACTTAAAAATAAATTATTTTATTTATTATCTAATCTTTAAAAAAATTAAAATTGAGATAAAAAATTATTACCTAAATCTGAAAATCAAATTCAAATCAAGTAGTTAAAATCAAATCTTTTTAAATTTTAAATTTTTTTCCTATTCATAAAAAGATGAAATACAAAATCATCAAATGTTTTTTAAGTCCTAAACTCAAATCTGCAAAACTAAAAAAATTATGATGACATCTTGTATAATATGAAAATAAAAGAAATTAATCTTTTAAATATTACTCTCTAAATAGGATTTGTATTTCATTTACATCACATAAATAGTTTAAAAAAGATATACATTTTCTAAAAGCTAAATTAATATAACTCCTCACAAAAATTAATAAATTATTATATGTATTTTTCAAAATAAATCTATCCTAAAATATACAAAAAGAAGTAGTAATATATATACCATTATTGTTATTTTATATATAATTTCTTGAAAAATATTGAGAAAATAAGCTACTAAATTTCATGTTGTTTATGATATTTTTTCTTGTTTGAAATGCAAGAATGATGTATCTACATAGAATCAAAATAATAATCACAAATTGGAAATATATAATGAAAAACTTAACAATATAAAATATAAAAAGTTAATTCTAAACAACAATCAATAACTAAAAACGACTCATCAAAAAGTAAAAAAAAAAAACACTCGCCTTAGAGAAGAAGTTTGGGTTAATGAATAGAAACGTAACGATGTTCTTCGATAAAATCGAAACAAAAACCAAACAACATTAATAATTTGGTGATTATGAAAAAAATGAATAAATAGTATCAAAATATATAGAACGCAACATTGAAAAAATAATAACTAAAAATGACTAAAAGTAAAATAAAAAAGACTCATCTTAAATGGGAAGTCAATGTTGACGATCAAAAGAATGTTAACGATATGAATAACAGAACAAAATGAACAAATAAAATGTACAACCCATAAAGCTATTAAGATTTAAAATATAGAAAAGACAAACCATAAAAAGGAAAACAAAAACTAACCTTCAATCAAAAGAACCGATGACATTCAAACACGTAAATGGGTTTTTTCAGCAAACTTGTGATTAAAGTAAGTAATTCTATAATCAAGATAGAGTAGCTGTAATTATTATTAATAACTATGATTAGACACATATTCAAATAATAGAGCATATTTTATATATCATTATCAATATAGCAACACTTTAAAAAAAATTGTTAATGAGAATAACAATAAAAGAAAGAAATTGACAATTTGTATATAAGAAAAATAAAAGAAAATTTAGAAGATTACATACTGGGAGAGAGTTCGTTGTTGATTTGACAACTATAAAAAATGAAACTGAGTCAAATCAATCGTTGGAGCACAATGAATTTGAAGGTAATCGATTTGAGAGAAGACATAATTATGCCATTCATAAGGATGATATTAATTTTGATAAGAATCTATTTTGAATTATACAATAATTAGAGATAAGGATCGATATCAGTTTGTTATCCGTATTGATAAGATAAGTTGTTATTGACCTAATAAGTTATTTTTATTTGAATTTAGATTAAAAGATTAGGTTGTTACTTCGTTTAAAAATAAAAAATAAAAAATGGAAGAGAAACAATTATAGGATATCACTTAGACCTAAAAACACTCTCAAGATGACACGTAAAAAAGTAAGGGTTCGCAAATTTATATATTATAGATATAGTAAAATCCATTTTATCAAGCCTCGTCAGTTGTTAGCGTTTAAAGATATACGTTAACAAAATTCTAAAAAGAAAATTCTTAAAGGAGATAATAAAATAACTAAACTAGCTATATATTTTTTATATTTAGTTATGCTTGACATGAATATTTCCTCTTTGTAATATACTTTATTTATTATTGTAAGCCAAGATTAAATTATTTTTGCTAGGGAGGCATGCATTGACTAAACGTAAGCACACATTTATAGAATTTGATATTAATATATATATGTCTGAAGAAGAAGAAGAAACAGGGGAAGCGAGGGTATGGGATTTGATTGAAAGTGCTGAAACCCTGGGATTGTGTGGCGATGAGTTTGCAACCAATATGACGTGGGATCACGAAGTGTGTGGTACCCTACATCCCAGGAAAGGGTGTCCTGCAACTTTGCAAGGAAATCCAAAGAGGATGAGTTTAATACTTTAATGGGAATTGGGAGAAAGAATGGAATATTTTAGAGTAAACAGTTACTTTGGTTGTTGACAGATACGACATTAAAAAATGTTTATAACTATTAGTCGTTAGTCATTTTGGTACTTAAAAATGATTATTTAATGTTATTTTAGTTCTTGTAAGGGATTACTCAACTATCATGTCCCTAAATGTGATTATTTTTCTGACGACAGAGAGTAAAGTGACTAATTTACATTTATCAGGGATTAAAGTGATACCACCTGATACTCTCAGAGACCAAAGTAACCGTTTACTCGAATATTTTATTATTTCCTTTCATAAATGTATGCCAATGTATTTTGTAACTCTGATAAAAAAAAAATACCAATGTATTTTGGAATGTGGGTGGGTAGGGAGAGAAATTAAAAGTTCTTGCAAAGAGCTTATCCATTAAAAGGTCAGGTCATGTAACAACATAGTTCTTTTTTTTTTTTGGTCAAGATGTAACAACATAGTTCTAAATAAGTTCCATTCTTATCCACTTTCATTTTCTTTGACGTCAACTTAGAACCAAAAATCAAACCACGCGCTCTTACGCATTCAACATTTTCTGTCCCCCTTTTTAAAGTGATTTTATCTCAAATTAGTTCAAGCACTAAATTTTTAATTTAGTTTTAATAAAATTATGGGAAGAAATTAACGCATTTGCTTTTCAACGTTTTGATCCCTTCGTTATTATTATTCCTCCGGTCCAATAATGGGGACTCTACTTCAGAGGCAGGCCCATGTGTGTGGATGCTGCCTGCTCTTGTTGGATCTGATTCGGACTACTTCACTATCGGTGTTCATACTTTAAAAGTGCATTCGACCAAAAAAATAAATACTATAAGTGTCAATGATGTCAATATTGTCAAAAAAAGTGATACTGAAAAAGAGTTATACAAGAATTGAGAGTTTTGTTGACCAAAAAAAAAAAAAGAATTGAGAGTTTATTAACAACAACAATTCCTAATATCAGGGGTTTATCAAATAAAGTGTCATAAAATAAATTATGAATCTGGTTAAACCGTGGTAAACCAATACTGATTTTATGAGTGAATTAAGTTTGATTAGTATTTAAGACCAGTTTATATACTAAGGACGCGCGCACCATAGATATTGAGAATAAATTCTTGTAATGCCAATCACTATTTTTTTTAATAATGACAATGGGGTTTTAACCTATAATCTTAAATATATCAACTATCTAATTTTTTTTACTATTAACTCAATTCTAACGGCTTCACTATATTATAGTTATATGTTGATTATCAATATTCTTAGTAATTATTATATATCTATATATATATATATATATATATTACATGTGTGTGTAAGTTTACCAACCTAACTATCAAATAAAGAGTTTTTTTTAAGTAGATCAAGTTTAATCTACAAATTTTTATAAAATTTAAAACTATTTGATATTTCATCAAATAACAGTCTTCAACTCTTCATTGTTTTTGTATTCTCCATGTATTTGTATGATTTTTGTCTAAGGCCTGTTTGGATTGACTTATACAGAGCTTATGAACACAGTTTATGACTGATTCATAAGCTGTTTTAGGCTTATTTTTTATAAGTTATCCAGGATAGCTTATCAAAACAGCTTATGACTTATATAAAATAAGTTTCACTATAATTTTTCTTCGATTATAAAAATAACTTATACAACTTATGTCATAAATAGTAAATAAGCTTGTTATCCAAACAGGGCCTAATTGATAGTTTTCGTCTCCTTTTTGGGTTGGACAACAGTCCCAACCTCTAATCTGATCCAATGATGGCTTTGTGCTTGGGCCCATGAAATAGTCCCCAATATCTTGGAACGGACCAGACATGAATGAAGAGGAAAAACATATATACTGTGGTGCGTCGTGCGTTGCGCTTTGTACGATTGTGTTTAATTGTCCTTTTCTTCCTTCCAAAAAGCATTTTATAAAATAATATTGAAGAATTATTTTTTCTGAAAAGAAAACCAAAAGTATGTTAAAAAAAGACTGTTTTTGAAAACAATTTTAGAAGTTTAGAGAATAAAAAATTGCTTGATTAAGATTAGTCTTAGAATATGTTTTAAAGATGAAATATAGCTTGATTCGTAAAGTTTGTTTTTCTCAACTTCATTCTATGATTTATTTTTGGATAATTCATTTTATGATTTCTTGAATGATGCGAAAGAACTGAATATAATTTTATGAAATAGTATGAATAAGATCAACAATTAATCAAATACTCTTCTATTTTTATACTTTATCTGATTTTATTTTATTATATTTTACCAATCATTTTGCCCCATTATTTATTTTGCCAATGATAACTGTTTTGGAAGGAAAAAAGAGAAAACAAATAAATATAAGAAAGAAAAAATGTGGAAACATGTCAATTAAACAATAAAAGATCCAAACCCACAATCAAACACTTTAAAATAAAGCTTAAGGCTTAAACTTAATATTTAAAATTATTCAAAAAGTAAAAAAAAACTACCAAAAAAAAAAAACTCCCACCTTGACTTACAAATAATTAAACTTTTAAAGGACCATCTACATCCCATAAATATAATGAAGAATTCAAATGTTATGTACGATTATTTAATGCTATTCATCCATACCCTTGTTTACAAAAGAAGGCAGACAGAAAGCAGCAGCATGGATCTGTAGCGATCACAAAAAGAAAAAAAAAGTAAGAGGAATATTTGACTTAAGAAAAATATTGTTGGAAAAGACAGAAAGAGAATAAAGCAAATAGTTCTCTATTCAGTGAGAATAGGTTTGTATGAATTTGGCATGAATCATAACATGGATTTTTATCTTTTTTTTTTTTTCAACTGCATGAAGATGTAAATGCAAACAATGTCAATCGCCCCATAACATTCTCAATGAAGCTGACTGCAATTTGATGCCTTGAGTAGAGCAATTATTGTATGTGAAGTTCAAGATGCATTAAATTAATATTGAGAAAGAAAGTAAAACCCTTATTGAAATTATTTTAATATTATTTTGAATTTCTAATTAATTGTGTTAAATTTCTCATATGCAACAATTATTAGAGCAAAAAGAATTAGTCAGTTAAGGATTGAATTAGAAAATCGTTTCAAATGGATTTACCTCTTTGTTATAAAATTTAGTAGGTCCCTTTGCTACCCCATGTTGGCGTGGATTGAGTGGATTTATTGGGATTTTGAAGTTCACCGGTGGCCCCTCCGTGGAGCACAGCATAAATCCCATCATCCCTCTGTTAAACCAAAACAAAGAAAGACTCTCATCAGAACTTATAATATATCCTACTTGTAAGTGTAAAATATAAAGTTAAATACATAAAAGGAATGCATTGCGAGTGTACAAAAGTTTTATTCAGATATCCAATCATATCTTTTCACGTAGATACTTGTATAGACAATTTATAAAATAATGTTATTAAGCGGCACTATGGTAAAATATGACTAGATGTCTGTGTAAAATCTTTTTATGCTAACAATGCATGGTTATTAAACTCAAAAAGGGAATGCCTTCATTGCCTTGAATATGCAGGAATAGTTGTCCAAGCATAGTTGACGGAGCCTTTGAATATCCTCTTGCAATATGCTATGGAATCTGCAATGACAAAGTCGTCACGCCACATGGACTCTGCAGGAGCAGACATCACTCCTCCAGGGCGAAGAGCCTTTGCAACCACTTCTAAAAAGTGTTTATTCCGTCTCAATTCTGCAACAGGTCCTGTATACACACATCAGATTGAAATTAACTTCTTCACTCACTATAGCAGCAAGTTTAATTAACTTGTGACAAATTTATAATGTATGTTATGTTTACCCATTTCAGGAAATGCATCCACTATAATGACATCATAAGTGCCTTCTGGAACAGAATTGACGAAAGCAATTCCTGCATGTTTGCCAGAAAAATTTGGTGTACGTTTGCATACAAACGGGTCATCTCTATTTGTAAATTGAAAACAAATGGCTTAACTATTTTACCCTCTGCAATATGAACATGCACTCGAGGATCCTCGTAACCAATTGCTATATCAGGGAAGAACTCCTTATAGACCTATAACATCAAATGCATCAACAACAATTAATAAATGCACACTGAGAATTTTGAGTGCCTTCTTTCATTTGTCAATGTTCACAAAAAATGGAACCAGTCCCATTATTTGTCCGCAATTGTTTAATTGGTATGCAAGGTTTTAAGCTGCGGTTACGATTATATAGGCCGTTAGATTGTGATCCTACCGCACAATGCAGTCACAAAAAGATCCTTAAAGCCTTAAAGTTATGGCCACAATCACGATTATATGCCCTGATTTAAAAATCATATTGCTACCGCAAATTAAAACCTTGGATGGAACATAATTGTTTAGGGATTTGAGAACATGAATACTCACATCGATCACCATTTTGTCCATTTCACAGATATCAATATGCTCAACAGAAGAATGGCGGGAAATCTCTCGAAGAATACCACCATCTCCCCCTCCAACGAGCAGCACCTGTAATGTTTGCAAAAACAAAAATTGTCTTGTTTTATTTTTCTGTTTCTTTCATAAATGTGTGTTTTTCCAAAAATTAATTAATTAATTATGATACATCTTCTATCAAGAGTCTTACATCAACTAGAAATATGACCAATGTAGTCTGGCAGTCCTCACCTTAAAAGTCGGTGGCTTTGTGGGGTTTAAGTAGTGAATTGAGGGAGGAATGAATAGGAATAGGAATAGGAATAGGAATAGGAATAGGAATATGGAATGGAGAGAAAATGACCTTGTTTGGATTGGGAATGGAACAGAGTGCGAGGTGAGTGAGCATCTCTTGGTAAGCAAACTCGTCCTTCTCTGTCAGTTGGATATACCCATCCAGAATTGCCACTTTGCCATGCTTCGCTGACTGCACAGTGCACACACAACTCACCCCCAATTCAATTCACAGTCAAATTAAGTCTCTCTTTGTGTGTGTTTGTGTTTGTGAGTTGTGTACAAGAATCGAGAATTGGGCAAAGCAAACCTCAAATACAAGAAGCTCTTGAAAGTCAGATTTCCCATGGAATATGACCTTTTCGATTTTAAGCAAGTGTGCTTCCCCTGTACAATGCAAGAAGTGGGAAAGCTATGCTGTTAGTAAATCACACAGCAGAGTTTATATACAGAGCTTGTTTATCTAATATTGGACAAAATAATTATTAATTGTTTGAATATTTAAAAAAATATTTATTGTGCATTACTAGTTTTTGTGTTGTTGTTGTTGTTGTTATTACTACTAGACAGATACCCGTGCATTCGCACGGGTCGTGTTGATTTTTTATAAATAATATAAAATAATTTATTTATAAAGGAATAATTTGATATATGATATATTCTAAATTTATAATAGTGTTAAATCTGTGACATTGTGTATTTTAGTTAAATATGCAAACTCTATATATAAATCAACAATTGCTCCTTCATACGATAAAAAATGAAAGTCAAATTTGATAAACAAAATAAATAGATAAAAAATTAAATAAACTAATTTTTTGGTCCATAGTAATAAGTTATATCTAATAGCAAAATACATGAATAAAACCTGTAAATAAACAGTATCTTACTTATCGAAAATAAAAATAAAAGAAAATAATTTTACAACTTGAAAAATTGCATAAACAAAAAATATAAATGAAACCTGTAAGCAAACACTATTTTATTTATCGATGATAGAATTCAAAGAAACATAATTTTGCAAGCTAAAAATTAATTGAAATAAAAAAATAATAAAACTCATAAGCAAACACTATCTTATTTATCAAACATAAAATTAAAAGTTTACAATCTCAAAATTAATAGGAACAAAAAATCATGAATGACTATCATAAGTAAATATTATTTTATTTATCAAAAATAAAATTAAAAGTTTGTAACTTAAAATCTATAGCAATTAGGAACAAAAACCACGAATGGAACTCATAAACAAATGTTATCTTATTTATTAAAAGAAATATTAAAAGAAAAATAATAACATAAATAAAACTCATAAGTAAATATTATTTTATTTAGCGAAAATAAAATAAAAATAATTTGGAAATTTGCTTAAACAAAAAAATTAATAGAAATCGTAAGCAAACACTATTTTATCTGTAAAAAAATAATTTAAAAAAAATATTCCAAAATGAAAGTTTACTTGAATATAAAATTATGAATGAAACCCGTAAACATACACTCTTTTATTTATCAAAAATACAATTAAAAGAAAAATAATCTCGCAACCTAAAAATTTTTCGTTGCAAAAAATATGAACGAAACTTGTAAGCAAATACTATTTTATTTATTAAAAATAAAATTAAAAGAAAAATAATTTTTGCAAAGTGAAAAAATTACTGTAATAAAAAGAATTAATGAAAATCATATACATAAACTATTTTATTTACCAAAAATAAAATTAAAAGCATACAACTTGAAAATTTTTAGGATAAAATATCACCAACGACTACTAAAAGCATATACTATTTTAATTTTCAAAAAAAATTGAATGTATGGAATTAAAAATGTATAGGAACTAAAAAAAACGAATGAAATCTGTAAGAAAATATTATTTTATTCAAATGAAAATTGAAAGAAAAATAGAATCAAAATTTTTTTGATGGAAAAAATAAAAATCATAATGGAAACCTAGGTAGAAAAAATAAAATTAAATAAAAATAATTTTGTAATCTGAAAATTACTTTAACAAAAAAAATGAATGAAACTCATAATCAACACTATTTTATTTATAAAAAAATAAAATTAGAATTGAAGTTTGTAAAAAAAATGAATGATTGAATCCCATAAACAAACATTATTTTATTTATAAAAAAAATCATAAGTTTAGAATAGAAAATTTACAAAAACATGAAAAAATGAGTGAACCCATAAGCAAATAACATTTTATTCCTAAAAATAAAATTAAAAGTAAAATAAAAACATGAATGAAACCAGTAAGCAACACGATGTTATTTAATCGAAAATAAGACAAAAAGTTTGCAGCATAAAAATTTATATGAATAAAAAATACGACTAAATCTCGTATACAAACACAATTTTATTTATCAAAAATAAAATTAAATTAAAAATTGGAACAGAAAATTTACAAGAACAAAAAAATGAATGAAATATATAAGCAAACATCATAATAATAATAATAATAATAATAATAATAATAATAATAATAATAATAATGATATGTAAGAGAGAATAAGTGGGATGGATGTGGTGCTTTTGAGAGAAAAACAACTTGTTTGAGGGAATGCTTCTTGTTCCCAATTCTAGCAATTTTTTAGTAGTGCCCAAGCTTAGCATTTTATATAAGAGTTTAATTACTATGTATTGTTGGTGTAAATTTTTTTAAAACATATATCCAATCATATCCTATTGTAGTGTCACTTAGTAACATTTTTTTCTGAAATATCTGTATAAATATCTACATTATGAGATATAATTGAATGTCTGTGTAAAATTTTTCTATACTATCGGTGCTTAGTAATTAAACTCATATAAATTGATATAATATAAAGATAGTTTGATACTTATTAGAAAAAAAAAGATAATATGATACTATATATCATATATTATGTAATATAATCATATCGTATATATAATATATAGATAATATATTATTATATATGAGAAAAAAATGGTTCAAATTTGAATTTTGAAAATAAAACGAAAGGTGCTTATTTTACCGGATGAAATTGGAATGCATGGGAACTTAACACGTGGTCAAACAGTGGAAAACTAATGATTACAATGTACAGATTTAATTATACTATAGATTATAATTAAACATATTTGAATTCATCAAACATATTTGGTTTTATGTTTTGAAAATTTCAAAAACTAAATCTAGTTTCAGTTCTGAGTTCTGAGTTTTGAGTTTCAGTTTTTTTTTTTGGTTTAGTCTCTCTCTTTATTTCGCCTCACTATGAATGACAGTGAATGCAAAACGGGCTTTCGGGACGAGCTCGGATTGACCGGGCTTTATCGGGCCGGACCAAAAAGCCTGAATTGAAAATGAACTCAAATTTGTGTACCCGAGCCCTTTATTTTTTGGGCTCGGGCTCTAGCTTACATTTCGGGCCGGCTCGCTTCGTGCTCGGGATTTACTGGGTTCGGGCTTTATTGGGCCGAGCCAAAAGGCCCGGATTGAAAAACGGACTCAAATTTTTGTGCCCGAGCCCTCCATTTTTTGGACTTTTTTAGCTTAGTCCGCGCAGGCCCAGTTCGTTTTGCTAGCTCTAGCACTGAAGGCACGGGAGGGATGACATTAGGGGTGGCAAATGGGCTGGCCCTGTCTAACCCGCTTTGGCCTGCCCGTCGGGTTGATTATATTAATTTTTAAATGATTTTTTTCAGTTTTTTTATTTGTCGTGGGCTTGAACCGCCAAAAACGGGTCATCCGCCGAGCTGCTAACCCGCCCTTAAACAAGACGGGCTGTATTTTCTGGCCCACTTTACTCGGCGGGGCAGGCAAAAAAATGGACAGGGGGCGGGCCGACCCATTTTACCAATTTTTTAATTAAATTTTAAAGTTTTAATGAATATTTAATTTTTTTCTTTAGTAGGCCCACGGGCCAACCCCATTTAGCCCGTGGACTATGCGGGTCAGACGCGAGCCACATCATGTAGGCCCATTTATTTTGCAGCTCGGGCCAATCCGGTCCATTTGTTTGCGGACTGGGCTACCCGCATACCCACATCTAGACACGAGAGAACGAGAGTATTAAGCGTTTAAAACTGAAACAAGAATCACAAAACCTATTTTTATGATTTTGAGATTCAAGTTAAAACTGTTTTAAAATTAAGGAAAAAAACCAATTCAACCCCATTTTACCCGAACCGATTTTGTTTTCAAATTTAACTTTTAAAATCAAAAATCAAAAACTTGGAACCACCCCGAACGGCTCCCGAGTTATGAAAACAAGGAAATGAATTTTGCTTTTACTTTTCACACACAAAAAAAATTAGAGAAATATATAGAATGTGTTTATCTTTTTTTTTTAATTATCATCTATTAAAATTTAAGGAAGTGTTGTAAAAATGATGTAAAAAAGTATTATGCCAAAAAAATGGGTGATAAAAAATATGGCGAGACATATGTTAGGAATGGTATGTCGTAAATCGTAATAACGAAGGAAGAAGGGAAAAATCTGTCAAAAATAAAGAAAGGAAAAAAAAAAAGAATTGGATTCCATTGTTAGGCCAAAAGAAGGAAACGTATCCATGATCGTGAGTCCTTTGCCAACAAGGCTTTCCCTAAGTTTTGGACTGTAAACACATGCAGAACATCTTTATTTCTCAGCAAATATTTTATTTACCGACCAAAATAAGTAAATATTTTATTTTCTTTATTACGTCTCATTTTTTTACAGGTATTACGTCTCATCTTTAACTTGAGATATTTATGCAATTTTATAAATACATTTTTTCCTACTTTCTATATAATCAAATGAGAAAAATAAAAAAATTAGTTTAGTTTTTTTAATTCTCCTATACTATATAACTAAAAAAATCCTTTCATTTTTACCCATCTCCGAAGAGTGTGTGTGTGTGTGAACACTTCGGGGTCTTGTGAAAAATTAAAGGACGAAAAGAAGTACCTGGCGCTGTTTCATCTGCATACCAACCAGGAAATGCACAGATGCCTTTAGCCCCTATGTACTCCTTTCTATAAGTTGTAAGGTTTTGATGAAGATCGTCCAAATTCACATCCTCCACATGAATTTGTGATCTGCTTGGTAACTGAGAAACAACATTATATTAATCTCTGGCTATGATTTTACCTTACGTCTCCGAAAGTTGAAAGTGAACCGGCTCATTTGGGTTTTCAATTTTCCTCTATTTCCCCCCATATATGTTCTATACTTTAATCCACAAAGCCGTAAGTGATAAGATTATTCAGTTGTCCATAATTTGACTAGGTACTTGTTGAGGGAATATTGAAGATATATATTTGTTTATCATGTAATTGAATTTGGCCATAGGCGTGGTCAATTTTTCAATGCAACGACCTACGTATGTATATTATGATGAGTATGATGAAATATTCTAAAATTAAATGCAATGCTTTATGAAAGATGACTGCCGTACACAGTTACTCCATGTGTATTATATAAGAATAAGAATAAGAATATATATATTAGACCAAATTTAAGTAACTAGTCTACTTTTTGATGGTTGAATCAATGCATAATCTGGTTAACATATACGTATGTGGTGTATATTGGCTGCAGTTTGGATGTGATGTATTTGGATTGTTGAAATCACATTGGTTATCTTATCGGTATCTTGCAGTGGAGGTTCAGGTATTAGAGACGGATCAAGAACATATGGGTTACAGTCATAGTATTGGAAAAATGTAAGTTTCACGTCGACTAGAGATAAGACTTAAATAGAATATTTAATATATGAGCACTCCTCACCTTACAATTCAGTTTTGTGGGGTTAAGTTAGACCATAAACCAAAATTCAAGATGTAGTGAGGTAGGGCATATAATTCCTTAATATTCATTTATGGTGTTTTGGACATGTGACTCAGATGATGGTTACTTGAGGTTGTAGCAAGTTTGTTTACAAGCTCTTTCTTGTAACCGTTGCTTTGGAGATGTTGACTCTCTTTGGTAAGTTTCATTCGCTAGTGAATAGTAGATTTGACTAGCGAATAGCGGATTAAAATAATTAGAGGTGTTTGGTAACAGGAAATTTATAGCATTTTTTCCAATAGCTTATAGCATCTTTTCAGATGCTACTTAAAGTAGCGTTTGAGCTTATATTGTATTATTTTTTCTTTCGTTTTTTCTCTCATTATTTTTATTAAATTTATTCTCTATTCTCTATTAAATAAAACAAAAGATTATTATAATGATGATAAATAAACAAGTAAATAAATAAATTATTTTTGTGATAATAAACAAACAAATAAAATGAATAAAAAATAATTAAATTTAATTAAATTTAATATAATGTAATATAATAGTTTTAACCAAAAAAATTATTTTAATGATAATGAATAAATAAAAAAATTAATTAATTGATTATATTATTATAATATAAATTTCAAATTTTTAAGTTCTAAATATCATAATAATTAGTTTAATTATTTATAAATATTTTATCATTTTTAATATTTAATATTGATTAAATAAATATAAGCACTAATTAAAAATATCCTTTGCCCACCAAAAAAAATAAAAATATCTTTTTATTTCATTTTATATTTATTAGTTAATTTAATCGCTATTTTTATCAAACACTTTAAATTCAATTTGGTAGCTTATAAGCTATTCGCTATCCACTACTTTTTGCCAAATAGAGTCGTTGTTTCTTTTTTTTTTATTTCATATTTTTAATTTTAATTAATAATAAAATTGTCATATCATTTTCAATCTATTTTTAAATTGTACATGAAACAATAAAAACTGATTTTTTTTTGTTTTCATTGTTTCTTATACAAATATTTAAAAATTTAAAAATAGAAAACAAATTAAAAATAATATTAATTAATTAAAAATAAAAACAGAAAATAAAAATAAAAAACGGCGTCTCAAGCCAAACTAAGCTCTAATAAATTTCATATGTTTAATGCATTATTTGGTTGTATCCTATATTAGAAATTGCAAGTACTACACATATGGTTTTATCCTATATCCATTAGTGTATTATTTCTTAGAGGGTTTTTGTGAGTGTCAGGATTTGCAGTTACAGGACCACCTCTATCACGATCAAGTCCTTATCACCAGCTAGCAAAGCAGCTGGTCGACCTCAACATTCAATCATTGGACACGAATATTTTCACCATCCATTCACACATTCATAAATCTCCGCTCAAACTAGAGATTTTTGGAAGAAACTCAACTCACTGTGATAATTAACCAACAAAGACAAAAAGAATATTGTACGTACGTCCACCAAAACTCTGAGTATGCTTCAATACCCAATTTCTAGAGGAAATATATATAGGGATAAAGAGGTGGAAGAAATTCTGTTGAAATTGTAGAGTTTAAGCATAGAAGAGGGGTGAGGCTTCAACAAAAATATGGCAGGGTTAATTAATTAAGTGGAGGAGGGTCTAGTTAAGGTATAATATTAAATGAGTAAACAGTAACTTTAGATCTTGAGAGTGTCAGACGGTGTTATTTTATTCCTTGCTAGATATGAAATTAAAAAAAAAGTCATCAATTCGTGTTAGCCATTAGTCACTTTGATCTCTGTTGTTAGGAAAATAATCACTTTCAGGGACCAAAGAGACTAACAGTTGACAGTTAATGACATTTTTTTTTTAATTTCGTATCTGTCAGGGACCAAAGTGACACCACCTAACACTTTTAGAGACTAAAGTGACTGTTTACTCAATATTAAACTAATAGGTACCAAATAGGTATCCTCCCAAATAGGTACTCATCAGTGTGACTCCACGAAATAGGGGTACCAAATAGACATCCTCCCAAATAGGTACTCATGCGCCCTTTGGTACCACCATTGTGGATGCCCTAAGCATTCAAATTTCAAAGCTACCACACAAAAAAAGATGGAGTGATATTAAGGTAGTTTGGTTACTTTGGTAGTTTGTGGGAAGAACATATATAAGAATTGGAGTGATAAATGGTCATGGATTCAAATCTTGTACTAATATAATATATTAATTAATACTCACGTTTGTCTATAAAAAAGAGAGTATAATATATATTGACTGGTGGCAGGCCTGAAGGCAGCAAGCAAGTGAATGTAAAACAAGTAAGGATATTCACCCTTGACTGGTAACTATATCCCTTCGTCAATCACAACCATTAATTTCATTCAAATCATATCCAAAAGTCGAGATGATTGGTCCACTAGGTGCACCCAAATTCAAAGGGAAATGTGTCGGGAAGTTAGATTCTATTTGTGTGATAAGTTTTCTTTTTTATTTTAGTTTTATTTTGGCGTGAAGTAGTATAATATGTTCAACTTGTGCTACCGTCTTAAACCTATTATATATTTTCGTTGGACTTGATTATAAATAAAAAACTTAACTCACGTTAATTAAAAAAATTATTTAATATCATTTAATTTTATTAATTTTATTAAATAAATGAATTTTATTCTTTAAATTACCCTTAATAAAAAAGTCATTAAAATTAAAAATAATATTAAATAAAATATATTTAGTAGAATTTTTTTTATTAAATAAGGTGAAAACATTTATGATTTATTTATATTTTAGAATACTACATTTGATTTTTTTGTATGCTTATAATCGAGTCCAAAGAGAGTATATTCATATTCAAATTTAAATACGCTGCCATGTGGTCCGTATTTTCCAAACCCCATTGAAATGCCAAAAAAAAAAAAAGAGAAGAAAGAGACTCTCAAGAATATCGTCCATTGATCGGAGCTACAGAGCTAGCTAGCTACCTGGACGTGGGTAACGGCGGAAGATGAGCTCAAGCAATTAGAAGGACCAATAACAAACCGGTTCCGTGCCGCATTAATCTCGCTCCCAGTAATGCCTCTCTGTTGACCTTCTCCGTTGACTCTAGATCTACACCATGTCTGTGAGTGCACCTTTCTAATTCCTTGAATAATTCTACTAACACCAAGTTGAAGTTGGCGACAAGGAACTTTGTACCATGGCTGAAGGAGAAACCATGGTTCCTTGGCACAAGCCATGCTTAATTTTTTTTTTTCTTTCTAGGGACAGTGATGAATGATTAATTGATTATGGTGTGTGTTTTTCGATCTATAGGAATTTTTTCTTAAAAAGAGAGGGTGGGAGGGAACGAGTGGACACGTAATTAGCAAACGTGAATCATATGCTCCCGCCAATTGAGCAGGTTGTCCCAGATTCCCCAAGTAAGACTGTCCCAGAGTTAGGAAATTGTGAGGAGGCCAATTAATATACATCATTTTTATTCAACTTTATCTATATTATTTTTAAATTATTTTTGATTGATAAAAAAAATTAAATTATTTTTAAAATGTATAATACATATTTTTTTACACTTTTAAATGAATAAAATATAAAATATTCTACGTTTTAAATATTTTAATGCAACAATATTATTCTATTATATTTATAGCAAATATTCAAATCAATAATCAATATGCAAAAATATAGAAACGATCATGTTTAGATTGACTTATGCAGAGCTTATGAATACAGTTTATGGCTGATTCATAAACTGTTTTGGGCTTATTTTTCATAAGCTACCCAGGATAGCTTATCAAAACAGCTTATGACTTATATAAAATAAGTTTCACTATAATTTTTCTTCGATTATAAAAGCAACTTATACAACTTATGCCATAAGTAATAGATAAGCTTGTTATCCAAACATTACCATATACCGAAAATGGATTATCTCTAAAAAATATATATAATATATCCACCACGGGAGCTGGTCCACGTCCTTGCTGTCCATGTGCAGCTGCTGCAGGTGTTCCGTTTTTGTAGTCATAGATAGTTATGATTCTCTAACATTGTTTTTACACTTTTAGTAACATTTTTTTTAAATTAATTCACTCGTCACAATTTTTATTTTTCCCTTTTTTTTTTATTTCTCACACCGTATGCTTTTTTTAATTGGTTTATGCCTATTTTTAGATGGAATCTTAAATAATTTGAATTGATCCAGACAAATCCTAATGATAAGGATCCTTATCTAAGTTAATATTGACGGAATTTAGAGATAGATGTCTCTAAATGACGTGAGAGTTGCTCAAATTAGATATCAATTTCATTTTCTTTGTTTCTAACTTTTATTGGTAATTCAGTTTTTTTTCTAATAGTAATTAGTTTTCAGAAAAATGAGAAAGAAACAAATTTAGGTTGAACTCTTCATTAAGCGTGTGTTTGGTTCTATAGTAGACAAAATTGATTATGAATGAATTAATTTTAGTTAAAAATTGAAAATTGAGTGATTTATGTTTCGATACATTCACAATATATACAATTAACTTTTATCAAATCTGAGATTGAATGTTTCATACCGTGAAACAATTATTGCTTAAACCTTATGTAACCGTTGCTTATATTATCTGTCCATAGTCAAAAGAGTGTTGCCTAAAACACATGACAACATATATGCATAATCATAGCCTAAATGTATAAGCAACATTTATTAAGTTGTGTCGAAAGTGTTGCCTATTATGATATTTTAGGCAACTATTATTAAGAATTTTGTGGACGGGAGTAAAACGCCGATGCCTGCCATGTAGACCACACGTGTAAAAAAATCTTTGCCAATCTGTTGCCTTAAGTTTAGGCAACAATTTTATAACTCTAAGCACAGTTTTTATTGTTGTCTAAGGTGATTTGTTTTGTAGTAGTGACTGTTGCAAATTTAAATTGGAAGTGTCCAACTGTGGAATAAAGGAGAAAAGAGTGATAAATGTAGAAGACTAGGCCATGAAGATAACATAAAAGTGATAAGAAATAAATATAGGAACATGTATACACCTAATAAGCAAGGCAGTCTAACAAATATTACAGACATCCACAACAAAAGAGTTATATAGGAAGATATAAAAAGCCTTCCTCAAGAGCAAAAACTAAAGATCAAAAGATCCAAGAGGAATGCAACTCCAAAATTCATGCAACTTTGAGGAGGAAATATAGGCAATTGTTCTATCTTTTAAATACTGAATTTTCTCATGTTTGTCTTTTGGTTTCGTGGGTTGTTCTACAACCAGGGAGACAAAAACATCCAATTATATTTTTTCTATAAAAAAACTCGAACTTGAGATGTTCTTTAAAGGAAATTAATCAAAGTTTGCCACTTGAAACAATATGTGTTACTAGTTTGGTGTGTATTAATTATTTTTCTCAGTGCATTGGTAGTAAAGTATTTTCGATTGTTTTAGTTTAGATATTTGATTCCTTAAAAAAAAAAATTACTCATTCCGTTCCAAAATAAATGTTCCTTTTAGCAAAGTAGAAATGTCCTAAAATAAGTATTGTTTCATTTTTTTTAATAAGACATTAATTAATTTATTCTAATTTTACCCCAAAGAGTACAATTATTGTGCTGTATCGGTTTTCGAACAATATTAAATAATAAAATTAATTTGGTAAAATTGTTATTCTCACTCATTTATTTATTACTTTTCATAATTAGTGTGAAAAATACTTAAAAAATATTTATTTTGAGTGGGAGGAAGTATTTGATTTATGTCAAATGGTTAGTGTTAATAATTAAAGTTACCATACTCAATCTTAATGTTTTGTGAGACCCGTGCACTTGTTTTGCAATATGTCCGTTTATTTCTTTTCCGTCAAAATCGGGGACGTTGGTTAAAAAATTGTCGGTATTGAACAGTTTTCTTATAGTATAATTAAATTTTACACGTGGCATATATTTAGACCCCAAAAAAAATTATATTTTACACGTGCCATTTAGAACCTTCATATATGATCCTACAACCCAATCAAACTCTAATTGGCTATGATTATGTTCTAGCAAAACAAAAAATTGGGTATGATTATGAGAATATATAGGCAACTTAAATGTTTTGTTAATTATTAGCTTACTATTTTTAATGTTTATCTTGTGAAAACAATTTGGTTATTATGTCTACCCAAGATCAATTAAACTCAAAATTCTTTTATATGCTACATATTTTATAAGAGTTTAATTAACAATGCACTACCAATGTAAAATTTATATTCACATTTCATCAAGTGTCACTTGTCGAAAATGCATTTTTTTTATACATGTCGAAAATGCATTTATGTCTTGAAAGGATATCCCAAAATATTGATCACGCTAAATTTTGTATTGATAGCAACTTCTCTAGAAGCCGAAGGATACGATCTGTCAAGATAAGGGCTAAACCACAACGAGCTATAGGTAAATTTTTCCCATTGTGTTTTTCAGTTTATAGTTCTCCAACAACGAAAAAATGAATTTCCTTAAAAAAAACAACGAAAAAATGAAGAAAGAAGAAAAAAAGAAGACATAAAATAGTTAAAATGAAGGCTAAGGTCCAGTTTGGATGCAAAAGCTCTAGTTTTTGACTTATGGAGAAGTTAGTCTTATTTTATTTTTTATTTTGCTTATATATGCAAAAGAAAGAATGCTGTTAAATAGTCATTAATAGAGAGATAAATGCTTTTGGAGAAGTTAAAAAAGATGGCTTTTAAAAAATATAAAAAGCAAAAGTTAATTTCAACTTCTATAATAAGTTGTTAGTTAAAAAATATATACTAAAAATATTTATGGAGAAACTTATCCAAACTGGACATAAGTGCAAGTGAAGTTGATGTTAATAAACCAATGAATTGACCAAACAAGTCCACATCAAAGTTATAAAACTCATATGACACGTGAACCAATTAGGTAACTAATCCCTCTGAGTAAGTGACCAAAAGAGAAGTCCACATCAAAGTTATAAAACTCATATCACATGTGAGAGCGTCAAACATGAGAAGTAAGAGTGAGGATCTGGGTTGGGTGTAGTAACCATCTCGGCGCAGTCGTGCAGTCACATGATCGGAATTGTTGAATTGAGATCGGATGACTCACAATTTCAACTCAAATTTTACACTCAATTTATCCTTAAAATCTGCATCCGTCTGATATCAATCAACGGTCCCGATCATGTGACTGTGCGGCTGCACCTAATCCAAATCTGATAGGGTAGAGTTTAATTTATTTTATTTTATTTAATAGAGGATAGAGAAGAATTTTAATAAAAATGTGGGTAAAAACGAGAGAAAAAAGCATACGTTATAAACTATAAGCTCAAGCATAACTTTTGAAAAAATGCTATAAATTATTGGAAAAATGCTATAATCTACTTGTTATCAAACACCTCTATTTTTTTTAATCCATTGTCTGCTAGTTAAATATGCTATCCACTAGGGAATGAGACTCGCCAAACAGAACCTAAGAGCATCCACAATGGAGCATCCCATTTTGGTGTGCTTAAGTGGGTTCTATTAATACACATTACCTATTTTTATCTTTTTTAACTTAAGCATCTCATAAGCATTCAACCTCTCCAACCCAACTCCTCTAAAAAAAAAAATCTTAAATGGGCCCCACGAATACTTCACATCATTGTATTTCACCAATATCAACTTTTTTAATTTGTTAATTTGACTTTTTTAATCCATAAAGCAAAACATGACCTACCATACATTTAATGGAGGAGTGTTTAGAAGAAGTGATTAACTAAACACCTATACTTAATAAACACCACAGGGGAAATAATCTCCAATAGGGGTGTAAATGAGCCAAGGTATTCGTGAACTATTCGGGCTCGGCTCGTTAAATGTTTGTTCAAACTCGTTTGTTTAATTAAACAAGCCAAACTCAAGCTCAAGATTGAACTCGAATATTTAAATGAGCTAAGCTCAAGCCTTAGAGGCTCGATATTAAGGACTCGTGAATAGCTCGTTTATATATATAATCAAAAATTAAAATTGGATAGATCTTACATTTTGTATAAAAATATTTTTCTTTCTATAGTAGTCAAGAAGTTTAATTATGAACTTTTTACTATATTATCTAAACGTAATAGTCTAGAATTTGTGAATTTCATACTCCCTCTGTTTTTGAATATAAGCAAAAAACACCAAAATATTTTGTTACAAAATATAAGCAAAAAATAACCACTTCTATCTCATTTAATAACATTATTCCTATAATATCCTTAAGTTAGTTTAAATTTTGTTTTCCAATGCATAATTTGTTCCCAAGTAACAATTTCTTATGCAATTATTAAGGGGTAATTTAGAGACTACACTAATTTTTTATATGAAATCAAGAAACTTAATCGCAGTTAACTAATTTTCTTAATAAACGTGAGTTTAAGTATTTTTGCTTATATTAAAAAACGGAGGGAGTATATCACATGTTGAACATTAATTTTATTAAATACTCTCTCCATCCCATTTTGTTTGTTGTTCAAGGTTGTGTCGTAAAAACTAAGAAATACAATTAATAACTTAGAATTCATAAAAATTATATATTTTTTTTAATATGTCCTTTGTTACTACCTCTCTCTCATAGTAGTTGACAATCAATTACCCCATCGCTCCCTCTCTCACACAAACCTAGTGCTTTAAGGTCTAACAAGGGAAAAATTAAATACTTCATTGATAATGATACTGTAAAATGACAATCAAAATGAGACAAAAAATTTAGCTCAAATGACAACCAAAAAGGGACCGAGAGAATACTAAACCAATAAAATTCAAGAGTAATTTAAGAAAAAATTCATAAATGCAAAAATTTAAGTTATTAATGAGCTAGCAAGTCAAGCCTAAACTTTAATTTTTTTAACAAGCCCAAACTTTTATTTAAACTCGTTTAAATAAATGAGCCAAGTTTGAGCTGTCCATTTTTTTCACAAACCAAGCTCAAGCTTCAAATGCTCGGCTCGGCTCGACTCATTTACACCTCTAATCTCCAATGCATAATTCTTAATAAGCATTGATGCTTATTTGATGAAATGCTTAAAAGCACCCCGTTAGAGATGCTCTAAAGAATTCCAACAGATGGAAAATCAGCAGCAATATCTTGTTAGTTAGGCGCAATTATGTTGGGTTTCAGCTGTTACAATATATATCTCGCACGTTTGCTTTGTTGTCTCTCTAATGCCTACTTGTTTAACCCTCTCCATTAGTACTATTGCACCAAAAGTACAATGATTCTGTATAGATAAATGATATCATAAAAATATTGATTTAATTCGATATGTCTCTGCTTAATGGCACACACTGAACGTTTTTCAATATAGCAAAGTACTACTACAATTTATTTTTTGTTCACTTGTCAATGATTATTGTCGGAAATGGGTATGAATAGAGGCATGCAGAATTGTCGGTATTATTAGTATCATTCTTGCTTGCAAACTATACGATCATGTCTCTGTCCCGCTAACATCAACAACATCAAATTCAGAACCCTCTTTTCCAGTACTGCTCTTAGCTCCAGTGTTATTAGTGAACCTTTTGGCAAAAGATGGCAAGCAAAATGCAGCTGAATGAACCTGAAAAGGGACACCCAAATTAACATGTAAAAGATTTGAAAGAAACAGAAAAAAAGGGGTCAAATTCATTATTCATCAGATGACAGAGATGGTGCATATACATGCTTACCTCTGAGTTGTAAAACTTCAAGGGTTGCTTTGATATGCCATAATTTTCTGGATCGATCGGGTTAATTGGATTTCTGAAGTCCACATATGGACCCTCGGTGGAGCAAAGCAAGAAACCAATGACCCCACTAAAAGAAAAGAACTGGCTGGTTAGTTGGGTTATAAAGCCATATGCCTACTACATTCCTTTTAGCAATCAGTATAATATTAATGGATGGTGAAATACTCTTACAAGGATTTTTTTTTCTCATTTTTTATTTGTCATATTAACCAGAGAAAAAAAGAGGGGTTTGGTTGAGCTTACTTTAGTTTATTATAAGCTTGTTTGGATAAGTTTTTCTTAGTCTGAGAGGTAACATGTGTCACAGCCTGAAAGACTATAAGACTTAATTTTCTTATACGGGAATTGAATGAATGATTGATGTCATTTTGGTAGTTCCATATTCACTTGGTATAGAAGGATAGAAGGATGGTTGCTTACCTTGGATATGCAGGGACACTTGTCCATGCATATTCAGTGGAGCCTTTGAAAGTTTGGCGGCACTTGGTGAGGAGTTCTTCAATATCCAAGGACTGAAACCAAAAGCTCTCTGCTTGGATGCACAGAACTCCTCCTGGACGGAGTGCTTTTGAAACCAGTTCAAAGAATTCAGATTCAAAAAGCTCATGATCAGGCCCTGGCAACCATAGATATATTACAATAACACTATCATCAGTGGAAAAACAAGATGTGTAAAATTTTTAAAAGAAACAAATAGAAGAGAAGAGGGATAGTACTTAGTGGGTCGAAGGCATCCACTATTATTGCATCATACGTGCCCCTTGGAACAGAATTCAGAAAAAGAGTTCCTGCTAGTTTCAAATAACACATCACAACAACTGCAATATCATAACAATAAGATTAACTATATTTAATTTGGATATACATTTATATATACCATCTATAACATGAAGCTTGACACGAGAGTCCTTGTATCCAACAGCCACATCTGGGAAAAATTCTTTATAAACCTGAAAGCAGAAAAATGATGGACTAAATCATCAGTTATATATAAAGGGAGCCCCTTGTTTAATTGAAGTTTACCTTAAGTTGTATGCAGTTCTTCTTAGTCCAATTAAAAAAGGTTGAAAGCGATTTATTTATACAAACATTATTTTACACATAAAACAAAAGTTTGACTCTTTGACTAAAGGAGGTCAAACATTATTTTACTCACATTAATCAGCATTGTGTCTATTTCACATATGTCAATGTGTTCAACAGAGGAGTGGCGGGAAATTTCCCTAAGGATGCCCCCATCTCCGCCACCAAAAAGCAGCACCTAAAAATTATGAGAGGACAGAAAAAGAAAAAATGTAAGATTTTCAGCAAGCAAATCATGGGTTAACACACTTATAATTAACATTGCAATATTGAAATGATTTGGATTTTAATCTTAATATGCAAGACTATTAGTTTCTTGTCTCATGTACATATAACCTTTTTTGGGTTTGGGATAGAGCAAAGAGGAAGGTGAGTCATCATTTCTTGGTAAGAACATTCATCCTTCTCAGTGAGTTGGAGAGCTCCATCCAGAACAAAGACCTTACCATATGCTGATGACTGCAATTGAATTAAATTCCATGTTCAATAAGAGGCACCAATCATAGATACACCTTATATTTTATAATTTAGTATATCAAGCCATGCAATTAAGATAACATGTTTTGTGGTTATGTATATATCATCACCTGAAAAACTTGCATATTTTGATATTCAGACTTCCCTTGGAAACAAATATTTTCTACCTTCAAGAAATGTGCTTGTCCTGCAATATTCGACAATCAATTTGGTTAGCTTTGGCCTCTTATAGTGATAGATAAATATCTTTAAACAATTAATTAAAGAAACTAGAATAGAAGAGGAAAACATGATTACCAAAAAACAACTCTAGTGTATTTCAAATATATAATTGCTAAGAGGTGTCACAGACTCACAGCTGGAGGAGTGACACGTTACTCTTCTTTTTGGTTAACATAAAAATCAAATCTGTCAGCTCTATAATATCAGCAATAATCTACCTTTACCTCTTGAGTAATGTCCATGTGACAACATATTTACTTTTAGATTGTTCTTTAAGGAAGGTGTGGATTAAAATATGAACTATTCATTAACCTGACATGCATGTGTTATACACCAACATAATAACAAAAATATTATTACCCTTGCACTTGAAGCATGGTCAGATGCCTAGCAAATCTACTAAGGAGGGCATGCAAAAATTTTCATAATTTTCACTTGATGTGCAAACAATTTCCCTTTTCAAAAGAATTCCAAGGACATAAATATAAGCATCAACTTTAATTTTTTTTTAAAAAAAATTAAAGCTAATTGGTTGGAAACTTCGACATAATTAATTAAGTTCCCCTGCATTTTCTTCTTTTTTTTTTGTCGACCCCTGCATTTTCTCTGAATGAATGAAAAGGTGCATGTTCCTGTGTCATATATACATGGGATATAAGAGCAACTTAAAGATGAACTTTTTTTAAATCACGAATTTGAGTGCAAGTAGTTAATGTGTTCCGTCTAACGGACGGGTTCGACTAGTACTTGAGTTTGATCTTTGGTGACAAAACAATCAGTGGTTAGACTTTACTTATCTTCCAGTTGAACACAGATTAGTCCAGAGACCCCTTTCCCTCTAGGATATTGTGGGTGTATACAAAGAAAAATGAACTTTTAAAAAAAAAATCAAATTCTTTCATGTGAATCAAAATTAACCTGGCCATAATGGAGAATATTCTGAAAACCATCCAGGAATATGTGGATGTACATGACTTCCAGGTTCTCCATCATTCCCTTCAGCAGCTGTGATCTTTGGAGTAGAGAAACCAGTGTTGTCATTACCAATCACACCTGAAGGATGAACTTTAAAACCGATTCTATCCATGATGTTTTGCTGCCACAAGGGAAGGGAGACTCTCTATACACGGTTGGTTACTTTGAATTTCTGAAATCTATATCACTACTAAAACCAAACGTGAGAAAAACTGTTTGCAAAGGAAGAAATATGGAGATCCAACTGGGGATACTCTGTCCTAAAGTTAAAGCATGTTGATTATGTTCACATATATATACCCATACACAGTGAGGCATGACAAAAGGATATCAAGATTTTAAAGGAGATTAGGACTAATGGCAAAAAAAAAAAGGGAAGATAAGGACATAACGTATCAAAGAAGAAGATGATGAATCATTAGTTGACAACTTTCAGTAACGAAAAATATTGACCATGCGGATTAATACCACATGACATTGTTTGGTTGTTAGAAGTTTTGATAATATTAAGTTTAGCCAAATGATGTAAAATTAAATGAAGAAAGATGTTTAAGAAGATAAAATTTAATTAAATATAAAATCCTAACTGAATCAAAATAATTGAAAACTTTAGTATTAAAAAAACTAAATATAATTTTTGATAATATTAATTTTAGCCATATGATGTAAAATTGAATGAAGAAAGATGTTTAAGAAGATAAAATTTAAATAAATATAAAATCCTAACTGAATCAAAATAAATGAAATTTTTAGTATTAAAAAAACTAAATAAAATTTTTAACATAATTTTTTTTCTTAAGAACATTATAGCTTTTCAAAAAGTCAAATCCTAGATAATATATAACTGCTATCAAATTAAATGCTATTAATTGTAACATATTAAATGCTATATATTTATGTAACTTATTAAATGTAAAACATTAAATTTTATCAAAAATATTTATTGCACTCGTACAAGCTAAAGACAATAAGAATTATTTTAGATACTACCTACATCTTTCCCATAATTATTAATGTTTAATATTAATGCACATGGTTGATTAAAAAAAAATTTAATGCACATGGATTAAGAAATACTCTTTCTAGACTCATATATAAGTAAAAATTTCTAAATTCACATCGATTGTAAGGTGTTAGTTAAGTTTATTTAATTTTTTTAATCTTATCAAAAAAATGAACATCATTATCTAAACTGTGCTTAATCAAATAAGTCATTGAAATTAAAATTTGCATTGAATGAATAGTATTTTATAGAAGAAATGATTAAATATGAAATTAGTTAAGATTTAATCATATTTTAGTTAAGCACACTTGAGTTATTTTTTTTTTTAGTACTCTTTTTGGACTCAAATATATGGTAAAAAAACTAATTCATGCTAATTAAAAATGTTAGCTATCTACATGTAATTTTCTTAATTTCATCTAAAAAATGAATTTCATTTTTTAAATTGTCTTTAAACATAAGAGGTCATTGAAATTAAAATATAAATTAAATAAAGAGTATTTTGAAAATAATTTCATTAAATAGGATGAAACTAGTTAAGATTTATTTATATTTTGGAGTTAGAGTCTTGCTAACATACATTTTTGACATATTTAACATTTGATAAAAAAAATACATTATTTTTGTTTACAGGGAAGTGGATACTGCTACTGCGTAGCTGGAATTGTAAACTACCGAGTGGTGCTCTTATATTGAACACACGTGTCTATCACTGAGAATTCTGCCCATGCAATATTGGGCTATATATATCATCACCTATAATAATATAATATTCTTCCGAGTTTCCAAGATGCCTGTAAAATCCTAACTTTGATCATTATTTGTTTTCCTTTTGCAGTTTTCCCCCCACAGTTATTAAAAACAAAGAATTTTTTATTTATATGTAAAGATGTACTTAAAGAATACCAGAAAAATGGTCAACGAAACTCTAAACTACTACTAAGCACTCCTAATAACTCTTGTATTGTAACAAATTGTTTTGAAAGCTAATAAATAAATAACAAAATTGAGAATATTCAGGTCATTCCATGACTTATAGCCATTGTATTTTTCTTCATTATTATTTTGATAGTTATTTGATGATTCCAGGTCATGTAAACTGGAAAGCAGGGAACTAGAGACAGAATTGATGAAATATGAAGGGGAGACAAGGATGGTTTAGCTTTCATCATGGTCAAATACTAAAAATGCAACGTGTCGAGACATGGAACTTGAAGAGGATGACAAGGAAAACATTAATGGACAATAAACTAGGACTTTTTTTGTTTAATTGTGCAGTTCTTCTGAAATAAAAAACCTTGTGCTAATGCTAATTGCAACAATGCTAAGAGCCTAAGTTGGAGTTTGATCATGGCAGCACTCAGACTTTTCTCCTTGGTTTCTCGCTCTCTATCTTTCCCTCGTCCTCCTCCTGGCTTTGCTTCTTTGCTTCAGACATTAGGTGACATAAAAAAATAACCCTCTTATCACACCCATGTGTAATTCAATGTCTAGCTTTTGTTTTCTGTTCATCATTGATAACTATTTTCTTTGGCTTTTTGTGGATCTTACACTTGTGGGTATTTTCTTTGTGCTCCAATTTCTAAGTAATTGAGATTTTTTTTTTTAAGATCATGTAACTGAAAAGAGAAGTTTTTGCTTTAGACTCCAGGGTGGAGAATTATCATTGTATCAGATTTGTTCACCCTGTTTGCTTCAATCACTTCTAAATAGGGGACCAATTCACTCATGTTTAATTCATCGCATGTTTAGTTGTTTACTCGCTTTTTCATGGTTGATGGCTTTGCTTCAACATACCTGTTTGATTTTGACAAGATTTAATGTTTTTATTAAGTTTTTCTCACTTGTCCGTTTATTTGAAATAAAGTAATCATTAAATTTTATAGTGATTAAAAAAAATAAGAAAATGACTAATTTAGTTAAAATGAGTATGGGTTTGAGGATGTTTGAGGAAGTTGATAGTGTATGTTCAATGAAAATGAGTATGTGGAATTGCAATATTGGACAAGCTCTCTGTCCTTTGAATACATAGTTGAGTACGAAAATACAGGTATAATATATAAGAAAAAGGTATCAGAGAAAGAATAAAATGTAATTTTATTGGATTATGCTTTAAGTGTGAGATGGGTGGTGGGGTATCCACCTATCATTACTCTATACAGAATTGTGTAAAACTTTAGTATTTCTCAAGTTTTTTTAATGCTCAGAGTCCAGAGCATTTCAATTAGCAAAATGTAATTTTTGTTTCTTTTGTATATATTTATGTAGAATTGTGCAAGTAATAAATGCAAATTGAGACAACCTTGTCATATCATTTTTTATTAAACAAATTCAAGACAAAAGAACGAAACTCACTGTAGAGCAACCAAAAAAAATTATCATCTACTATTGTAGTTCCACAAAAATGGAACTCTCTCGTGCATTAGTTAAAGGAACAGCAAACCAAGAAGCAGAGGAAATTTATGTAATTGATTCTGAAATCGAATGTATATAAGGTGGCACTTAACATGGGATCCTGTCTTTTGATCTCACCAATGGGAATTCGGTCAGTTACCCACTATAGTAGGTTTAACTGGTTTTTTATAATTGCATTGCACCCCCTGGAACATTTGATAATTGCATCAATAAATTTAACTTTTTTTAATCAAAAAACCATGAAACTTAAACAGTAAACACAGGCAAACCCAGAAACACAAAAATCATATACCCCCTCCCCTGGAAGACCACCCCAACACTGCCACCACTAGTGGCGATGATACCAAGGGATTTTTATGGTGAATGTTGAATTGAAGGAGTAATGCAAATTATCATATCAGGCTTCTGAGCAAGTTTAGTTCTTAGATATGGCTGTCACATTTTGTTCTCTAATCAACAAAAAACTCGACAGGAAAAGTTCACAACTTGCTTGTAGATTCACCTCTTCCCTCACTTTTGTTCAAAACCCATTCGTTTGACACGTTAAGAATGTGAAAAAGTCTACTTTTTCCAACCCCTTTGAGCTCATGCTTGGTTAAGCTTTTTCCGGGCCGCACAGCGCTTGGAACACACAAGTCTTGCATGCCCATTTGCTCAAAACTCGTGATTTGCAATCTGATATCTTCTCCATGAACTCTCTGCTCCGTTGGTACTGTAAATCTGCTGACATGGTTGTTGCCCACAAGTTGTTTGATACAATTGCTCTTCCAAAATTGTTTCTTGGAACGTCATGATATCTGGTTATGACCATAATTTGATGTTTGAGAAGTCACTGGAGATGTTTTGTAGGATGCATTTGTTTGGTGTTGAGCCTGATGAGTGTAGTTATGGGAGTGTTCTTTCGGCCTGTATTGCTTTGCGAGCTACAATATTAGGCAAGCAGGATTATTCACTTGTCATGAAAAATGGTTTTCTTTCCAGTGGTTATGTTCAGTCTCGAATGATGGATACTTTTTTCAAAACTTGCAACTTTAAGGAAGCTCCCGGAATGGGACACCTCATCCCAGTGATCGAGTTCGCTAAGAGACTCTTCCTCAACCACGGTGACAGAGGCAGGAGATCACCGATAGAGATCTTGAAGTCCCTCTGGATTGTTAATTGTTTTTTAAGATTGAGTATGTTTAACAAATTCAAACTTTTGTAGACCTACATTTGCAAATATATAACACTATTAGCTTCATTTCAGTAGCAGGTACCATGTAATAAATCTGGTCCATTAGATCAAAGTCTTCACTTTTTCATATCTAATCTATGTCAAAAAAGGTCTTTCCCATTGGTGGGATCAAAAGATAGGAACCCATATTAAGTGCCACCTGTATATAAAAGTCACGCAGATTGATCCTATGAAATGTTAATATTTTTTCTTTGGTTTTCTTGAAGGAAGAGACACCCAAAGAGGGAGAAACATCAAGAGGTTGAGCACTGCTGCAGAAGCTGAGGAATTAATCACACCATCTGTGGAAATAAGATACACCAAGCATCTAATAAACGGGGAATTTGTGGATGCTGCATCAGGTTCATGTGGTTTAATACCTCTAAATAATGTTACCTAGTGTTGTGTGTAGTAGTTGAGAAATTGTAAAAAAACTCAGGGGTTACAATTTATTGGCCATTAGGAAAAACTTTTCCTGCCTATGACCCGCGAACTGGGGAAGTGATTGCTCATGTAGCTGAAGGTGATCAAGAGGATATCAATCGGGCAGTATCTGCAGCTCGAAAGGCTTTTGATGAGGGACCATGGCCAAAGATGATCCCTTATGTATGAACTTTTACTGCCTCCTAGTTTTATCCAGATCCTTTGCTGCAATGCAACCTCTGCATTAAAGATCTCGGCAATTGAATTAATCCAACGGTCGGGAGTATTATATTCTCGGCCGTTGGATTAATCCAACGGCCGATATCTCTTCTGTAGAGGATGCACCGTAGCAGAGAATCTCAGCTTATTCTACATTACTACATATAATCACACTCACATACGGTTTTAAACTTTCATGGTTTTAAATTGGTAGTTACAATGTGGTTACTAAAATTATGGAAATGCAGCCACAAATTACTACAGTGGAGGTCTTTTAAACTGATGTGATGTTACAGCCACAGTTGTGAATTGTGATCAAAACTTCATACCATGGCGGGACATATCTTCTATTCCTTTGTTACACCACATCTATTTTAGTGTATGTTTGTTTTAGATTTTGATAGAATTGTGTTTGAAGAATTGATTTTAAAAAAATTGTGTTGAAAAAAATTGATTTGTATTTAGTAATCATATTTTAAAAATGTGTTCAGAAGAATTGATTGTGTTTGAATGCTAAAGGTAGAATCACTTTTGATGTGTAAATATAAAGAATTTTATGGATCCCACACCCAAACGTGGTTTTACAAACGAAAAAGCAACCCAATATCTCATTCTATCAGAATTGATTTTGGACCCCAAAACTACATTTTAAATTTTCAAATTGAGTACCCAAACACACCAACTTTTTGCCAAAATCGAGTTTGACTTTTGTCAAACTCGATTTTGGCCCCCAACGTGTGTTTGAAAATCTAATACAAACACACACTTAATCAATTACGTTAATGTCTCTTACCCCTGCAGGAAAGATCACGGATACTATTGCGCATTGCTGATTTGGTTGAGGAACACAGCGATGAGCTTGCAGCACTGGAATCATGGAACAATGGAAAGCTCTATGAACAGGCTGCAAACATTGAATTACCTATGGTCGTACGTATGCTTCACTATTATGCTGGGGAGATAGACCAGTGAGACCAATAAGATTGTTTATTTCTTCATTCATATATTAATATACCCATGATTCTATTTTTCTGATGATATTCCACCCGGAATTAATTCAGGTTGGGCAGATAAAATCCATGGTCTCACGGTTCCAGCTGATGGGAATTATCATGCACAAGTATTGCATGAACCAATTGGGGTTGCAGGGCAAATCATACCTTGGAACTTCCCTCTATTGTTGTTTGCTTGGAAAGTTGGGCCAGCACTAGCATGTGGTAATACTGTTGTAGTAAAGACTGCTGAGCAAACACCTTTGTCTGGTTTATTTGCAGCACAGCTATTTCATGAGGTAGTCCTAATAATGGATAGATAGATGTAGATCCAAATTGAAGAATGCGAATGATATGTTGCATTGGATTGTTGTTTTATCTAAAATGCGCATGTTTTGAATTGTGACAGGCCGGTCTTCCCCCTGGGGTTCTAAATGTGGTGTCTGGTACTGCTGGTTCTGCTCTTGCCAGTCATATGGATGTGGACAAGGTAATCCTATAAACACATTCATGTTCCCTTTGTATTCATTACTAATGAACTTGTCCAGTGAGTTAAAGGTCCTTACTTTCTTCCTACAACATGTTGGGAACTAAAGGAAGTGAACAATCCCTTATGCAGCCAACTACCATCATAGATTGATTTTAATTTTAAACATATAACTAGCCGATAGACTCGTACAACGTACATGTTATTTCCTAACATTAAATAGTGAAAAGAATTCAACAAATAAAATAGTTTTGGTAAGAAATAAAAAGACCTGAAAGATAACATGTGTCTCAACCTGTGACCTATTTTTCTGAGATGTATACGAAAATTAAACCATGCTGATTAAGTAATGTATCATTTTTATTTTGGGTCTTTGCAGCTTGCTTTCACTGGATCAACTGACACAGGAAAGATTATATACCAATTGGCAGCAAAAAGCAATCTTAAGCCTGTGACATTGGAGCTTGGAGGGAAATCACCATTCATAGTGTGTGAGGATGCTGATGTTGACAAGGCTGTGGAACTTGCACACTTTGCTCTGTTCTTTAATCAGGTTTGTTGCATCATCTATGATCTTTCCTTTCAATTGGCTAAGAGCTACTACACAGCTACACCAGCACATGTGAATAAGATGTATTTATAATTATAAGGTTATTATTAGGGTCAATGTTGTTGTGCCGGGTCACGTACTTATGTGCATGAGAGTATATATGATGAATTCTTGGAGAAAGCCAAGGCTGCTGCTTTGAAACGTGTTGTTGGTGATCCATTCAAGAAAGGCGTCGAACAAGGTCCTCAGGTAATATATATCTCTAATTTGAGGGCATATATAGCATAATTTGGATTGATTTTCCATTCAGAAAACAAAAGGCTATTGGAAGGTATATCAAATTGCAAATTAAATTAAATTTACAAATTATTGTTTCTGATGGGATCATTGTTGTTTGTAACTACTACATTAGGTGTCGTACATCTTGAACAATCAAAGTTGAATTACTTTGCTAAATAAAATTAAAACATGACAAATAAACTAAATTGAAATTAAAAAGAAGAAAAAATAGTTGTAAACTTCTTATACTTTTACAAAACTATTTAAGTGACAATTAGCCAAGCAAGAAATTGCTAAAGGTTTGATATGGCTATCATTACTTGTGTGTTCTGAATTCCCTTTTTGTTCTAAATCTTACTCTAAACTGAAGAGTACAGTTCTCACTGGTTATCTCTCAATTCCCTATGTTAGTAACCCTCTCTGTTACAGATCAAGTTATCGTAATTCTTGATATGGAAACCTTACAAGGGCATGAAGAATCTAATGCCTTTCCACTCAGTTTTTACTCTTATTCCTGAGAAAAGTTTATCAAGTTGTTCATTACAATCTGCAAAAAATTATATTCAAATTATCCAATCGAAAGATAAGCTGAAAATTCCATGATTGGCATAATTTATGTAAACAATAACCCAGTAATAAACATTCAAATAGAGAATGAAGTTTAGAACAAAACCCAAATATAAAACAAGTATTCAGAACATTTGCTGATATCATTTGCTGTTTGTTCTGAGAATCCCAGATTGATTCAGAACAGTTTGAGAAAATCCTCCGATACATCAAATCAGGTGTTGAATGTAATGCTACTCTGGAATGTGGTGGAGAAAGAATTGGCACAAAAGGCTTCTTTGTCCAACCAACAGTCTTCTCAAATGTTCAGGTGATGTTAACATTTCTTAGGGCCCTCACAGACATATTGATAATGATCAGGTTTTTTGTCCTTTTATAACTAGTCGGTAGACCAAGAACGGGTCTTTTAAGAAACTCTACAAACAAAATAATTCGTCGAGAAATAAAAAGATTTCAGAGATGACACGTGTCCCACCCAAGACCTATTTTTATTATATAGTAATTGATTGATCGAAGTAAGTGAAGTAATTAATTGATGATTTGTGACACAATTCATTGATCAGGATGACATGCGGATAGCTAAAGATGAGATCTTCGGCCCAGTTCAAACCGTACTGAAATTCAAGTATGACTTGTAGCTAGCCTTTTCATATTTGTAGAGTATTAATAGCTTGGTTTGATTTGAGCCCAGAAACAACAAATTAAAGAATTAAAATTAATCTAATTTGATGCATACACACACAGGGACACTGTTGAAGTTATGAGAAGAGCAAACAAAACACGCTATGGTCTTGCTGCGGGCGTGTTCACCAACAACGCTGATGCGTGGACTAAGGGCTGGAACCGTGTGGATCAATTGCTTTGATGTGTTTGATGCTGCAATTCCATTTGGCGGCTACAAGATGAGTGGGGTAGGAAGAGAAAAAGGTATCTACAGTCTTCATAACTACTTGCAGGTTAAGGCTGTGGTTACCCCTCTCAAAAATCCCGCATGGTTGTAAACTTGTAACAAGCCAATCAATTGTGTAATTAAGGTGTGTGATGTGAATTGAGATGAAAGTCTGCTTGAAATAGAAAGAAGATAATGTTACTGTTTGTGATTAATAACGAGGATGAATTGATGAGGTCATGCATGAGATGCGGGTCATGTTGGAACATGTTCTACTAGAGATTGCGTTACTGAATTGTAATTTGTTGAATAAACCTGTCTTTGATCTTCCAGATTTAACTATGTATAATAGTCTACCGAAAGACATGTTAAAATAATAAAGTGTCCCTATTACAATTGATAATATATATAAAGTGACTTGCTATCAAATATCAGTTGTATTTAATAGTTGTTTCTTCTAATCAAGTCTGTGCGGGTAAATTAGTTGCATGATATGACAATGACGCTACGTACCTACTATATGGCTTTGGTTTCAAACTTCCAAATGCACGTATTGTTGGTATTCTTTTTCCAAAGGTTACAAAAAGCTAGTGAAGCCGTGCAATTAATTATTAATTCGAAAACAGCCAAAAGGATTTCGGATCAAAAAAGATGTCGTTTTAGCAAAGCACGTAATCAACAACTAGGTATAAGATAAGACTAAAGCAATTTCTCATGTATTGAGGATTAACCTGTCACTGTGTTGTGGACTTTACTGCATAATCACCATTTAGCAATCTTTTTTCAAAATTGGCAGCCCCAATAGCTATAGTCCATGTCGAATCCATAATACGTGGATTTCACATTCAAAGGGATAATGACTTCTTTCTTCCTTCCTTAATTTAATTCAAACTAGATAAATAAATCTGTCCATTTAATTTTTTGTAATAATAATTTGTATAATGGACTGAGTACGTGCGCAATTCCCAATCCAATCCAATGATTATAATTATAATTTGTTAACTGATGAATCTTATCTTTTGTTTCAAAAAAATGAATCTTATCTTCTTTTTTTGGAAAGAAAATAAATCTTATCTTCCTATTATATCACAAAAATGAAATTTTTAATGCATCAAACCATAACTGCAGAGGATCCAAATCCCCTCGTTAAGACCCTTTCTTATAATAATTGAATTACCATTCTCCTTGTAGATACATAGAATAGAACACACTTTTTTCTTTTGTCCGTTTCTCAGTTTGCTCCAAAATTCCAAATGACTCCTAAACTGAGTCCAACCCCAAACCAAAGGCGTCCCCTATCCTTCCCGGCGGTTCACACCTGCGAGGGCATATCTCCGGCAACCCTCATCGCTTCTCTAATCACTCTCTCACAAAACATATGCAGTTTCCCTCCCAAGTCCTTCCCAACCCAACGACGAAACTGCAGAGAAACAACACGCCAAATCGCCATTCTCCTCATATTCTTCCAAGAAATCCACGACCGCGGTTCCTTCAACCCAAACACAATCATCCCCTGCTTCTCGGAGCTCCACGTTACCCTCCAAAAAATCCACTTCTTAATACAAGACTGTGCCCGCGAAGGTTCCCGCCTCTGGATGCTAATCAAATCCCAATTCGTCGCCACACAGTTTCACGTCCTCATGCGTGCCGTTGCCAACGCCCTCGACGCGCTTTCCCTGCACGAAATCGACGCGTGCAGCGAGGTGAAAGAGCTAATTGAACTATTAACCAAACAAGCTAGAAAGGTCAAGTTGGAACACGACCCTAACGACGAACGCGAAGAAAAGCGAGTCGGTTCGATTTTGAATCAGTTAGAGAAAGGAACAGAGCCTGACGTGGATGCCATGAAGCAAGTCCTCGACTACCTCGAAATCAAAACTTGGACCGATTGCAACAAGGAAATCAAATTCCTCGAAGACGAATCTCATTCTAACGAACGAGAGGGAGAGGTTCCGTTGTTGAGTGGTTTAACAGGGTTTTTGTGCTACTGTCGAGTGGTGATATTCGAAACTCTGGATTTCCAGTCCCTTAGATCAGAAAATTCCGAAGCCAGGTGCAGCACGAACATGTTAAGCTGCGTAACACCGGATGATTTCCGTTGCCCGATTTCGCTCGAGCTCATGACGGATCCCGTAACCGTTTCCACCGGCCATACTTACAACAGAGCCTCCATTGATAAATGGTTAAAAGCGGGGAACATGACGTGTCCAAAAACAGGGGAGAGGCTCACCACCACTGAGTTTTTCCCCAACACAGCGCTTAAAACGCTCATCCAACGGTTCTGTTACGATAACGGCGTTACAACGGCCAGCTGGTCCCACCACAACAGCGTAACCGCAGCAACGAAAACCGTCGAGGCCGGTAGTCCCGCCGCAGCACACGCCATGCAGTTCACGTCGTGGTTCCTCACCCGGAGGCTGGTTTTCGGAACCGAGGAACAGAAAAACAAAGCCGCTTACGAGGTTCGTTTGCTTGCAAAGTCCAACGTTTTCAATAGGGCGTGTTTGGCTGAAATGGGAACGGTGCCACCGCTGCTGGATCTTCTGGCCACGGACGATACTCAAGAGAACGCAATCGCTGCTCTATTGAAGCTCTCAAAGCACGCCACGGGGCAGCAAGTTATTATGGAGACTAGGGGTTTACCACAAATCGTTAAGGTTCTAAAAAACGGACACAGTCTAGAAGCTCGCCGAATCGCGGCTGCAACAATATTTTATCTCTCTGCGGTGAAAAAGTACAGAAAATTAATTGGAGAAAATCCAGACGCGATTCCGGCTTTGGTTGAAATGATAAGAGAAGGAATAACCTACGCAGTGGTTGCGATTTTCGGGTTGCTCTTGCTTCCTAGGAATCGCCCCAAGGTTGTTGCTGACGGTGCTGTTCCTGCAATCATTGGTGTTTTGGCTTGTTCGGACAATGCTCATCTTGTTACGGATTGTTTGGCAGTTCTGGTGGCGCTGGCGGAGAGTGCGGAAGGGGCGCGTGCTATATTTGAAGCCTCGGGTTTGCCGTTGGTTACTGGGTTTTTGGGATCGGCTACGTCGCGCGCAGGGAGGGAGTACTGTGTTTCAATTTTGCTATCGCTGTGCGGTAATATTGGTGCGGAGGTTATTGGTGTTCTGGCTAAGGATCTTTCGGTTATGCCTATGCTTTATGCGCTTATTACGGAGGGTACTCCTCGTGCGGCCAAGAAAGCGCGATCCCTCATCAATGTCCTACAAGAATTCTATGAGAGAAGAGCTTCTTCGGGAATGCCGGGTTCGTCTGTTTCGTAACGATGATTTGGTTCACTTCAATTAGTTTGAAGCCTCTTCCTTTTTCTCCTTGTAAATAGTATAGAATTATGGAATTAGCTTCGTGCTTTTTCTCCAACGAGCTAATTTCAATTGAGTAGCTTTCACTACACTGAAATTTTTTTGTGATCGATTTAATTAGTAGTCTGAAATTAGTTTAAGAAATCACACGTTTTCTGAATTACATCAATTTTCTCTTCAGATTTCAAAACTTGTTTGGCCTTGATTCTGTGTGCATTTTTAGAGTAACTAACTACGTTGGTCTTAATCCTTTCATAATCCCGTCAAAATCGAACTAAACCAAAATTAGTGTTTTTAAATTTGACAAAAAAAAAACTAACGTACGAGTTGGATCATGTGCGGCATAGACGAGTCTTGGATAGAGAATTGGATAGAGAAATGACTGAAATATTCTCTTTCCTTCAACTAGGAAGCTACTACTTACATTCATTTTTTGAGACAACGCATAATTTAGCTAAAATTCAATTTCAATATCAAGTAGTCTTGCCTCTTGTGTTAAAATTGAAAAGGAAATATATTGAAGGAATTGTCGTTGTTTAAACTTTTAAAATAAGATAGAATGAAATAGAATTTGGTAGATTCTATTCTATCACTCTACCTAATTTGGGAAAGAGATGGAGATACCTGTAAGCACTCCAACGCTCACCTCAGTATTTGAACTATGTAAGAGTAAAGTGTTAATGGATTAGAAGTGTGTATTGAGTTTTTGAGGAGTTCTAAGTATTTATAATTTATTCTTAGTTTGAAGTGGTTCTAATGGTTTCTGAGTTTTTTGGAGACAATTTTAGTTTCCATGTGTGTCGCTTGCCATAGTAGTGGGATTGGACTTATGTTGGTTTGGGTTTACATAGGTTACGAGTCCTTGGACTAGTTACAAATCTAGTCCGGAACATGTACTAATTAATAATTTTTTGTAGAATGAGAAATTAATATCACCCAATCATTAAATTATGTAATATTATTATCTTGATCATGTATAATAAATTTTAAATAATTTGAATATCCATAAATATATATATCTAACAATATGAATTGATTTTTTATTCATAGTAACTCATATAAACTTGATCTACTTTATAAGAACTTCTAATTAAACTGTTAAATCAATTAGTTTTGTATTCTACAAAAATAATCATTTTGGCTTGAAAAAAAGACTAATGAAACATCCAAACTAATTTTGACTTGAAAAATACATTTTAGGATAATTTTGAAACTATATGTCAAACACATCCAAAAATAATTTAACTTGAAAAAAAATACAAATGAAAAACTAGCTTCATTTTAAAATTTGCGTTTATGTAAAAATTCATATATTTTTTACTACCAATACTCATAAAGCAAATAAATGTACTGTGTTAGTAAATGAATTTAAGTCATTATATTTCATGATTATTTAAAAAATAACAATAACAATAATAACAAAAAAAAATTTATGGGACAAACGACGTCGTTTTTTTGGCAGTGTTCTTCTAAGTTTTTCACGGTCCTCAGAATATAAAACCTTCCCAGACGTTACTTCCATCGAAAGCAGTAGATTCTTCATTCTTCCAGTCTCATCGAGTTGACACTGCAAGGATAATCGTTGTTTCATTCCACCCACACCTCCTGGTTGGTAAGTATTGTATTTATTTCACTCTGATTATTAATTGTTCGAAATTTCTAGCTGCTTGGTTTGACGGCACACCCTTTTGCTTATTCCCGTTTATCAAACTTAGGGTTTTCATTCTGTTTCTGAATCCATCAAATATACGCACTTTTGACTTTCGAATTAACTGCAGATTCAGATTTAGCTATGGCGACCGAAACAAAGGCAGCCACCGAGGACGTCAAGGTTGATCTCTTCGAAGACGATGATGAGTTTGAAGAGTTTGAAATCAACGAAGGTATATGAAGTAGTAATCTCATTCTTTCGCATGAGCTGATGGAAATATCTCCGTTTCAATTTCAGTTTGGCTTGGGTTTTTGCTGTTTATTTTCTGCTAGTCATTAATTTTAAATGCTTTATCTGTAGTCAAATATCTCCTATGATCTATCTGTCATTTTGATTACTGAGAAATTATCAGTCATGCTGTCATCAAATGCTTCCCAAGTGACACTTATTGGTTTGCTTCATGGATGATGACAGTTGTTTAACAGATTAGGGATTTCATCGGTGTATTGTTGCACATTTGAGTGAGACTTAGTGTGCATTTGATATCTGGTTAATTTTGAGAAATAATCATTTTTTTTTTCTTCAAATACAGACACACATTTGGCATGCATATATATGGGGATTGTTGAAGTTACTTCTTGAGAATACATTAACAAATTTATGTTGCAACTTATTAACACACTCCAAAAAATAGGGAGTATATTAGTGGTCCAATTGCTAAAATATTCCCATTTGTTTTCTAGGAGTGCATTATCAAGTTATGTCTTCGGGAGTATATATTAACAAATTTAAAGTTATAACTTGCTAATGTAATCATACGGTAGCAACTTAGTATGTCCAAATTGAATTTTTCTATGTCACTGGTTAGCTTCTCATGGTGTTGATCCTGTTTCTCATTAGTCATAAACACTTTTAGGGTGCAGATGATAGGATTCATTTAGTTTCTTGGATTTCTTTTAATTTTGATTTTTAGTTGCTACTAATGGTATTTGTAAGTTCTTTGGGTACACTTCCTATCCAACTTGGTTTGCTTGGGGACTTGAGAGTTTGAAGGTTTAGGATTTCGACCCTTGAACTCACATTCTAATGTTTCTTTCTTCCTATTTCTTTTTTCATTCTGTTGTTTTACAATTTACAGAGTGGGATGACAAGGAGGAAGGGAAAGAAGTAACTCAGCAGTGGGAGGATGATTGGGATGATGACGATGTTAGTGATGATTTCTCTGTTCAGCTGAGAAAGGAGTTGGAGAGCAATACCGATAAGCATTAAACCCACCTGCTGGCTATTATTGCTTGATATAACATGTGTTATGACTTAGGTGTTTGAGCTCTCAGTGTTTTCTTGTCTGCAAAAGAAAATGAAAACTATGTTAGGAAGGAAATGTGAGTAAGAACAGAACATAAGGACATTAATTCATCTGTTCTTTCTTAAAGAATATCTGCATTTGTATTTTAACCGAGTTCTTTGATTCTGTCTAATTAGTTGGCATCTGGCTTTAGGTTTGGCTCACAACCTCAAATTATTCTGTTTTATCTTCAATCTTCATCGTGTTGGATGTGACCTTTCTCAAGTTCCAGTTACTAGGTTTTGGATGTTTTTTGAAGTTGTCATTGAATTTCTCATTTTTGTTTTGGCAACCCGTCGGCTTTTTAAAGATCTTTCTCATTTTGGTTTTTAACTAGTCGTTGCATCAAAAACTGAAAAAAGAAAAAATAAAAACACCCTTACAAGAGACCATTAATCCACTCAGAAAGCTAGAGCCTAGAGCTTTTGGGTAAGATTTTCAATATACCCTTATCAGGCATTGAAGCCAAATATAAAGAATTTGTTCAAAGGGTTTTGGAACACACAATTCGGTCCTTAAAGTAAATCGATCAATTTAAGAAAATGATTAATTTGATTGAGATGAGTTTTCAAAACTGAATTAAAACCAGACTATAAACAGTACCAGTTTCGGTGGCTCAAATCTGCACTCTGCCCCCCGTTTCCCGATGATCGTATGAAATTGTGTTTTGTGGGTGTCCTCAGCTGGTGAGACTGGATGCAAGTGCAAGTTATTAGTTATTACTATTGACTAAAGTGTCGATGAGCTTATTGGTAATTCCCAACACCCTGACGTAGCGAGTTACCAAATGACGAAATTTTATACGTGAAATGCTGTGTTACAGCATAAAGATTACCTATGATATCGAGATAATTAGACATTTGGTCAATGGCAGAGGGTATGTATAAAAAGTTCCTAATCGCAGACACTTACAGAGTTCATTTTTATCAAAATGTCCACTTTCATTCTTAAGATTTCGTTTAGAGTGAATCATTTCTATTGCTCTACTAGTAGTTTTAAATTGGCTGCTATATTTTTTTTGGTTTAAATATCTTTTTCGTCCCTGCAAAATGACCGAGTTTCATTTTTCGTCCCTGTAAAAATTTGTTTGTTTGTGATCCCTGTAAATCAAAAAGTTTTATTTTTAGTCCTTGCAAAATTGTTTTAATCCCTGTAAAATTTAGATCATGTTGAATTAGTCCCTGTAATATTTAGATATTTGCCAAAGTAGTCATTGTAAAATAAATTTAATAGGGACTAAAAATAAAATTGTTCAAATATTACAGGGACTAATTCAACATGATCTAAATTTTACAGGGACTAAAACAATTTTGCAGGGACTAAAAATAAAACTTTTTGTTTTACAGGGATCACAAACAAATAAAAATTTTTACAGGGACGAAAAATGAAACTCAGTCATTTTGCAAGGACGAAAAAAGTATTTAAACCTTCTTTTTTTATGAGGGTTTTTTGATGAGGGTATTGGTTACATGCTAGTTGAAATTTTTTCTACCAAATAGTTGCAAAGAGGACATATATATGAAATACGATAAAGATATAAATAGTGAGTTATCTGCCTAAGAGTATAGCATGATGGCGATAAATATGAGGTTACTGTAAATAATTTTGATTTTCTTAACACTTTTTTATTTTTTTTACATCTCATCTCTATTCATTTTTTATTGCATCAGCCATGATATCTTTTATTTTCTCTCTCTCCCCTCGTTTTTGTCCCCTTGATATCTCTCTTTCCTACACTATTCCAACACCCCATGAGTGGCGTATGAGAGAATCATTATAGTATTGTAAATATCCAATGGAAGAAAATTTGCAAAGAGTATTTGGTACCTATATGTTGTTAACTACGACAAGGATAAGACAATGGTTTATCTTACTTATTACTAGCATAGTAGGGAAGGCGAGAAGTATTAGGATCTTGTACGCGTAGCAGAATAGAGTAGACCCACGTCAAACTGCACAAGCAACAATCACAAAACCACAAACAGGTAACAGTTACTTGCGTCCATTAGATAGGACGAAAAGACAAAGAAACAGTTAATGTTTTTGTAGTAGTGGTTCGCAATATTTCGGCTGAAAATCTATCCACGACACCCTGCAATCTGGATGGATAAGCTTTGCATACAAACCAACCACCAAAAAATGATGTTTGATGCTTTGTACAATTCGCAAGAAAATTAAATTGATCCTGGCACTGAAACTAGTGCTTTAGTTTAATAATTAGAGACAAAAAAATATATGAAATATAAAAAAACTTGTATGTGTGAGGACTTCATTACTGAGGTGAGATGAGTGAATAATGATCTTATAAAGATATATATCCATTGGTTACTGGTTGAAGAAATATTTACTGATGTTACCAAGGGTAATCAATAGAAAACCCCAAATACATTGTCAGTAGGGATTGACACAGATAGTCTGACATTCCGCTCGCACTAGCTGTCACTTGGGGCTCAAATCTAGTTGTTCAACACAGGTAGAGCTCTTTGCTTCATGGCATTTCAATTTCTACATTGTCAGGAACAACACTTTCTTCTTCCTTCATCATCATTACTCTGGAATGAACCCATGTTCGACAAATGGGACAAAAGGGTGTCTTGAGAATCCACAAGTCTATGCACTGGACATGGAAGCTGTGGCTGCAATTGGGCAACAACCTGCACACATCACCAACCTTGAAGCTGTCCAAGCAAACAGCACAATCCACGAGGCTGCAGCATCCTTTCTCTGGTTCCTCATAATCAAAGCAAGGAAGGTTCTTCAAATCACCAATATTGTCACCACTAGACATTCTCTTCGCGGTGCTGCTACTCTGGCCTTGTTGAGTAGTACTACTAGTATCTTCACTATGACCATGATTATTGTTATTCCTTCTGAAAGCCCTCCCCACGATGCAGAAATGGATGGACACCAAAACAGCAATCCCAACAAACAAGATGATCAAAGAAATCACAATCTCCATCACCATAATTTGGCTGAATTTAATTTCAGCGAGTACTCATTCACTACTAAGCCTCTCCTCCCTTCAAGCTATTACAAGTGTCTTCTAATTCTGATCAAATTTTGTTTGCTCCTCAAAGACAACAAAATACAGGCCCAACACATAGATTGTTTTGTAGCTACGGCAAGCTACCTGGCTGCTCTCATCATCACGTATTTATTTATTTATTTTATTATTATTTATCTTTCAATCAGAAAAATTAATATACCCGGAAAGCTGAAAGTTCAATCTGCTTTTATGATTGAGTCGTTACACCAAGAATCGAGTATCCTTGGTCATATCGAGACCAAATTCAGCTGGTGTTGAAGTTAACTAAAGTCCAAAACGAAACTGCATAATAATATAGTGATAAATAATGACAAATATTGAAACTATAGTTTAATTGCAATATTACATGTGTTCGTCGTGGAGCGAGGGTGACATGGCCGGGTGATGCTTTGCACAGAACAATGTTTGGGTCACGGCCTTACGGGGCTAGTGCTATTACTCTCTCTCTCTGTCTCTCTAAATTCTATTTCCTTAAGGCCTTAACACCATAGAAGTCTTTAGCAGTAACCCAACAATTAACATTGTTAATTTGGCATTATTGTAGATTTTATGTTGTTACCTAATTATTACGTGCTATCACATATATTTATATAGGATAATAACAATTTTGACTTTTATATGAAGATGTTTTTTAATCTCAATCTACCGGGAGTACGTAAAGGCACTGTTAATTACTAATCTTAACATGATTAGTTTCCACCAGTCTTTGTCTTTAAGGAATTTTTACAGAAGAAACGCTGCTTTTTATCTGTGTCATGCTGTTGCGGGCAAACAGTTGTTGAATTATTACTTTGGTTGAATAAATTAGCCAAGAATTATTAGGTTGGATGAGATAGCCATACATCAAGCAGAAGAAGTCGAGCAATAATGCAGTAGTACTCCTTCCAATTCCAAATCAATGGTCCTTGATAAGATTCTTTGTTGGTTGAAAGATTCTTGATTATGTAAGAATGTGTCTCTTCTTTCAGTAATAAAATATCAGAAACTTAATGAAATGATCAAAGCATCAACACTCAAATCGCAAAATTATTCTATGATGTTAATGATTATGGGCCTATTTGGATTGACTTATGCAGAGTTTATGAACATAGCTTATAACTGATTCATAAGCTGTTTTGAGCTTATTTTTGATAAGCTACCCATGATAGCTTATCAAAACAGCTTATGGCTTATATAAAATAAGTTTTACTATAATTTTACTTCGATTATAAAAGTAGCTTATACAACTTATGTCATAAGCAGTAAATAAGTTTGTTATCCAAACAGGGCCTAGGTCTTATCTACTTCCGTTTGGTAGAACTTGAACCATGCATTTTTGGCCAGCCCCTGTCTCACAACTATCCGGAAACAAATTAGTGTGCATTTGGATTTGTCTCCTAATTTGTTTCATTGTGGATCGTAGTTTTTTTCTTTTTGGACCAATTTTTTTTTCTTTTTATCTAAATTATGTGATTTTTCAAAATACTGTCATCTTTGTCAAAGTCAGCATTATTATTATATTTCACATATATTAAGTATACACCAATGCATAATCGGAATCCATGTGCATTATATTTAACTATATTTAAATATCTAGAAAGTTTATGTTCTGAATCGGGGTGTATTAACTATTAACATAGTAATATATTATGTTATAAAAAAAGGTAATAATATATTATATCATTAATATTTCACCAAACGTGGTATCATTTAATTAAAAGACCCCCCCCCCCCTTCTCTCTCTGTGGCTAGTTTCATCAATAGTTTGTTCTGTTTATTCATGTCTTTGGGTAGTATTATTTTAATATACCTTGTATTTTTCATTGGTTGTGTCTATAAATATTGCGTTCTTGTTATAATTGTAGCACAAAGACAAGTTTATGATATGTGTTTTATGTCAGCTGTTTACCTTACCAAATGAGTAGTACAACTATCCACACACACATGCTCTTGTATCTAGTTTTTACCGTTTGATTAACAGCTGGTCCCATTACATTTTCTGCACACCTACAACTTACACTGTCGCTATGATTCTGTCACATATCTTTGCAAGCAATTTATCATACTAACTTTGTATATATTTATTTCTTTTTTATTTCAATCTTTAAAAGCATAATATACTTTGACTAATTTGCAATTAAAAAAGAATGCTTTGAATTTTGATCCCATTTTCATTCCAAGGAGACCATTGCTCCACCACCTTTTATTGTAAAAAATTACAAGTTTTCAAGCAAGCACATTGAAACAGAAAGTAGATGTAAGAGATACCCAGCAAATTGATCCAATTTACTCACATCAATCATGATTACACCACTAGTAGAATGAAGATCTTACAAGGTTACGAGGCCAGTCCAGCGACATTGCCAAACGGAACTGAGAGTAGTATTCATATTCATCCCCACAAAACCCAAACCATGGGTGAAAAAAAGAGGTAACTAAGAACAAAAGAAAATAAAGAGGTAACGATTTACATAAGAATTGACATGTCACCATCTCCTTCCTATACACTCTCTAATGTATATTTCTCTCATCTTTTGCATCCAAATCTTGTTTTCCTCACCAATCCATAGATACACATATTGATTCCTTGAAATAGTGAAAAACCATAACTTCATGGTTTATTTGGACTATTGATCAAGGCCCTCTGTACTTGCGGAAGCAAAGACAACCTTGCTGCTGATCAACAGGGATCATACCTCCACCTTTGGATGTGTCAATAGCCTCCAGCATGGCAACTACCTCGTCCATTTCAGGTCGTTTATCAGGGTTCGCATCCCAGCATCTCTTCATTACGTTCGCCAGAGAACTTGGGCAACATCTTGGCATTTCTGGTCTAAGATTCTAAAATTCCAAAAGAAACTAATGATCAATATCATGGATTCGTCTTAGACACGAATCTACAGTGACAAACACAGAATGCTCAAATGAGAGACGATCAAAACCGGAAGAAGATATACCTGGCGAACAACGGCTGAAGTAATCTCCGAGAAACTTAGGTCGGGATATGGCATGTCACAACAATATATTTCCCATAAGCAGATTCCAAAACTGTACACATCACATTTCCTGTTGTAGGGGTTGCCATTTAAAACCTGTCAACCATCACCCATTTTGTCAAATAAGTGAGTAGTCAATTACTCCAGCTTTCTCTTTGTTAAATAAAAGTTTTTTGTATATATATATGACCTTTTTCTTTTCTTAATGGAACACTATTTGCTGCATTATTAAGGCAATGCTAATTATAAATGACACTGAAGAATGGAGAAACCCATCCCCACTTTAGATAACATATGGGGACCGGATATACCCATTTCCAATCAGATGAAATATGTTTTGGAGTTTGGACACTGCAAGCCTTTGCAGTAATGCTTCCACTCTGCCATGCATGCTTGTACAATAATTTGTAATTGTGGTAAAGGTTTCTAGGGAAACTGGCCACACACCTCAGGAGCCATGTAACCAAGTGTACCAGTCTCCCCAGTCATGTCATTAGGATTTGAGGCTTCGACACGCGCAACCCCAAAATCAGCAATTTTAACCGTGCGTGTCTTATCCAACAGCATGTTCTCTGTCTTTACATCTCTGTGGACAATCTTCTGAGAGTGAAGATAACTAAGCCTGCAAATCCAAGTGAATTCAATTTGAGGGGTTATCTAAACATATCACAAGACACAGTCTTTGCTCTCAACCTACTAAACCACTGTTTACATTGAGGGGGAAATTGCAAAAAGATAAATACCCTCTTGCAAGATCAAGTGCCAGCTGGATGACAACCTTAAAAGCTAACTTCCTCCTCCTATTCTTTATTAGGAAAGATTTCAGCGCGCCTCCAGGAAGATACTCTACAACTACACAGCAGAGATTGCTTGGCATGCTAATTAGACCATTGTCAGTTTGTAGTTGTAATTCTGAAGACCCCATTGTTGCCCCTATAAACTAAACATGGAGAAAAAAATTGTTTGAGAAACTAGGAAAGAAAAACACTTGCACAGATGTGTATAAAGTCCTCTGAAAAGAGTGGGGATTAACCACCAATGTCATAAGATAGAGCAGGAAAGAGAAAATGTCATGAAGAAAAAGAGTAGGGAGGCATTATGGTTAGACTCATTCTCTCTGTCCACAACTACAAGAACTTTTGTCCCAGAAAATAGTAAGACAAAGATCAGGACACCTCAGCTGAGCATACAAGTGAGTGAACTTACACGAAATGAAGATATTGAGTATCTTTTCTTGCTGGCAAAAGAAAAGGCTGAAGTTCATTATGAGGAGAAACTGGTAATAGACACATCAATTCTTCCAAAGAACAGATTTGCCAAAAATAATAGAAGCCTGGCAACTAGAAGCTTTATGATAAGTAGATTTCAAGAAATGTTGCTAGGCTTGTTAATTTATTTACAAGATTTGTTCAACATAAATATGGATGCAGAACCAAATGGACAATACCTATTCATATTCATTTCCATCCTCCAGTACCAAAAACCTTTTTCGGTCTTAAAGAACTTTGAGGTTGCAATAAAACATATATATAATGACAATATAGCAAAACCAATTCTTATTACTATGAAGTTATCGGTATCTTATCTATACCTAAATCAACAGAGTATCTAATCTGTTTAATGCGATAGAATAATAATTATCTAACTTTATTACATACAGAGCCCTCTTCAAAAACTAAATAACCTTTTTCCTGAAAATGAAACTCTCACTTGATAATCCAAGTTTATGTGACCTTACAACTTTTGAAATCATAACATGATAAACCTAAACCTGCTTCCCTTTTCCCCCACCCCAAAAGAATAAAAAAATAAAAACTCAGATGATATGCAACATTGTAATCCACAAGTAGAATTAACAACAACAACAGCAAGAAAAAGTTGAAGCTGAAGAAAGGAAATTTACCTTAGTGACATTAGGATGATCAAGTTTATGCCAAACAACAACTTCTTGTGTGAACGCAGACCTGAGTGCAGCAATTTCAGCTTCTGTCCGATGCCCTTCTTCACCCCAGTCCAGCATTTTAACTGGACATTAATTAAACAAGCACAAAATGGTGCTCAGTGAAATGAAGAAAAGCAAACCACTAAATTCAATTGAGTGTTATATATATGTATAGAAAAATGCATTTCAGATTTATAGATTCCTCACAAAATTTAAATTAATGAGTGAAAATGTTTCATGCATCATTCTTGGTCTGAGGTTTCTTTACGTCGACTATCTGTATCCTGTCCATTTAATTTTTACCTCGTATAACCAACCAATCTAGCAATGACATTCTACTTATATTCAGTACCCACCAACATGGTTTTAAATTGCGGTCTGCAATCATTTAATTTATACCTTGTATAACCAATCTAGCAATAATATTCTACTTATATTCAGAACCCAGCAACATGGTTTTAAATTGCAGTCAGCAACCACAACGTCATAGTTTTTAGAGTCTTTGCAACTACATTTGTATTTGCGGCCGCATGAATCGCATTTGTTTGCAATTTTTTGCAATATCAAGGACTGCGATGTGACCACGACCGCAATTTTAAACCTTGCCCATCAGAAGACCAACACCACCAACTGGGGGATCACACTAATTTTCAGATGCAAAACACTCCAGTAGCCACTGAATGCATAAGAATAGTCCAAAACAGCCCATCACCAAATCGTTGTAAAAGTCAACTCTTTTCAAAAAAAGTACAGACTTCCCCCAATGAAGAAGCCCAATGAAGAAGAGGAGCAAAGGAATTGACCACGCTCAACAGTGAACTGATAAAATTGAAGTAACAATTTTGCTGAAATTTTTTTTGCAATTTTTCGCAATTACATAGTTGAAGCTTATTTACTTAAGTTAACCGACAACACCATTAGTTTATTTTGAAGAGAAAACAAAGAAAAAAGGATGGAAAATTTAAAATGAAACTTGCACTTTAACTCTGGTGGAAAGGGGAATTTAGCATCTGATGAGGAAAATTAATCCCTAAACAGAGAGAGAGAGAGAGAGAGAGAGAGAATGAAGAGTGTTGAGTGGAATTTACCAGCGACATCTTGGCCATCATAGACACCACGGTGAACAGTGCCGAAAGTGCCACGAGCTATGACGCTCTTGATGATGAGTTTAGAAGGGTCAATTTCCCACTCCTGTCTCTGCTTCTTGAACATAGCACCGCCAGAACCTGCTAGGCTTTTGAATTTGATGGCAGTGGAAATAGAGCTTGAGTGAGGAGAACGATCAGAAGAATCATCCTCCTCTTTCTGCTTCATTTTATCCATAGTCAATGCCTTGTTCAGGTGCCTCTCCAGTTGTTCATCTATGCTCTTCAGATCAATTTGATCAGCCCTCACAAACCCATCATTGTTTTCCTTCATCTTTTGCTCCTTCTTCTTCTTCTTCCTCCTCCTCTTCACCCTATCTATCTATCTATCTATCTATCTGTTGTGATTATTGGTGTAGCGTAAAAACAGGGGAATAGTGAGATTTTTATTATTATTTTGGGGGTAAGGTAAAAATCTAATTTGCTAGATATGGTTGTGGGTGTTTCAGTTGTCGTTTGATGATGTTCTTCTTTCACTCCGCAAGATTGCCATTGTCTCTCCTATCATCCATGTGGGCACATGGAATTGCCTGCGCAAAACGTGTGCCTCTGCCCCACTTGGTTTCCCCCTCCTCCTCTTCCCCTTACCTTCTTACTCATTTATTATCACATTAATATTTTGCATTTTTGATCGTAATATTTTAGTGTTAAATATGCTTGTAGTCTCTTATGTCATTTTTTTCACTCAACTAATGATATATCGATAAGAGTGACAACTCGGATTTAATCATATTAATCTAAATAACAAATTATGTGGTCAAATTTTTTCAATTGTCTTCATTTCTACCTCAATAAAATTAGCATTAATGACTAAAAGTTGTCTACTTCAAAAAATATAGAACCAAAATGTGACTAAAAATGAATATCTCTCAGTTCTAAAAATATATTTAACCATAATACTTTATTATAAAATCATTTCATGTATCTCTCTCCTTACCTAAAACTTTAGTGATTTAAGATTTTGACATATCAAACTTCATCCTCTTAGTTAAATCCAATAGTGTACTTGAAAGCTATTACTTAATTAAGGGTGTTTAAATCCAAATCGATTCAAAATAATCGAAAACTTATCAAAATTGATCCAAAATAACTTAAAGTATTGTGATAAAAAATAAAAGTTAAAACCACCAAAATTTTAAGATGGGGAGTATGTAAATTAAAACATTATTCAATTTCATGAATTCATGGATGTTTTCTTATTAAAACATTTTTACCCCTATACAAACCTTACAATTGTCGAGTAAAATATAAATAATTGGCTTAAATAAGTTTTTAGTCCCTCAAATTTGGAAAATTGTTGCATTTAGTCCTTCAAATTTAAAACATGTGTTTTTGGTCCCTCATTTTTAAAAGTGTGTCACTTTTAGTCCCTGAGACCATATTTTAAATTTAAAAAGTATTTTCTAAATTTGTGAGGGGTCAAAATATATATTTAGAAAAATTTTAAAAGTTAGAGGAAATGGGGTAAGGTGAGAATCAGTATTTGAGAGGGGTCCAAAATATAAATTTAAACAATATTTTTTAAATTGAAAATTACAACATTCTTTCTCCTAAAAGGATATTACACCATAGTAACCAAGAATTTCAAATAACTTATAAAATATTTGATGAAAACTCAACATTCTTTCTCTGAAAATGTGTGTAAATTTTTTTCTTTTTTTTAAATAAAGATGAGAAGGATGGAGAATATGTCTTAATTCTTTTCAAAAGGTTTTAAGTGCGGAAGCATAAACAGTACTTTTATGAATGTAATCTCATTTCTTATAATCATCAGAGTTTTTACAAAGAAAGATTGAAAATAATACAGTGAATATCTGAGCCAGTCTGGTCTCTAGACCTCTACTCAAAGCAATACAGTAACTATCTATTCTTCTTGGAACCTCTATCCTTCTATACAACAACCTCCTTCAGATCCTCTTCAAAGAGCTAGCCCATTTCTTGGGAAAAACATCTACTCAACCATTTACCAACAACATAGAAAGTAGGCAAGGGTAAAAATTTTTATCATTGAATTATATCACTAGAGAACATATAAGCAACATACAGCAGACATAATGCATACTGCAAACATAATGCACATGACAGATGAAACATACAACATCTTAAACAGAGAATTTCACACGTTAATATATCTCAAGTAATTATGAAACAAGTATAGTACTTTCACATAAGACTATCTATACTTTCGGGACACACCCACGAGCATCCTGCCAGCTACTCTTGGGGATTTTACTTAATAATTTTGGGACACACCCACAAGAAAAGAACCTGCTGCTCCTGGAGACTTTACTCACTTAAATTCGAGATACACCCACGAGTAAGTTACTCGCTACTTCTGGAGATTTTACCTTAGGAATTTCGGCACACAGCCACTAGCATTCAGCCTGCTACTTCTGAAGTTTTTACTTAGTAACCACAAACACCAACTTACAACTTAACTCTCAAATAAACATAGAATCATACTATCTCAAATGAACACAGAGTCATATAATATAAGTAAGTGTAGAAGGTGATTAATTCATTTCAAGCATACCACAACTGAATTATTATGGAAATACTTGAACCCCGGTTTATTTTCAGAAAAAACCCGTTGAATGCCTACTTCACTAATTTTCACTACCAAAGACAATAAAAATTAAATTGAGTTAATTGTATACATATACAGATTGGACACCGACTCAAGATTTCCCACTAATAATATAACAGTAGAATTCACCGTGAATCCTTTACCGTTACACTAAATTTCCGATAGATGCTATAACAGTATAATTCACCGAGAATCTTTTACCATTATACTTTTTTACGACAGATGCTACATCAGTATAATTCACCGAGAATCCTTTACTGTCATACTCTTTTATTCAATCCAATCTATTTATATATACGTTTATTTAGAAATCACTTTTTTTCCAATTTATCTTAGTCGCGTATATACCGGGTCTCTAAGTTAAGAATTCCTCAAACAGCGTACAGACATAGTTCCTAGAAAATTTTCAAAAATCACAAATTTAATTTAAACACTAATGATCCCTCTTGGAAAATAATTTTGAGCATGCCCTGATCACCAGAAATCTATTTCCGCTCCAAAAACCTTCGTTTCTCGTATTTACATGGACAAAAAAAGTAACTTTTGATATGTTTTTCAAATTTTTTTGAAATAAATACCAAAAATCCTAAAAAATGTAAAAACATGATCTAACTTCTAAAAATATCTTTCTGACCTCATCTTGGTCTCTAAATCAATTCTCAGTTCCTACTGCCAAATTATAGGGACCAAAACTGTACTTTTTCTTATTCGTTTATCGAAAAAATCCCAAATAAATTTCTAAAATCCTCGAATATTATCAAATCACTATTTGTATCCTCAAATCTCTTTTTTGAATCAGATTGAAACTCTTTATATCCTTATAAACTTAATCTGACAATCAAAAACGTCTACAGACTACCGTTTTGACTTCTGTGTTGTCTCTAAACCATGAGTTATTATCTGAAAATTCTAAGATTAATCTTAATCCTCTAAAAGCAACTCTCTACCTTATAGAGTGAAAATTTTGGATGTTACAAAAATGACCCCAAGGACTAAAAGTGACACATTTTTTAAAATAAAATATCAAAAATACACGTTTTAAATTTAAGAGACTAAAAATAACAATTTCTCAAACTTAAAGACTAAAAACATATTTAAGCTTAAATAATTTCATTTGATGAGACTGGACTGAATATCATTTTTGGATTCGGTTTGGCACGCTTTGATTCATTGTTACATTATCATTAAATCACGCTATTTATTTTAAAATTGCAATAATGTTAACTTCTAAATATTTAATATAACTTGTTTCATTGGTCAAAAAAAAAGTATAACTTGTTTCAAAATCTTTTTTAGCTTATCCTAAAGAGACGTCATTTTGTTAAAAATTAAAAAAAATTAATTGGTGACGCACATGACAATGATGACATATGTCTCTCTTCTCTCAAGAACTAGCACGCGTGAGAATGTTTTTATTCAATAATGTATTATCATCTAAGTGAAAAAACATTATCACAATAACAATATGAAAAGTCAAGTCTCTACTAAGTGTGAACATATAATTTGATGATGATAATATAAAATCCTAATACTATTAGTGAAAATAAACTCACAAGTAAACATAACATTATCATGTTTTCCTTGTGTTTAATTTATTTATATATTTATATAGTAGTTTTTTGGCTTAAATAAGTTTTCAGTCCCTGTAAATATTCGATTTTTGATTTTAGTCCATTAAAAAAAAGTTAAACAATTTTAGTCCTTTAAAATTTTGTTTTTTGGTTTTGGTCCTTTTAGTGCTAGGTGGCACATTATGACCTAGTCAGCATGTCTACGTGACAGAAAACGCTGACGTGGCCTATCTATGTTTTGAATTTAGTCCCTATAAAACTTTTAAGTTTTGAATTTAGTCCTTCTCAAAATTGAGACTTTGATTTTAATTCCCCTTTCTCCTTCACCACCACGTCCTCCTCCTTTCTTCATCCTCTCTCTCTCCCCCCTCCGCCACCACCACTCTCTCTCTCCCCACCACCACCACCACCCAAACACACACACACACACACTCTCTCTCTCTCGTTTTCTCTCTCGCTCTCCCCCCCCCCCCACCACCACCACCACCACCACCTCTCTCGTTTTCTCTCTCTCCCCACCACCACCACCACCACCACCCCCACCCAAACACACACACACACACACTCTCTCTCTCTCTCCCCCCCACCACCACCACCACCACCTCTCTCGTTTTCTCTCTCTCCCCACCACCACCACCAAAACACACACACACACTCTCTCTCTCGTTTTTTCTCTCTCTCTCCCCACCACCACCACCCAAACACTCTCTCGTTTTCTCTCGAGTTCTTGGAAGTTCTGTCTTTCTTACTTTGGTTTGTGTTGCTATGCTATGAGAGAGAGAGTGTTTGGGAGGTGGTGGTGGGGAGAGAGAGAGAGAGAGAGAGAGAGAGAGAGTGCGTGTGTGTGTGTGTTTGGGTGGTGGTGGTGGTGGTGGGGAGAGAGAGAGAGAAAACAAGAGAGAGAGAAGGGGTGGTGGTGGAGGAGAGAGGATGAGGGAAAAGGAGGAGAGAGAGGGGGTGGTGGTGGAGGAGGAGAGGGTTGAAGGAGGGGACGAAGGGGAAAGAGGGAGGGGGTTGATGTGCTTTAGTCCCTATAAAAATTTTAAGTTGTGTAATTAGACCTTATAAAAATTTTAAGTTGTGTAGTTAGACCCTATAAAAATTATAATTTTTGATTTTAGTCCCGTGATAGGAAAAAAGTCCTAGTCAGCAGGTCCTTATAAATTTTAAATGACGTGTCAAGTCATGACAGGGACATACATATGCCACATCAGCGCCACATCAGCACAATACAGTGGTAGTTTACTAAAAGGACTAAAACCAAAAAAAAATAATTTTAAAGGACTGAAATAGTTTGACTTTTTTTTAATGGACTAAAATCAAAAATCGGATGTTTACAGGGACCAAAAACTTATTTAAACCTAGTTTTTTTATGAGGATTTTTATAGTAGTTGTGGGACCATGTTAAACATTGTTATTCTGTTATGGGAAAATTATGCTTTACGGTCACCATGGACCCAGATTCTCCACCGTCACCAGTTTTGCATATTTATATAGTAGCATAAAAAAAAATTAAGACTGTTTGTTGGATTGAAATCTGACAACTCACAATCTTTAAATCCAATTTTATCTCTAAAACCGTGAACTATCTAATATCAATCTAATGATTCCGATTGGTGACTGAGTGACTCCGTGATTATACCAAATCCATTTCCCATAACCACATCTTCATGATTCCGGTTTGCCCTCATGCCCCGTATAAAGACAAAAACAGTACACTTGTTGCAATATTATTTTGGGCACTACATAAGTACTCACATGCAGTCCTGCCCACGAAAAGATGTTAGACTCTGGAGTTTATGTTTCTATTTATTCAAGCTCTCATATGTTGAGTAATTTTGACATAAAAGAGAAGTTTCAAACTTTGAATCCAACCGAATGCTAAGTTCTTCGTTTCACACTTCAATCAAGTTCAGTGTTCAAAAAGTTGAAGTCAGATAATAGGACCACATGTGCAGCTAAATCCAAATTGTGAACAGGAAATTAAAGTTAAACGCGGGAGTTATATCACATTCGTAATTCCCATGCATATATATTAGAATTTAGATTCGATTCCTTAACATTGGTTTGAAATGAAACCGGTTCATACCGGTTTGAACGGTTTAGTTAATGACTGGTTTTCAAATTATTGATTAAAATGAAGCGAACCAGCCAGTGGACTGGTGAGTCTGATCCCATTTTCTCAATACTATAATGAGAGGAAAAAATGATATTTCTTAATCTATCTTTCCTTTTAATGTATCAGGTGGTTTCAATCTCATCAAAGATTTCATTTTTTTTTAACCTCTTGAATACTATTTCTTAAATTTAATCAATTACAAAAAATTTAGTTATTAATGTCACAATTTTTTAGCCAATCACAAATGACAAGGCGAGAGTCAAATTAAGAACCTTGGCATTGATAGCAGGCTTGATCTAAGTTATTCCCAAAATATTCCTAATTTCTCTATAACTAACCTGTCTTCCTTTACTAATCACCAATCCTTAAATTTGCTCTAAATTGGATAACTCCGATGCAATATTAGCCCTATTTCTTGCTTAAAAAATTCTCCAGTGGTCATGCAAGGTTGATGTAGGCAAGAAAAAACATTAAGATCAGGCAAGGTTTATGCTAGCTTACTACTAGTACTGGTATTGGGGTGGTTCATGAGTTGAGGTTGCAGGGCATTTGCGTGAGTCATAGGCTATGTAAGCGTGATATATATAAAGTTGCTATAAGAATTTTCTATTAGTGTTACTTTTGTTTAATAAAATCGTTGTCAAAAAATAAAATAGGCCACTCCGTAAACTATCACACATTTCAAAAAATCATTGCCAAAGGAAAAGGTAATATAACTATTACTGCAGGGATCTTCATTGGTATGTGCCTGGTTGTCATCTGTTCTTTGAGTGCATATTTTTTTCTGAAGTTTGGAGATATGCTTGAACTGGGTTGGGGGTGGATTCAGCTATGATGAATGAGTGCAAGCCTCGTTTTCTGCAGTTTATGGGGCTGTCTAGGTGCAATGGAAAAACAAAGGAAGCCTGGGAGGTTATCTGGTTCGCGGAGTTGTGGTCAATTTGGTTAAGCAGGAATGATGTGGTTTTGTTCATGTTAGATTTTCAGATTGCAAAAATACATTAGAACCCAAAGTAACTATATATAGAGTTCATTTTTAGTAAATTAATGTACTTTTAGACTCCAAATGTATGTTTACAATTGAAAACCAAACATGTTTGCCGTTAGTGGAAGATATTGTTGAAAAGGTTAAATTGAGGGATTGGAATTGGCTGAAAGGAAGGCTTTCTGGTTCTAGTTATCCGTTATCTGGATGGCTATTAAACACTGTAGCTTGCTTGAACACTTTGAATTTTTGATTGTGTTGCTGTCCTGTTCTGGTCTGGATGAAAGAAAATGTACTAAATTTGGGAGAGTCATATTGAAGTTCTTTGTGATGGTTATATATATTGGGTTAAGGTTTTTTGTACATGAGGGGAGCATTAAAGTTTTATGGATGTGTGCTGTGTTGTGAGACTTATATATGGATGCTGCTTCAGATGTTATAGCTAGTTAGCTACTTGCGTTTCTGGTGTGTGTGAGGATCGGGTTGTTTAATTTTATTTTTTTTCCTGTTTGGAGTCTAGTAAGTGACCAATTGCCTCGGTTGGTAGTGGATGTCTATGCTAGTTAAACCAATTTCTAGTACAACAGTACTATTACGTAATGCTATCTAGCCTATCTTCCATGCTTGGCACAAGAGCATAATAGTTAAAAGGTCCAATCCGTTAGTTTGCAGATCAAGGGTGCAGAATTTTTGGATGAGTGAAAGATCATAGGACATTTCAATATTTCGTTATATGCCTCCAAAATGATTAGAGGTGTCAATGTGAGTTGCGGCCTGTGAGCCATCCCGGTCCAATCTGACTAACAGACCAAATGGATTACCAAAATATTGGCTCATCAAGACTTTGGATTAATTGGACCCGGCTCACTTAACATGTGGGTTGAACATGGGCCAACGTGTGGTAGGCCTGACCAACCCGTTTTTATATTTTTTTTAAAGTTTTTAAGTTTTTTATGTTATGTAATGGGCGTTTTTGTAACTTTAATTGTTTTAAATTTGTTGTTTTAAAAGACTTATGTTTGAAAAATTAGATTTAATTTACTTAATTTTTTCTTTTATTATTTTGTATATTTTCATTTATTTTGCATTTTTTACAGTTTATTTTTTATTTTATTTTTAAAAAGTAGTGGGTTAACTCGTGAACCAACCCATTTAACCCGCCAACTCGAGTTGGATCAAGTCGGGTTGTATATTTCTCCGCTCACCAAAAAAGCGAGCCAACCTAACTCAATCCACTTTTCTCCCAACTTGGTCCGGGGGTGAGCCGGGTTAGCCCAATTAAGTAATCTGTTTTTTATGGGGGCAGGGTACTATGTTTCATGAAATCAAGTGTAAGGGTGCGCGGGCAAGTTTTTTGAATGTACGGCATTGAGGTCTAGCTTGGCATAATTTATGCTGAGTTCTGGTTTATTGTTATTATTATTATTATTATCCCTTTAAAAAAAACTATTTTCATTAGACCAAACTTTTTTTTTTGACTGGATACATTAGGTCAAACTGACCAACATATGGAGTTATCTGAAATTATCCAGAACCCCTCAAGTACACGCGAGTACATAACAAATATTTATATGTGAAAAAGAATGAAATAATGGTGGCTTCTATCTTGGTCCAGTACCCTAACTTCACCATGAAGGTGAAGCGGGTCATTGCAATGTTTGAACCATTGATATATGAGTATTATATTTAATGGCTGAGATCATTCACTGGTAACTTTCACATCCGGTTTATATGTCTATTTAAAGAAATTGCAGTGTGGGTGATGAAATTTTGTGAAATGACAATAATATCCAAAAATTTATTGTATTGTTAAAGTTAACCCTATATTTTAGATATATGAAATTTAACCCCTTTATTGTCATTTTGTGATGTTATATAGACACTGCTTTTTTGCTGGCGTGATCCATTTTTTGTCGTTTTGCGGCATGCTTAAAAAAATCCAAAAAATAAAACGCAAAACTTGTTTGTTTAAAATAAAATTGAGGATATGTCAATATTTGGGTGATTTTGCAGCATTATTCGTTTGTGAATAACGTAGAAAAGGCAGCAATGAACAATAAAGCTTAAATATGTTTGACGTCCCTGTAAAATGACTAAGAATTTCTACCAAATAACATAACAGTAGAGTTCACCGAAAACCCATTACTATTAAATTATTTTACTCAATCAGTCTGTATATATATATTTTTGAAAACAGTATATTGCAATGAAAGAAAACACTGATTCATAAATTTTAGCGTATTTAATCACTTTCTCAACGTACTAATGTGTAATAGAGATACAGCCCTTGAGCCCGACCTGACAGTACACCGAGGGTGCACTCTTCTGCCTGACCAACCACAGTATTCCCTATTAGCCAAAAGAACTACAAAGGTTCAATTTTACCAATTCTTATATTTATTGATCACGGAGACATAGCCCACTGAGTGATCAAGCCTTTATAATTAAAATTTTGCCAGCGTAACAATACAATTATTAAACTTCATAATTAAATTGGGTATTATAATTTTACTAATTATAAAATCATAAAATAAAAATAAAGCATAGAGCAATTTAAAACAATAAAACAAGTAAATCACAATTTAATTAAAACTATAAACACGCAAAACACAAGACACTCATCAAAATAAGATCAAACCAACTTAAGAAGTAATTCCCCTTACCTTGGCCTTAAGAACAAGGAACTAAGAACACAACACAAAAACACAAAAGGTTGGTTAGGAAAAAACCAAAGAAAGCTTAAAGAAATAACAAGGAAAGAAAGAGTATTTGAGTGAGATTTGCTTCAAGTGAGTTGTGTGAAAATTGAAGAGCACCCCCTCCCTATTTATAGGGAGAGGTCCACGGCCAAATGGGCAAGGGGGGAAGAAAAGATCTTGATTTTTTTTCATTTTTGGAAAAATAATAAAACCCTAATTACCTAATAAATATCTAACAAAATATCTAGGCTCTAGAACAATTGAGAAGCTCCTAGACCCTTCAAGACCATGAAGAAGGTGGCCAAAACTGGGTTGAAGAGAAGGAGATGTGATTTTACCAAAATAACCTTAGGGTTTGTATGAAAAATGATAGAAATAAAAGGCTAAAAATGTCATTTAATAAATCAAAATTTGAAATAATTGATTTAAATTGGTGAGAACCAATGAGAATGCTAGAAAATGTCATGATAGCTCTAAATAATTTTGTGGCATCATTTTTGAAGTTTATTGATAGTGCCAACTCTTCGGTTTTTACTGTTTCGCAGGTATAACCCAGAAAAATACAGAAAATAGGATTTTTGAAACTTATACAGAAATAATTTCTAAAATCATAAAATAAATAATTAAAAATAAAATATAAATTACTTGTGGACCTTTGTCACGAAAATAACACTGAAATGATATTTTTACGCTATATGCTTCCGTTTAGCGTATTTTTCTGAAAATTTTTGAAAGTTTTCCAAAAATCTCAGAAAAATTTCAGAAAATAAAAAATATTAAAAGAACAAACTTTTGTGAAAGAAGTTTATTTATTGGATTTTTTTGACACACTCAAGTTATTTAAAACTCCTTCTGCCAGTTAGACGTGAACCGTTTTCTGTAAAAAGACTCGATATCGACTGAAAAACTACCGTTTCAGAAGTATTTTGGAATATGTGTATTTTATTCATAATTTTAAGCTAAAAATAAATCACAACACATTTATGCTACAAGAATTCAAATAAGACAGAATAAGAACAGTGAGACAAAGAAACGGACGTGGTAACTAGACCTGACAGAAGCTGAAAATCAACCGTTTTCAGAAGTATTCTTAAACATGTATATTTAAATCCTATTTTTAAGCTAAAAATAAATCTCAAAATATTTATATCGCACAAATTCATATAAGACATAATTAAACAGTTAATCACAATAACGAATGTTACAATACATCCGGTTACTTTTGTTTCTGAAGCTTAATACTTTATTTAAGTATGTTAAATGTTTTATTTATTTATTTATTTATTTTATTCATATATTACAATTTATTAAAATAAAAAATAATAATTCACGAAGAGATATAAAACAAAAAGAGAGTGAGCGAAAACAATAGTTGTTGTATTTTAAATTTTTGGTCATTTTATGATTTTCATTTTATTTTTGGCAAAATTTTATATTTCATGGACCTTAGGGAGTATTAATATAATGTCAGTACTTCTATGGAGGAATATGTAATTATACGAAAGACTTGATGACTTATGGTCATAGGTCATGGACCCACTTCACCTTGGTGGTGAAATTAGAGTACTGGACCAAGATAAAAGCCACCTGAAATAATATATAGTACTCCAATTAAAAATGTTTTTGGTCATAGAATGTCTTCATGTGGCATGTCAATGAACTGATAGGCCAACCATATATATAATGATCAGTTTGTTAGGCGAAAGATGCTTTCAAACCCTGTACACACGTGCACATAAATTAGAAGCAATACGGTATAAAACGGCTGCTTGACCAGAAGACGGGTGTATTTAATTAGCCCATGTGTTACTTTTTTCAGTTCATGGCCCTTAGGCTATACTCCACACATGAACATAATTGGTCTTGCTAAATTCAAACTCAAACCATTTCGCTGTCCTTTTCCATGAGTTGCCTTTTTTGTCTTATATGCATGCATTCCTTAATTTCTTCACATAATCGCCATTTTTAATTAGTTCAGTTCATACACGTAAGTAGTAAACCTCCGGCGGCACAACAAGTTCAGAATGTAATTAATTAGATTAGATTAGATTGGATGTTTTGTTTTCATTAGGAAATTAAGGGAAATAAATCATGACGTACGTTAATTGCTTTTCAGCATAACATTTTTCTTTCAAGAATTCTTACAGACATCTTGAGAATTAGTATTACTGTTGATGTTGAATATTAATTTTAAAACAAATTAATGTTTATTTATAAGAAAAACTCGGATACATCTTTGGGGGCTAATTAAATACAGTGGGAAGCGCTGTATTTGGTAGAACATGTAGTAGAAAACTAACATTCTTTTTAAATTTGCCCACAAAAATAACGAGGAGATACATTTCTTCAAATTCTTTTCGTTTCACGGAGAAACTAATATTACAAAATTTAATTTGGCACATAAAGTACCATTTTCTTACATCCTTCTTTCACGAAGCTAGAGATCCTTCTAATATTTTGTTTGCTCCGGTCAGTATATATAATAACTAGCTAGCTACAGCTAGTGTGTGACGGTGTTGCTCTCAGGCCTTCAAGTGTATTCCCAGTTTTCTAGTGGGGCAATGAACTCCCGAAGCCTCTGATATACCCTCGTGGTTTCTACACCCAGTCTTGATATTTTAACCTGAGAAAAATAATAAGACATCAAATTGAAGACAAATTTTAAGTTCAATATTATTCAGCCTCATTTAAAAATATAGCTGGAGAAAAAAAGAGAGCTGAAGACACACAAACACACAGCGCTCGAGTACAAATGTTTACTTAATTTATGATTTTTTTATAAATAAAGAGAGACTCGTGTTATCTCACCTAAATCATTTTTTGGTTACTTAATTTATGATTAGTAGTAGTAATATAGTATTGATGGATATATTTGTGACCGAGAGTGGTTAGTTATATTTCATAACCTCAAAATTTTAATAAATCCTCCTCACCCCCAATTTTATGATAAAGAGAGGGAAGTCTTTTTTATTTATTTATTTACCATAAAAGAGAACTTAGAGCTTAATTTTCTCTCATTTTTAAAATGGGGGTAACTGTAGAGTAAAAAAAATTCAGATTTGTCTGCATATGTTAGACTTAAAGATGCTCCAAAAGCAATTTACCCGTTGTGGATATATGTGTTCTGGCGATGGGTTACTGTCAATATATGCTTTTTTTTTTTATATATAAAATAAAAAAATAAAAAACAACCTAGTACAGATGGATATATAGTTGTTGTACGGACCTGAGCATGAACAGTGTAAAAGATCTTATCGCCCACGGTTGAGAAGCTTGCATTGACAACCTCAGCGCCTTCTTCCTCAAGGACACCAATTACTTCGTACAACATGAAGGTCTTGTTGTTCAACCCACTTACCATCATCACTTCTATGCCCGAACCCAAGTCTCTTAGCTCAAGTACCGGCAATTGCATTTCGGAGTTAACAACATTATTGGTAGTGGTTGTTTGGTTTGACCTCATCATTGCTGCTTCCTCCTTCCGCCTCTTCAAATTGTCAATTCTTTCTCTCATATGCTTTATGTATCTTGCTGCCAAATCCAGCTGGTCCTGCTGTGCTACCGCATACTGAAAATTAAATATTCAATTATTTCATCAATTTTCATCTATTAATCACTAATCACTGTATAAGAAAAAAGTAAATTCTGACTAGAACACGTGTTATCACTCTAATTCTCTTGTCGAGACATGTGTCATCAATATATTCTTACTATTTACTGCTAAAATTATCTTGTTTGTTATTTTTTTTTTTTGCTATTTATATGAAGAGAAATCTCATACTTTATACTAATTTCAAAAAGAAAGAAAAAAGAGTAGAGTCATCTCAGACTGATCAGTGAAGAGTTCAATTAAGTATGTACCTTGGATTTGGATGGTTTGAGATTAGAGGGAATGAGAGAGGCAAGCTGGTGGCAGAGTGTTTTCATGTGAATTCTGCGGTTCCTTTCAATGGTTTTGCGATCAAGTTTGGGTGAGTCGTTGCTGGTGCTTGTTTTCGTCATAGCACTTACTTTGAAAGTTTCTGGAACAAAACAGATAATTAGGAATTACAAGTGCGCGCGTTGATTGTGGCCTGGGTGTTGATTGGCAAAGCGAGTGACGAGTTCTATCGGTTTGAAAGTTCAAAAAGTGTAGGTGCTTATATAGACAACAGAAGACGTGGTCTGTGGGGACAGGTCTCTGAATCACACACTTCATTGATTTTTGGACGATGATATAAAATTAATATATTTAAGCGACCTACATTATATTTATGATTTTATGTTATTAAGGCCCCCTCTACGGTGCGCAAGTGATGTAGGATGCGCACAGTACGCAAGTAGGATATGAAGCAGTGCATTGTAGACCTGCGGGATACATAACCGTCGATATGAATTAAAAAAAATGCACGGCTGAGATTGAAGAAGGGCAACCGGATGAACAGTAGACAGATGAATTCACAAACATGTCCTTCCCAGTCAACTCGACTCTCTCTCTCGCGCCAAGCCTCCCTCCCCGGCAACAAGAACAACGCCATATCGACACAGTAACTTGTAGCACTACATCCTTGGTTCTCAGCAGCTCAAACACACAGACATCACCTTCCCCTAAATTGTTCTCCAATGTAAATTCAAACCACCCCTGGCTTAACTTTGCTCGACCTCCTCTATAAAGGCTACATCGAGGTCAAGGCCGGATCCGACGGAGGCGGCAGATTTCAGGGTGTCGCGACGTTCACCGACGAGGTCTCCACCGCCACTTGCCTCTCCGACAGTGTGCTCCTCCTCGTCGACGCCGTCAAGAGCGTCAACACCCAAACCCACGCCGTCCTCCGCCATTGCTGGATCAAGCACCTCCGTCAACAAGCTCGATCGTTTAATCACCGAGCTTAAGGGTCCATAAACCGAAGCCTATACGCGCCTTGTGAGGACCTCGTTTCATATTGGTGAGAGAGGCTAGGGGACGGGGTACGGGTCGGGTCTTGTGAAGAGAGCGAAGAAGAGGGTGGATAGTGAGCACGTGAGGAGGGTGGTTGAGTTGGTGTCCGAGTCGAGAGCATTTCCTGACTCGGCTTGGGTTTGGAGAGGGTTCAGCTTGGAATGGAGAAGCTGATTTTTTTTTTGCATTTTAACGAAGAAGATGATGAATAGTGACCCAGGGACCTCCTCATTAAATTTGCAAAACTTGATAAACAGGTGCAAATAGTGTTTATTGTGCAGGTCTATGGTGTGCCTCAGCAAATATCTACTCGCGCACGGTGCGCGGCCTAAACCACTCGCGCACCGGAGACAGATCCTGTTATTAATGGTTGGTGATAATATTCTTGTGTGAATCAAATCATGAGATCTAATCAAAATGTCAAATGTGTTGAAAATTTTCTCCAAATAATTAATGAGAATTTTCTTCTGATCACTTGTTACACTGACATGAATATTCAACTAGAATATGAAAATAAATATAATAGCGTAATCATCTCTATTTTGGTCATGTTTTTTAAGTGCTCATGTCTTACGTCACAGTTTATTGACGTGTGTTGTTGAAGAGTGGATAGATCATAGGAGTGGAGTGGGGCCGGTAATGCATGTCATGTCATGGCATGGGAGTGCAATAGTAGTAATGATAATGATATCAGCCTGACACCGCGTGGCATTGTCCAATTCACGATTGACATTTCCGTTTCCGTATTTTGATAATAAAACAATAAAGCATAATGTTTTATCGGTTTTTCAAGGAATAAAAATAACTTCATTCAAAAAAAGAATAAAAATCACAGAAGAAAATAGAAATGGACTCTAGATAATTTGACTTGACCATCTGTTTCCGGCCACTACTATGAAACCCGCGCTTCCACCGACCAGATTTTTGTTTTCTTTATTTTTTTTAAATTATATCATCATCGTCGTCGTCGTCGTCGTCATTCGTTTTATAAACACACATATTAAATAAATAGAAATTCACTTACAGCAAAAGAAAACACACCACACTTATATTATTTAATATATTTTGTTAATATCGTATTTCATCATCTAATTGTTCATATATATATATATACATACACACATACATACTTCGTATAAAATGATTAAAGATTAATTAATAATTCATCTCTTATCTTTTTATTTAACATATAATAATATGTTTTTATATATGAATGAAAACAATCAAATTACATAATCATTATATTTAATGTATAAAAAAATTTATTCACATAACATCAAAATAATGTGACATAATTCAGTTGCTAAATTAATACATTTCATACTCAATAAAAAAATCATTAAAATTAGTAAAGATTTAAGTAGAAAATTATTGTACCCATATTTAGAAGAGTAGCAACAATTTACAGCTCTTGGTTTTTGAATATTTGCTTTAATTTGTAGGTGCATAGATTTTCAAATTAAAAAAAATCATCATATAAATTTTCTCTCTATCTCAAATGCTAATAGAAGGGGGTTGGATTTCCACCTCATGCGTATGAGAATTCACCATTTTGAAGAGAGAACCCTTAAATGCACTCTAGATCCTCGAAGTGATTAGTCTCCACAGTTGCGAGTGGATGATACAATGGGAAACCAAAAAAATGCTAATAGAAGAGAACTCAAGTGATGAACAATGTCACAAAAGTGTAATTAAAACAAAATATTAAATTAAATAATAATTTTGAGTGTATTGATCAATGATATTTATACAAGTGCAATAAATAATAACGGGATTTCATTAGTATGCAATGGTAGTGTAAAAAAATTTTACACAGACGTTCAATCATATCTCATCGTGTAGATATTTGTACATATATTTTAGGGAGTAATGTTATCAAATACTACCATAGTGAGATATGATTAGATGTATGTGTAAAAAACTTTTACATTGTCAGTGCATAATCATTAAACTCATAATAATGAGGTTCGTTAAAAAACTAATTCATGCTAATTAAAAATATTAATTAACTTCATTTAATCTTATTGATCTTATAAAAAAAAAGGATTTCATTCTCTATTAAATTGCTCTTAATGAAAGAAAGAACCATTCAAGTTAAAATTTGCATTAAATGAAGGTATTTTCTGTTAGAGCATCAGCTTGGGGTGGATTTGGGTTGTGACATTGGGGTAGATTTGACTATTTTAGAGCATCCACCTAATCAAATTAGGCATCCTGTTAGCTGATCAACTTGGGGGTGGCTCAACCTAGGTTGATTCATGTGTAATTGTTTTTTGGGTTTAGGCCCCTTTTTAATACAAAAAAAAAATTGCATTAAATGAATGTATTTTGTACAAAAGAGTTCATTAAATGGGGTAAAAATAATTTATAATTAACTTGCTTGTATTTTGCTTATATACGAGTCCGGAGAGAGTTAATATACAGCAAAGTTGAGATTGAAAATAAAAAGAGAATAAAACTTGGATAGCAGAAACGATATTTTGATATTAATTCTCTACAATGATGTACAACTGCTGAACTGCATCAAGTTAAATAGCTTGCGCTAAGATTCGAAATCAAATTTTGCGTATACTTTGTCAAGTCACGTTCGATGAATTTCAATGAATCACTAACGTCAATCCTTGTTTTTAATACAATCAACAATGATAGATGCAGAAAGATTAAAGTGTCTTATCAAAATTTCACACGCGTGGGAAACTTGTGAGGTGCCATCGTTGAACCGTTGAAGGTAGATTTTAGAAACTTGTTGGCAGGAATACAAGGGCATTTACAATTAGGGTACTTAGAGCATGGGTATTTAATCTTGCGGGTACCTATTTGGTACCCTCATGATGGAGTTAATATGATTAAATACCTATTAGGTATCAATGTCCGTTGGTCTAATTGGCAACTACGGTTGGTCCTCATCTCAAGGTTTCGTGTTCGAGCCTTGGGTTTGATAAAAAAAAGAGCGCTAGGAGAGATAGCCTTAATATAGCCAAAGTCCCAAGGGAGATTAGTCTCTGTGCTTCTCTTTGCGGAGCCTTTATGTTTTAGTCAGTTATAATTAGATATGAAGTTATTAGTGAAATTGCTGGATTAGAAAAATTAGGGGATAATTAGGTACTAAAGTTGAAAAAAATAAAAATATGTAATATGTATATGTAAGACCCACTTAAATACCCAAGGGTGTTCCATTATGCTATAAATGCCTAAAGCCTCAAGGCTGTCATATTGGAACCTCATTTATTTTTTGGTTCAAATATCGGAACATGTTTTTTGGGTCAAAACTTTGCAGTTTCTCTCAAGGCAATTTATATTCGCACATACATACTTTGCTATCTGTACATACATGTCTGCGAAACTATTAATTTTGCGGGTGTATTTTTTTTCCAATACACACATGTCCGCGGAACTATTAGTTCCGTGAGTGTACTTTTTTCCAACACACACATGTCCGCGGAACTAATAGTTCCACGGGTTGTAATTCTTCGCGGAACTATTAGTTCCGCAGGTATGTATGTGTTGAATTATAACGTGCGGAACTAATAATTCCGCGAAGAATTACAACCCGCGGAACTAATAGTTCTGCGGACATGTGTGTGTTGGAAAAAAATACACCCGCAAAACTATTAGTTCCGTGGATATGTGTGTGTTGGAAAAAAAATACACCCGTAAAACTATTAGTTCTGTGGACATGTATGTACAGATAGCAAAGTATGTATGTGCGAATATAAATTCCCTTCTCTCAAACGGTTTCAAGGTTGTTAGAGCTAAGCTGGGCTTTGGACCAAAAAAAAAAAGAAGAGCTAAGCTGGGCTGGGATGGGCTAAGATGTCGATCGTGATAATGGTCTACTACATCGTTGCTACAAAATTTGAAAATTAGTCCCCCCACAGTAGCTCAGTGGGTTAAAGCACCGGGGGGACATCCCATGGGTAAGGGGTTCGACTCCCACCCAGCCCCCCCCCCCTCCAAAAAAATTGAAAATTAATCTCCATGATTGGTCCGATTAATTAATTAATTTGTTAATTATTCTTTCTTTTCTTTTTCTTTGTTCCTTCTCCTTAAGTTAAAGAATTACTTTTGACCCAAAGAAAAGTTAAAGAATTACTTCTGTGTTGTTTTTAAAAGCGTTTTTCCTAGCTATCAAAGATATAAGGATCTCATAAGACAGGACAAAAGTGATATTTCTGAAACAAGCAATTGTAATTAATTGTTTTTTTTTTTGACAATGTAATTAATTGTTGTTTTGCTGATTTTAATTATTTATTATGCTAAGTTTTTCTGCATAAATTAACATAATAGTCAGTGTGTGCTTGACTTGCTGAAAATTAAATAATAAGAAGTATGGACTTGTTTCTCTAGGTTGTATCAGTTTGCAGTAATAAAAAAAGAACTTACATTTTTATTACTTTGATTTGAAGTTTGGCCATTCACATAATTATTTTGCATGAATAAAAAAGCACATATTAGAAGTACTTATGGAAAAATTTATCCAAAAAAAGGCCTAAGAATATTACAAAACTATGAATTTTTTAATATAATTAGTTTTAATTAGCTTTTAAATCTCAAATTCTTTAAAAGTTAACTGAGTTAGCTTCACCATAAACATCAATAAGCTTATAAGAGCTTTTCGATATAAATGAACCACAATTTTTTTTAATTGAGAAACATCAATGAATTATAAGCTAATCAACTATTCCGAGAGTGAAAAGGGTTAAACTTTTTTTTTTTGGTCGAAAAAAAAAGGGTTAAACTTTAATGGTATGAGGAGGAATACAGACTTTTCCAAAAGTGTAAAAGGGTTAAAGGGCCACACAACCACAAAGAGGTGGTGGGTCCTGATTGCCTTATTTTTGCCTCCCCTGCATCTGTCACACCCCCCACCAAGTCCAAGAGTACTCTCTACACTGACTCCACCCCACTCACCTCACCTATCTTAAGCTAGGCTACGGATCATGGCTTGTTTATAGAGCCCTTGATTGATGGTTGTCCATTTCTTGGGTTGCACTTAAAGCTGCAGGCAGTGTTCGCATGCCCTTCGTTTGATTTATGCTCTCACTTTACACCGCACAATCACTCCAACACATCATGCGCGCCTTCACCTTAATTCTCCCTTCGCTACAATGGAATCAATTAAGTCACTCACTGACACATCAAATGAACGTCGAGGCATATTGCACAAAACATAATGCCATACTAATTCGTCTCCCTCGCCCGCCTAGGCGTGCAGTACTGCAGCAACAATCAGCCCCATGCCACCATCACAGACAGAACCTTCAAATGAAATGCTTCTCTGTAGTGTTCTCTATTCCCATCCCATAATGGCTCGCTCGATTGGGGGCTGGCTAACACTTCTCTTTAGTCTTTACCATTCTGCTAGCTGCCCCCACAGATTCCCTTCTCCTCCACTTTATCACCTAAATGCCAGCTTTGCGTCTTTTTATATATATTATGTTATAAATAAGAGTAGTTATACACATACACCCATACACCCACCCAACACCCCATCCCAATAAATAAAATGAGGGATTGGGGTGTGTCATGGGTGTGTCATGAAGGTTAGAGTATCATTAATCTATAAATAAATTAAAAAGGTCAGTGACAAAAATGAGCATACTCTCACTCTTACACAAACAAGCTTTAGATGTCTCAAAAGCACATGAAATTAAAAAAAAAAAAAAAAAAAAAGTCATGAGCCATGAGTCATGACTCACGATACGACACAAGGTAGAATCAAAAATAGAATTCCAAATCTCTAAATTAAAAATAAAAAAAAAACGCAATGTGGCTTCACACTATAAAATCATTGTACTAACTGAAAAAACCGAACGAAGGAGAGATTTTTCTTCTTCTTCTTCTTCAACTGGCAGTGGTCCAGGTCATGTCGTTCTCGAAGATCCAGTGGCAAACCTCAATTTTGCCGGGTCCCGACCCCAGAGCCAAGAACGCCCCATGTTCTGGGCCCCACGATGACGTGTCCAGGTGACAGATGGCAACCCCATGATTGATCTTCCCCTTGGTGTCCACGTCAAGAATATCAGCCTCATAGACTCTCACTTTGGGGACAGAGTGACAATAATACAGTAAGTAAGGGTACAAACTCTGATGACACGACACTGACTTGGTCACTTTACCACCGTCCACTGCGTACACCCTTCCGATCATCACACTCCTTCCTGACCCGTTCACACTCTCAGTGGTTCTCACAGCCACGTCAGCGCCCAATACTGAAACGGCAAAATCAATCATCCCCTCGGCGGATCCAACGCACCGTTTCGTCTCGCCCCGGCTCGGAGCCCTCTCGCACTCCCCCAGCGCGTTAACTATCACGCGCTCAGTCGCCGAACCCTCCCGCGCGTGAAACACTTCCCTCAACAACTCCCCCAGCCGCGTCGAGGAGAATGGAAGTTTCGACGAAATAGCTCGGGGCAAAAACGACCTTACGGGCATCTTGTCCCTAATGTTTGGCATCACCATCACATTCCCTTCCTTCAGCATCGACTCCCTGAAGAATTTACCCGGCTCAACATATTTATTCACGATTTTGCCACTTGACCCGCTGAAATTGCTATACCCGGAAAACGACGTCGCGCCCGGCTTGTTGTTGTACACTTTGAACGCGCGACCCAACCCGTATGTTTTGAATCCGAATGCGGCCCGACCCGAAGCCCCTTTTCCGTATTCGGTGAAAGTGTCGTTTCCCACGTTGAAGGATTGTCCGTAGTTCGCGAACGTGGCGGTGCCAGAGTTAGACTTCGTGGCGTAGCTTTGGAACGAGTCGTCGCCGACGTTGGCGCGGTTCCGGTAACTGACGAACGTGTCGGAACCGGAAACAGAGCCGGTGCCGTAGTTTTTGAAGCTGTTCCGGGGGTTGTTGCCGTTGAAGCTGTAGGACCTGAAGGTATCGTTGGCGGCTCCGGTACCGAGCTCGCCGTAACCGGTGAACGCCGATTGCATGATGTTGGAGCCGACGGCGTAGTTTGTGAAATCGCTGTTACCGCCGCGAATTCGTTTGCCGTAGCTAGTGAACGATTGGGCGCCGGAGTTTGTTTCGTTGCCGTAGCTTGTGAAAGAGAGCTTGTGGTTACTTGCGGCGGAGTCGTAGGTTGTGAAGCCGAGGTTGGGGACGTTGACGAGCTTGTCGTAGTTTTTGAACTCGCCGGAGACGGAGGCGGCCCCGGCACCGTAGCTGGTGAAGTTTGTGTTTGCCACATTGCCGTTTTCAGCGTAGTTGTTGAAGTTGCCGCCGTGGCGGGTTGAGGTGGCGCTGTATCTCTTGAACGAGTCGTTGTTGGTGTTCAACTCGTTTGAGTAGTTCTTGAACGAGTCGACTCCTCCGAGTCGGGAGGAGCCGTAGTTTGAGAAGCGTTTGTTGGAGTAGACTGCGAAGTTGGAATCGACGTCGTTTTTGGTAACGGCGGTTTGTTGTTGTTGGTGGGGTGTGTTTGGGTGGTCGAAGGTGCAGAATAGGTTTGGTGTGGAGCAGAGGGATTGGTGGAACTGCGAGGAGAAGAAGGGTTTGTGTTTGATGTGGAGGTTGAGGTGGTTGATGAGGATGGCATATTGGTGTGGGGTGAGAGGGGAAGCTTTGGAGAGAAGGGAATTAGGGATTGGAAGTTTGTTGGAGATGCGTGTGTTCCAGTAGCGAATGAGAAAGGCTTTGGGGCTGAAAGGGTTTATGATCTGTTTCGAATGTTGTGTTGCTAGAGAAACCTGCATTCATTCATATAAACATGTAAACATTAATAAACGACACATATATATATATATATATGATACATGTAATGTAATGCAGAATCCATGCAATGTAATGTGGTAAGGTTATGCATTTTAATGCAATGGATTGGAGTTAAAAGAATATTTGTGGAGCTGAATTGTGCTCTGTTGGTTCTTACATGGAAAAATGAGAGTGACAAGAAGAGGAAGATGAAGTGAATGCTCATTTTGAAATGCTGAGCGTGTCTTGTGTCCTCAAATGGAGAGAAAGTGGTATATAAGAGAAGCATATGGAGAGGGACAATCATCCATGGATAACTTGTGGGGACAATAAATTTATGGTCTCCCCAGACATGGTTTGCTTTTCTCTGCTCAAGTATTGTATCAATGATGACTAGGAAGTGGGAAATGTGTTCCTTTTCTTTTTTTACTTTTTTTATTCTTTTTCCTTTTGTGTTTTATAATTATAATTATATGCATGTATGGGTATATTTATATTTATATGTAATGCACTTTAGAAATTTAGAGTTGAGTCATTTTTTTTATTGATTAGCTTGTCTTTTTCCCCCATTGCTCCTCAGAGAATGAAATTCAGATCGTGGCCTCGTTTTTGTTGAGGAAAAATGCAAGTGGTGAATGTGGCGCTAGCTAGGTTGGACATTAATTAGTGGATCACAAATGCTTCTACTAACAGAGTGAACCACGTCTGAGTTTATAATAATCTAATCTAATGGACGCTGAAAACGGAACCAGACTAATATTATTCAATGGATTTGGTACTGTTCAATGTTAAACTAATTGGACAATTCCAATAGTGAAATTCTGAACTTGGATATAGATACTTCCTTTTTGACTTCATCTGTTCATTAACCGAGAAGTGGGCGCGCTTTCTTAATTTCTTTTTTACACAATTCCTCTAACTACGTTTTATTATTATTGATTTGTTGTAGTTCAAATTTTAAAAAAGTGTAAAATACAAAAAGTTGGCAGTCCAAGCCAATACTTTATAATATTTTTTAAAAATTGTAGTAAAGCCATGAATATTATACAAAATGTAAGATAAATATATTATTTTATTATTGTAGTAATGCTGAGAATGTTGACCACTGGCTGATGTGAGTAGCAGTGTTCATCCTTGTAAGTGTAGATAGCCTTATTTTGCATTCTTAATTTTTTTCATATATGAAAAAGACAAAAGATTATTCAATAATCATTGTTAATATATAAATGTTTATGAAGAAGTTAAAAAAAGAGTTTTTGAAAGAAAAAAATGAAATGTAAGCTAATTTTAATTTATATGAAAAGTTATTAATTATTAAACTCATATTATAAGTATTGATAGAAAAATTTATACAAACATATTCCTATATACATATGCTACTTTAATAATTAAGGCCAGCTTGCACTGTCATTGATATCATATAAGCGTGTATGAGTGCGATGATACTTGGAGTTGTGTTCCGGAAAAAAAAAACGATAAGACAATGTTTAGAAGCAAAAAAATGATTGTCTTACACATCTCATGTGAATGTGAGAATGGTGCAGAGAATAGAGGAAAAGAAAAGAAAAAATATAGATAGAAATAAAAAATAGAAAACATGCAAGAATAGGTGTAAAATTAGTAAGATAGGAAAAATTACAAAGATATGAGAAATAATTATTTAGAAGTCATACTTAGATCTATAGCCCATTTTGAACTTCTATGTGTCAAGAAGATAATATAGGTTAAGGTACATCGATCTAATGTCTAAGGGAGACTTACACGGTGCTTACATTTATTTCTTGGAGCTCTCGTTTGACTGTTTTACTGTAAGTCGTCATCTATAATCACACCAAATTCATATATAGGATAATTAATTTTATTAGAACTAATATAAAAAACAGTATTAGCATAACTTATAACTTTATTGGACATGCCGTTATAAGGTCTATTAATCTGGCAATTGCTCCAGTCAAAGGAGGTTTTGATAATAATTATCCTTTTATTTAATCCATTTGATGATTATTCATATGTGGGAACAGCAGATCTAACACCGGGACTATAGGGAGTATAATACTTATTACTTAATGGCAAGACAATTTCCGTACGAATAGCACACGAATGCTACGTGGCTATCTTTTAGATCATTTCAACCCATGTATGATCATTCTCTCTCTTACTTTCAACCACCCAGCACCCATGAATTTTATACAGCATTTCGTTACTGTGTCGCACACTACATGTCGAGCCAAATAGCATTGTTGGGCAATCACACTAGTTATGCTACTTAAATATTATTGTTTCGGATAAGGAAAAATACTAAAATATTGATTATTCTTGTACTAGAGATGACCATAATTACAGAATTACACTTTATATATATATTTATTTAAGACCAATTGACAATAAGTATTTTTATAATAAACGGGAAGTCCAAAGATTAAAACTAAAAAATCACACGGGATAGCAAAATTCAGTTAGCATGTGCCCGGAAGAGAATAACTAATAATGGAGGGGTTTGGTCAATAACATGACAAGACAACTAGACGGACTACCATAACCAAGGATAGCAAAGATGAGAGAGATTGAATGTCCCAACTTTCTCATTAAAGAGTTCGAATTTCCCTAACCAAGACATAAATTATATAACAACAGTGAACATGCTCCCCTTAATCAGGCATATATACAGCAACATGCAAGTTCGGATCATATTAATAAATCTTATAATATCCTGAAATTATAATAGAGTACAAAAATACATCAAATTAATACAAGAAATATTTATTAATTGTATGATTTTTTTATCTTTTGAACATTATTATATAATAATTTAATAAATTTATTTTACTTGTCATTTAGGTCAACTCAGTCTTATTCCATTTAAATCCATCTTGATTAAACCCATACATCATCTTATCATTTGGGTCTAGGAACGAATTCCGAGTTTAAATTTTGACTCAATCAAATTTTAAGGCCGAGCGAGGGACAAACATGACTCATCCAAAGCCATCCTCTGAACACCCGCTAGCTGAGACGCTTGCTCATAATCAGGCATTAGATACAGCTTCAAAATTTGGCTGACAATGGGGAAAATAGAAAGAAAGGAAAAAAAAAAAACAAATGCCAAAACAGAAATTGACAATCCAAACGTTTTCTTCTCCACCTCACAAAAATGGTTCCCAAAAATTGTCTCCCTTCCCACATATCCAAATTCATCTCACGTTTTTAGAAAGAAAAAAAGGTGTCTCTTGTTGTAGTCTGTCTTCTTATCTGTCTTGTCTTCAACTAAAAAGCGGGGCAGAAGGGACATCAAGAGTGATTCCTGCTTGGATTTGACCCCACCCAATAAGCCGCCAATGCTTCTCAACACGTCGACTGAGTGCAATCTTCTCACCCCTGCTAGTGCACACAGGAGATGTAAGTTGCAATTTTGCCAAGTCATTCTTCACAGCAATTACTCTGGCCCCTGTTGACATTGATCCTATGTTCAACATTAGCATCTCTCCTTTGGCCAGCTTTGATACCTTTCCCTGTCTCTCAGACCCTTTTGTCCGGACACCAAGAAGCCGTCGAAGCAAGAAAAAATTTACCTGCAAGACCAAGTGCGAAATTCATCTGTAAATAAAGATTTTCCCACCACGGAAGGGGGGGAACTGAGTGCCATAGTGATGAATGGAGATATTTTTTAGGTAAGCTCTTTAACCCCCCTCGTTCTATGAACAGCAAAACTCAGCAAGTTGATTGACAACCCAAATTCATGGCAGGCGTGCATAAAATGATAAACCATTGGGCATAGGCGCATAGCCACTTACCTCAAGTTCAACAAAAACCTCGGGCAGTGATCCAACCTCTCCGAGAACTTGACCTACCAACCTGTCAGCACGAGTCAGAGTGGGATCCATTGTTGTCCCAACACCAATTAGGCCACCAGGCACAGCAAATTGAAGCTCATTTTGTTCAGCATACAATGAAACTATTCTAGAGTATATAGGTGTGCATTTGATATTTCCGCTCTCATCTTTAACAACTATCCCAGGTCGAACTTCAATGAATTGGTTGACCTTCAAAACACCCTGCAAAGAAGAAATTGTTAGATGTGTTTAAAAAAAACATGTCAATGTTTCTGATCACAGGCTCAGCCCAGAATCAATGGATCCATGGCCTCTCAGCCACTTGAAAATTCATCATAACAAACTCAAATTGTTTTAAAGACTAAAACACGATACTCAGTTGATTCCTTTGTTCTGGTTCGGAAATTGAGTGTCATACAAAGTTTTTCAAGGAATTTCGGAAAATTGCCAGAACAAAAAGCTTCCAAAAAAAAAGATGCAAAACAATACAGAATTCTAGCATAGATTTCACATTTTAAAAATTGTGCATTATACGTGTCAAGGCATAAATCATTCCAAACATTAATAGGAAAACTAACACTGGCATGTACTGCAGACAAAGTCAGATCAGTGCAAATCCAGCACCATATTTGGAATATTGACCAAAAGACTTACCCTCAGAATACTTCCACCAGCTACGCCTCCTTTTATTTCATCAACCTCAAAACCAGGTTTATTGACATCAAAGGACCGAATTACTATCATATTAGGTGGTGAAACAAAGTTCCTTTCCGGGATCGGGATCTTTTTCACTATATACTCACACACAACATCAATATTATACTTCAATTGTGCTGAAATAGGTACCACTGGTGCACCATCAGCAACCGTTCCCTGGTAAAACACCAAAAAGGGAGAGATTATCATGTAAGTTAGCGAAAAAGGGATTCACTTGTATAGAAGAAACCTCTTCATAGAAAACTTACCTGTATAAACTTCTGAATTGCTTCATGCTGATTGATAGCCACATTTTCTTGAATCAGGTCTACCTTGTTCTGAAGGATTATTATGTGCTGAAGACGCATAATTTCCACAGCAGCTAAATGCTCAGAGGTTTGTGGTTGTGGGCAGCTTTCATTTGCAGCTATGAGTAGCAAAGCTCCATCCATGATTGCTGCTCCATTAAGCATTGTAGCCATGAGAATATCATGACCCTGCAGAAATTGGAAAAGTAAAAACAAATATCAGATAGATGTAAAAGCAGTGTTGTTAAATGGTGGCCATGGAAGGTATGGTTTGGCAGCTTTTGCATGGTAGCAACTATTGTCATGGCAGCCATGGCAGAAATAGTGCCAAAATCAACTTTAAAAAGGAGAAAAAAACAGATGGGTAACACAGATCTGACAAGTTTTAAACCCTAAAAAGGAAAAGCCCATTTTACACCAAATTCATTGTGCACATCTCTTCCTTCTTCCACTCAGACTTCTCTGCCATCTCTCAACTGGGAATCTCTGCCATCTCTCACATCTCCAGTGAATGGCCCATCTCTGGCGAACTCAACTCAGCTTTCTGAGTTATATCCTTTTTTCAGCTAAGTGTTTTCTCTTTCTTTCTCTTCCTCCTTTTCTATTCTGTATTTTCCTATTTTCTAAGGCTTTGTTTGGGAGTTTGGAGGGGAGGGCTTCGTGGGGAAGGGGAGGGAGGGGGAAGGAAGGGAAACCCTTGACCTTGTTTGAATGTTGTAAAACCCCCTAAGTTGGGGGAACTCAAAAAATTAGCTCAAGGAGGGCTTTGGAGGGTTTTTAAAAACCCTCAAACACTTTCCTTCCTTCTTAGAAACTCCCAAACAAGGGGATGGCTTCTCATAAACCCTCCCTTCCAACCCCCCTCCCAAAGACACTCTTAAGTGTCTCAATTTCTCTCTTCCTCCTATTTTGTTCGGTATATCTCTCTCTATTTCACTATTTTCTAATAAAATTACGCATAAACAGGCCTGAATAACAAATGAAAATTCAGGACTTTACCGGGCAATCCACAAAAGAAACATGTCTCAGCAATTTCATCTTGCAGTTTTCAAACCCTGGCACATCGCACATAGGATTATCTTCCTTTCCACTTCCATAAGCCCTGTAAAAAAGATTTGATCACATCGCCAAAAGTTGAAATAACCTGATATTATAATAGCAAATGCAAAATAAATACCCACTTGTAGCACATAGGTCTTGGACACCGTTCATCTTCACACTTGTATATTTTTGCGTTTGCATAGCCAAGCTTGATTGTAATGTTACGCTCCAATTCATTTTTAAAACGCACAGTCTGCATGATCATGGGAAACCATGGAGGTCAACAGTTTAAATATAAAAAGCTCAAGGAAAATGTACTTAAGAATATAATATGGTATTCCGGCATGGATATGTATATCCTTTTTTAAAACTGAAGATGCTAAATCAGAGGGTAGCAAATTAATTGATCTGAAGGTTTTTTTATGGAGGACATCCATAAACCTGATAGTTAATCAAGTGAACCTAACCAAATATATCTATGATAAACTAAAACCCACATATTGAAACAAACAAACTTCATAATTCTATAACAACTCAGATTTCAATAGCTTCATGTATTCACCTGCTACTTAGATTGAGTAAAATAAAAATGCTTTGAGTTACGAAAATGAGTAAATACTTTCTTTCCATTTGAAACCAATCACCTAAATTTAGAAAGGTCCTCGACAAAGAATCCTTCCAAACCACCATGAGCCAAGAATTACATATATACAATATAAACATCACCATCCTCACTCCTACACCCCAACAAAAGTAAATAAAATTTTTAGACAAAGGAATACCTGAACACCCGATATTGCTTTCACAACCGTCGATTTGCCATGTGCCACATGACCTATCGTACCTGCCAGGATACAATTTGTTATTCATCAATCATCAGCAATAACAGTCATTAATGGAAAAGAAGATTACATAATTTGTTAATGCGAAATTTGTTCAAGTTCTAATATGGCGGTAACAAATTTGATAATTGATATAAATGAACCCAAAAATAAGGGAGAAAGTATTACCAATATTAATAGTAGCCTGTCGAGATATGACTTCAGGAGAAAGTGGATGCAATTTTGTCACATCCAACTTATTCAGGTCTTGTTCCATCAAACCCTTCCGTGACATGTTGGCAGTTTCCAATTAAACTTTAATTGGGTGATGCAACGCTTATGAACTGACAATGTTTGATGCTAAACTATCTGCATGTACATATCACAGACCAAGAAACCTGCATCAAAATCTACATTTTCCTTTTCATAAAATTTGTATCTGAATAAATGACACAGAACCCAATTCTTTTACATCTTATCCTACCATAAGTCATTATCAAGTAAATAATGCAGAATTGCAGATTCATTATTTTCTCTACCAATGTAAAAGAAATCTTTCCATAATGTCCCAAAATAAACATCGATCATCATTCTGCTCTTTTTTCTATGATTTTCTCATACAAGGAAAGTTGCACAAAACAACTTCGGATTTGAGAGACTAATAAATAGAATCCTCAACTTTTGAGCAAAATGTAGAAATTACTTTCCGTACCATCCATCATTTTCCTTCCAAATATTCCCATCATTTTCCATAATGAAGTTCTTTAGTCTTCCCTATCCTTTGGGTCCTTACTCATGTTCCCACCCCATTCCCAAAAGAAATTGATAACTCTCTTCCTTCACACAATTTTTCTCCACCTCCCAGCTATTGAGATTACTTTTTAAATATATATATATGAAATATATGTAATATGTATATATTATTATGTTAGTAAGCCCACAGCTAGGTCCACAATTACTTTGCACGACATCAAATGAGGTATGTAGAGAATTAGTGACATTGTTGGGGTGAAATATCCTCCTGTTCGCATGGCATAGAATGGTCGAGGGCAGGAATGAGGCAATGCTTTGGTTAGTAAGTAGCAGCATGAAATGAGAAAAGGAGAGAGAGAGAAGGGGGAGGAAAGAGAATGGGACAGGGTGGGAGGAATCAGGGACATATTTTGTTTGTTACTGTTTTGTGAGGAGAGTGAGGAAGAGTTCTACTGTTTCTGTACAAGCTTATCATTATTACTGATATCAGTAACAGAACTTCAGTGATAATATAAGTATTATTCAGCTATTTTAGTCCAGTTCTATTGTATTACCGATTTGGTTTCAATGACAGAAAATGATTTCATCAGTCTTAATCTTAAATATTCCAACTCCAATTTCCTAACTTACACACACACACACACACAAAAGTAGGTTAATGAAATTGTGCTTGAGCCTTATCTTAAAAAGTGCTTGCTACCATTGGTAGTTGCACATAGAAGGAGAAGATAAATATAATTACTACTGCAACTAGTGACGCCCTTTTCCCATTCATTCATCCATACCTCTGTACTTGGCACAAAATATAACAAAGGCGAAAAAATATAAAATATCCTCTCACTACTAGCCCAGATCTAGCAGCATATGGATACAATACAAGTCAATTAGCAGACAGGTAGAATAATTCTGAGTAGTATGGAAAAATTGAAATAACAAAAGCGAAATTTGAGAAAACATCAATTGTTCAGCTAGACATCCAGAGAGCGATGGAAGAGAAGTAAACAAAACCCTGTGCTTCGCTCTCTGATGTGAAAGTGACATGCAGATCGATTTGGGTAAGAGTGAGAAATGAAGAAGATAGTGAAAGAGATGAAGTTTCCTACCTTTCTCTCTGCAGTCGAGAGCTATGGAGTCATACACAAACCCTCCGTCGATTGTAAGGTTCAGAAACACGGTCACCGTCTATCACCGTTGCCAGTTGCCAGTTGCCAGTTGCCAGTTGCCACGCCGGAGAAGAGGGACAAGAGCGAAGACGAATAAGTGAAAAGTGAAAACCGGAGTGAAACCGGAGTGGATACGAGACCTAATTTGTTAAAGCATAATATAAAACGTGGTCGTATTACTATTACTCAGTTTTTTTTTTGAGTTAACTGTAATTTTAGCCCTTGAAATTGTGAAGCAGTCTCACTTAAGTCCCTAAAACTAACGAAAAGACAATTTAACCCCTGAAATTGTAAAACGTCGGTCAAGTTAGTCCCTAAAATTGTAAAACAACGGACTAACTTGACCGTCGTTTTACAATTTTAAGGACTAATTTGACCGACGTTTTACAATTTCAGGGGCTAAATTGCCTTTTCGTTAGTTTCAGAGACCTAAATGAGACCGTATTACACTTTCAGGGGCCAAAATGACAGTTAACTCGTTTTTTTTCCCTACATTGCCATTACCCAATTAGTTATTAGTTTTTTTTTCTACATCACTATTTCGATTTTATGCAAAATCTACTTAACTATAGTAAAAGAATCTTAATGGCAAAAAAAAAAATAGTAAAAGAATCTTACTCAACTATAAGATTAAGTAATTTTATTCACTTTCCCACCCATTATATTCACCCATTCTTTCTCTTTTTTCTCTTTTAATTATAATTTTAATTTAATCAATCTATTCTCTCTCCTTTTTTCTTTTAATTTATTTACTATTTCAAAATAATTTTATGCGTTGTTGACAGGTTTATTTCCTTTTTTTGTTCGTCTAAATTTTTAAGTTATAGAATTATTTTTTATAATTTTATTTTTGATAAATAAAATAGTATTCGATAATAAATTTTATTTATTTATTTACTATAAATTTTCATGTTGCAAAATTATTTTTTTAATTTTATTTTTGATAAATTATATAATACATAATCCTTTAATAAAAACCACATCAGTTAATATCATAGATAATACCATCACAAGTGGCTATATGCCTTCTTTAAAAATAAAGTGGCTATATGCCTAGCTACTGTGGATCAAACCGACCATACTTAGTTTAACAAGCCTACTTTAGAGTTGAGATGTATAAAAAAATTGATAAATAGTAATGAAGGTTGCACATGAATATGTGGATAGAGATGAAGATATAAGAAAATTATATATACAATAAGAAAAGAGGAGGAAGGAGATGGAGAAGGTTGATTGTCGGAGAGAGTGGCAATGAAAGAAAAGAAAAACTGCAAAGGGAGGAGGAGAGAGAGCCACGAGTGAGAGAGAAGAGAATGAGTGACATTTTTAATTTTAAAAAAATGATACGCAAAATACCATTTTAGTCCTTAAGTTATTTTTTTTAATTCAATTTGGTTTCTTTTAATATGTCACCGACCACGTAATACGTCCACATGTGCAATTAATGAACTAGTTAGCACGTTACTAACGGAGTTAAGAAGAAAATAACATTTAGGCCAACATTGTTAATAGTGATAAACATGAGGGATTAGGGCATGTTTGGACACAAGTTGAAATTTCTTTAACATTCTTGTTGGTTAATGGATAAATAACAAATGAGTTACTTCTGTGAGCTGAATTTGGAATGTATTGGAAAGAGTGCTAACCAATTTCCAAACATACATTAGTTTGTTGAAAGGTGACTTCTCAGGTGAGCGACCTCTTTAGGTCTCTCACCATAAGCAATCCCATCATTGCAAAAATTAAATTATTTTTTAACCCTTTATTTTTTTCAAATTTTAAAAAGTCAACCCATGAAGTTTTTTAAAATAGAAAAGTGACCCAACCACCACCCCAACCGCAAAGCGGTAGCGAGACCACCGTTGGGAAGGGGGATGGGAGGGATTAGAGCGGGGCAGGGCGTATTCGATGATGGTGTATTGAGGGTAGAGACCGCAAACCAGAAGTCTCTGTCGTGAGTCCCTCGATGTGAACTCGAGCACCACTGCTGTCTGAACTGCAAGTTCTCGCCCGTCAGTAATCTGTAAGCAGCCAAGAGAAGCCTCCGTTGTGCCAGCATTCCCAATCACCGTAGCCTGCATAAATGTCGTGAACCACCACCATTTCACCACCGTGCCGACAACCACCTTCTCCCTCGCCAACTCTTGGTTCCACAACCCATCTTTGAAGCTTGCCGTCTGAGCCACGTTGGACGATCGTGTAGAGCTAAATTGTTATGCTACAGGGCGATTCTCCCCGCCAATTCTTCTGACACGGTGGTCATCGACGGAGTCACCCATCGGTTCTCCACGCGTTCACCCCTACAACCTCGTCAGGCAGCCCCTCATCGCCGTTTTGACGAGGCCAAGCTTCGGTTCCACCACTAGGAACCATCCTTGGTGTTGCAAAGCACTAAAAATGGCGTTCTCTGTTTTTCCATAACATGGAGTTCCAGAGTGCAGATCTTTCATTGTGATTAGAGTGGTTTTTTTTAATCAGGGTCAATTTTATAAATTTTAATAGTTAAGGGTTTGAATCTCTACCACTCATTATTATATTATTATATCTAATGGTCACAATATTATCTTTCACCGTGAGCAACCTAAAGAAGTCGCCCACGTGCGAAGTCGCCTTGTTGAAAAAAAGAGTTTGAAAAAACAGTAAGAGACTATGGCTTTGTTTGGATTGATGGAATGGGGTGGAATGGGATGGAATGGAATGGTAAGAGATTCCATTGTTTGGATTTTTAAAAAATAAATGAAATGGAATAGAACATGGTGGCATCTATTCCATCATCTCCCCCTATTTTGCTTCCCCCCCAATTTGGGGGGTACATGATGGAATGAGTCCCTTCTAATTATCAAATTACTACTTTATCCCTAATGTAACTGGCACGCTCAGAAAAAATTAAACTTGTTGAATGCTTCTTCTTCGAGTAAATGGTCAAATTGCCCCCTGAAAGATACATACGGTGGCAAGTAGGTCCCTGAAAGACAGAAATAAAACCCATCCCTAAAAGATGTCTTCGTTTGTCATATTGGTCGCTGAATATCATTTCTATCATTATTAGGGGTCATTTTCAAATTTTAAGAATTTAGATAGATTGAAAAAAAATAATCAATTCTTTCCTCACACAATCCCCCCTCCCCACCCCTCTCTCTCTCTCCTTTCCACCGCCCTCTCACTCTTCTCTCTCACCCTCTTCCTCTTCACCACTACCAACTCTCACAACTCCCTCATCTCCTTCTTCTTCCCCATCCACCACCATATTCCCATTCCTTCAAATCTCCACCACCACCACCACCACCACCCCATTCATTCCTTTATCCTCCACCTCCACGTGCACACCCTCCACCACCACTACCATCATTCATTCCATTCTCCTCCACCTCCATGTGGACACCCTCCACCACCACCACCTCCACCTCGACGTGGACACCTCATCGTGGAACAGAGCATTGAAGAAACTGGTGGCAAGGTTTTTTCCCAAGTGAGTTTTCCAGAACCAGCCACCCCAATTGCTCAAAACCCAAAAAAATTCAAACCCAAAAAAGTCGTTGTTTTGATCTGCCTCTTTGAAGGTGATGCTGGGGATCTAAGGGTTATACTCACTAGGCGCTCTTTCGAGTTCTCTACTCACTCGGGTCAGTCTAGTTACTTACTGGTTTCAATCCTTTTTTTTATTTTTTTCAATTTTGAGATCTTAAAAATTTGTTTTTTAATTCTGATTATTGCAATTTGAGTTCTGTGAATTATGAGGAAATGAAGTGGGGGGTTGTGTTGTATCTTTTATGCAGGTGAAGTGGCTTTGCCTTGTGGGAAAGAAGAGGATGGGGATAAGAATGATGAGGACACTGCAAAAAGAGAGGCAATGGAGGAAATTGGGTTGGACCCTGAACTTGTCAATGTTGGTATTGTTCTTGAACCATTCCTGTCCAAGTTACTATCTGTTCTATTTAATAATACCTCACTTGCTGAAGTAATTAGTATAACTATTCTATGAACCACTGTCTTGGCTTGCTTGTGGCTGAAAGCATAATCGAGTGATATTCTTTGCTCATTTGTAATTAGGAAATTTGTTGTAAAATTTGCACATTTATGATGGTGGGTTCATGAAATGCTTCTGTGCTAGAAGATGTTGATCTTTTTGAAGCATCATTTAGATCATGATTATTTCCGGTATTGTATTTTGATAGCAAAGAAGATTGCATGCTATGAGAGGAATAAGTGGCCATTATGTGTGCTTTATGGTGGTGGTGGTGGAGGGTGTCCACGTGAAGGTGGAGGAGAAGGGAATGAATGAGGTGGTGGTGGAGATTTGAAGGAATGGAAAGGTGGTGATGGAGGGGAAAGCGGGGAAGAAGAAGGAGGTGAGGGAGGTGTGAGAGTTGGTGGTGGTGAAAAGGAAGAGAGAGAGAGAGAGAGAGAGAGAGAGAGAGAGAGAGAGAGAGAGAGAGAGAGAGAGAGAGAGAGAGAGAGAGAGAGAGAGAGAGAGAGAGAGAGAGAGAGAGGTGGGGAGGAGGAATTGTGTGAGGAAAAAATTGATTATTTTTTTTAACCCATCTAAACTCTTAAAATTTAAAAATGACCCCTAATAATGATAGAAATAACATTCAGGGACCAATATGACAAACGAAGACATATTTCAAGAACAAATTTTTTTATTTCTGTCTTTCAAAGACCTACTTGCCACCGTATATATCTTTCAGGGGACAATTTGACCATTTACTCCTTCTTCTTCCCTGGACTTGTACATGACTCCTTCCTCTTATTCTTGCATCTATGTTTTGCTGTGTGCCCGAGCTTCTTTCTCTCCTTGCACCTGTGTTTTTAATCTGCGTTCCCAATCTTCTTTCTCCCCACCACTTTGGAGGCCAACCATGGCCCACCGCCGCACTCCCCAGCAGTTGTAGGTGGCGCATTTGAGGGCATCGACGGTGATTGTCGCAATTTATAATCCTTCGATAATGCAAGTTATGAATATTGTAGTTGTATTATTTATTATTATTTATTTTGTTGCAAAGTTATCTCCTGAAACATGTCGGTTTCTCCACAATTCAATTTTTTTTAATATTTTTCTCGTTTTATTCCAATGGTGTGTGCTTTGAGCCAAAAAAAATCAGTGTTAGATATAAAAATAGATTATTAATTTAGTATTGATTATTTTAAATATTTAATTTAATTATTGTTTTTTCCTTTTTATTTTATTGTATTATAATCCAATATATATTTTAATTTTATGATAGTTTTTTTAAATAAGGGTAAAAAAAATCAAAAAATTATAATTCGTTTCATTTCGTCCATTTCCCAAACGACAGAATAGAAACTTTGTTCCATTCCATCATAAAATATACAAACAATAGAATAAAAACTATGTTCCATTCCACTCCACTCTATTCTATTCTGTTTTATTTCATTCCGCTCCGCTCATTTTGAAATATCCACACATACCCTATGAGTTATTAATCTCATTTTTTCCTGGGGGCGCTAATCGAGTCAAGGTATTTCGTTCGTTTCAAAAAAAAAAAAACAAAGAAAAGGGAACCGGATCCTGACAGTGAACACAGTTCAGTTAAGGCCCCCTAACTGCTTTCTCTGTTCTTCTTCAATGTTCAAATTCAACGCCAACTCATTTCATGAAACATCTCACTCCAATTCCGCACTCTCAAAAGGTCCATGCATTTTCCACTGTTGCATAGCAACCACGATCCTCGGATACGGCACCGCTTCATTCTAGGGATCCCCCTCCTCCGCCATGGCCGTCAGAGGCATCAATTTCAAGTGGTAATTAGTCCTCAAAATCTCTTCTCTCTGTTCATCGTCTTAGTTAGGAGCATCGACCTTGCTTTATCCCTATTTGATTTAATATATATACAAATCACTCTGTTAATGCTTGCAGGTACGATGGCTTTTTCTTGTCCATGCTCGCCACCAGCTTGTATCCTTTAACCATTCACCTTCTACTGTGTGTTCTCCTAGTTTCCCCGTGATTCATTGATTCTCCTGCATTTTAATTGCTACTATATGAGAAATTTAAAAAATAAAATAAAATGAAGTCAATACATGACTACATGAGTCTCAGTATCTGTATTCTTTGACCATTTGATTTATAGAGTTATTGTGGCAGTTAATTGGAAGCGGTACCATTCTTGTGCATACCCCTTGCACATTTGGATTGTGGTTGGTTTCTTATATTAGTGATGCCTTTTTTTTTTTTTTTCCAGATTGCTATTCCTGTTTTCTTGATGGGGTAAAGTTGACTCATAAGTTATGTAATTTTTATTTATTTTTCTCTCGATGGTTCAGGTTGACTACGCAACTGTTTTTACTTTCCGGGTTTTGATGTTTGTTGATAATGGACTTGCTTCGGGAATGGGATTGTAAGGCCTTCGTCCAATGTTTCAACTTTTGAGCTTCTTGTTTTCTAGTATTTCTTATTCCAAAATTGAATAAAGAGATTTTGCATTGGCTGTATGTGTATGCATTGATATAGGAAGTCCTGGTGAAATTAGAGTATGATGAATTGATGATAGATGGGGCGAGGCATTTCAGTGTTTTCACGTGTTGCCTGTTATCTATCTAATTGAAAATTTAAAATCAGTCACGTGAATGGAAAAAATAGGCGCTGTGAAAGTTTTGCCTTTATATGGGTCCACCCAGCTTGATTTTGATTAAACTGAAGGTCTGTACCAAATTTTTTTTTTACATTAGTCATATCTGAATAAGTGAAAACCTGTATTTTATGACTAAGATTCTTGTAGCCAGGATAATCATGCCTTCAACCAATAGATTGTTGGTGGATTCAATCTACATGAAAGTAATGAAACTAATGGGATTGTATTTAGTGTGAATAGCACTTCTTGGTTTTAACATTAGAGAATAATTGTTGAGGCAGTGTAGTCATTTCATTTGATTGAATTTAAAGGTGCAGCAGTTCCTGGAATAAATGGCATGGCTTAGGTTAGACCTTTACTGTGGAAGTGAATGGGAGAATATCCCAAAAATATTTACCGTCATTATGTCCTATGATTTTATGTAAAGTTACTGTTTATATGTGAAATTCTGGAGTATCAAGTTTCTGGGGTTCATCTCAGTTTTACTTGACTATCAAGTGATGCACTTGATGTGAAATCATTTATGTCACAACTGACTTCTTTGATTTCATTACATAAAACTTCACGAAAATGGCTATGGATTTTTAGTAACTTGTCAAATCCATTACTAATTCAGTTGCTTTTATTTTCCCACTCTTTTGCTATGTTTCTAGAGATTATGGGTGGCAGCACAGATATGCTCGTTTCTGTGGAAGAGTAGTTGTGCTTTCAATCCTTGTGTTGCTTCTCTATCCATTTCTTTGGGCTTGGATAATAATCGGAACCATGTGGTTCAGCAATGCTAAAATCTGTGTATGTTTCATTTTTATTTAATACTCAATGGTACTTTTATGATCAAGTGTATGATCCTGAACCCAAATGATTCTGTGCAGTTGCCTGGACAGGGTCAGAAATGGGGCTTTCTCATCTGGTTACTTTTTAGCTACTGTGGACTCCTTTGTATTGCTTGCATGTCAATGGGGAAGGTTAGTCGTGCTCTGTTATTATCCATTAGATGTTTCTACTTTCTATTACTTGTTTCCACTTTCCCTCTGCATGAACCACCTATCAACTGCACATTTTCAGAATACTATTCTCCTTCATTGTTTCTTATCTCTCTTTCAATGTTGTTTCCATTTTGGTTTGTTTAATTCTTTGTAGTGGTTGACACGAAGACAAGCACACTTGTTAGGGGCCCAACAGGGTCTCCCTATGTCTGAATATGGGGTAAGTTTTATCTTTATTGTGTTTCATCACTTTCATGTGTTAGAGAGTTAGTTAATACCTCATGGAAACTTTGATGGCATGGCCCTTATATGTTTTGCATCAAATAGGGGATATTTCTAAACAACATCCTGGATGACAGAGAAAGGAATTTCCTTCCTCTTTTCTCCTTATGAAAAGGAAGGGGACAATAAAGGATTCTCTTATTTTATATTTCTTGAATCTGCAGTTGTGCTATCTAATATTTGTTAAATGTTCAAAGTAGTTGATAATCTGACATGTTATATGAGCTAGCTCATTACCAAAAACAATTAGTGTAGCCCATTGTTATCTTTTTCTAGAAATTATACTATAAAGAGTCTGCAATACTTTGGTCCCATTTTGTTTTTTTTGATTTTGCAACCATGTAACAATTTTGTTCTTATGAACTTTAACTAATCTGGCAACGAAGAATCGAAGAAGCTGTCCCTTTGGAGATTGCATACTAACATTTTAGATTCCTTTGTTTTATGCAAATTTTCTATATCGGATAGTGAATTTAATTTTTTTTGCAGTTTAATGCATCTAGGTGCTGAGTTAATTCTGGTTTCTTTTGCCAGCATATTTATGGTTGCTTGTTCTGTTGTCCTTATATAACCTGTTCTAAACTTCTAATGCACACTGTGCTACTGAGACACGGTCCCTTTTTGTGGTAACAAAACTGTAAACTACTGATGTGTACCAACTTTTGTCATGAATCTCATTATCTCATGTGAACTTGATATTCTCTATCACTTTTGTGGGATTCCCTTTGAGCTATGAAGAAAGTATTGTTACCATGATCTGCCACCACATTCTTTCTTGAGGATTGAGGGAATATCATTTTCCTAATGGTGTCTCTTCATTTCAAAGGTGTGGCATGCTCAAGGGGTTTCTTATCAAATCTAAGACGGGATTAGTCTGTTTTCATTATAATTACAAAGACGTCACCTTGTTTTCATTTTATTTCCTATTTTCAAATTGTGAGGGAAATGGTGAAAATAACAACTTGAGATTGAAAACATGAAAGCAAATTAACCCCGCCCCCCAACTGTACATTTCTGTTTGATTCTCCATAGTTTTGGACTATTGAATGGTTTTGGTAACAATTGGAATTTTTTGTTAGGTTCTGGTTGAAATGATCCGAGTCCCCGATTGGGCATTTGAAGCTGCACGTCAAGAAACAAGGGGCATGGCCCAAGATGCTGCTGCTGCATATCACCCTGGACTTTACCTAACTCCAGCTCAGGTTATTTAAGCTTATGTTTCTTTATGTCTTTATCCCATATTGGAACTCATGTAAAGCAGAGTGAACTTTATTGTCACATACAATAGTTAATGAAACCTATTGCTTGGTTTCTTTCATGAATTATTCATCACACCATTATCTAGTGTTTTTTAGCAATTTATTGGTTAGGATCATTTGTGCAATACATTTATATATCTATTACTCAAACATCTTTTTTTATATGTATATTTCTGGTACATATCCTTTTGTATATTTGTTGTCAGTTTAATTGATGATAGTTGGGTTTCTTGTCTGGGTTGGGTGCAGAGAGAAGCAGTCGAAGCTTTAATTCAGGAACTCCCAAAGTTCAGTTTAAAGGCCGTTCCTACTGATTGCAGTGAATGTCTCATCTGCTTAGAAGAGTTCCATGTAGGGAATGAGGTATACTTTTTCCTAGTTAAGGTCTAAAACAGGTCATTCATTATGTGGTTTGCCTTCTGCTACTGAAAAACATGCTCTTATCTGATCACTGTTTGCCATCTGCTACTGAAAAACATGCTCTTATCTGATCACTTGAATGGCTTATGGACTATTTTGTCCCATCTGACTAGTGACCACATATGGGGGCATATCCGACAATAGCAAGAGAAAAAAAAATATTAGTGCACACGAAGCATTTTACACAAGTTATTCATTTCTGTGGATTCTCATCTTCAGTGTTTTGTTTATCTTTGCAAATTATTGAGCTCTATCTATGCTTTTAAGATAGTTGAGATGCAATACATGCCATAAAGAGAAATTTAAGAATAGTTTCGAATTTATTGTTGTGCAGGTCCGTGGCCTGCCTTGCGCTCACAATTTTCATTTTGAATGCATTGATGAGTGGCTTCGGCTGAATGTGAAATGTCCTCGGTGCCGTTGCTCAGTGTTTCCAAATCTTGATCTTAGTGCTCTGTCCAATGTCCGTTCTGAGTCTGAACAATCTTCTGCTAGTATTGTGACCAACAACCTGATAGGTGACAGGCCATCCTTCTAGTCAGAGTTACCTGTTGAGATGACAAGGACTTCTCCATTCAGTTCAGTATGTGCTGAAATTGCAGGGCCAGTTGATCATGAAACAGTCAATGCTTTGGAAAATGCTGAAAATGATGTTGGGCATGTTGTGACTCAAAATAGGTCAACTGAATACCAGGCTTCTTCTGTGGAATGCATGCCTGTTGGTCTTTTCTCCGCACAAAAGTAGACTTATTTCTGAACTATTATATTTCTAACCCATTCTTTAGAAGTTGAAAGGTACATATCCATATCCGGCCATTGCCTCAAGCTTTAAAAATGGAGTACATTCTAACAAGAAAATTTCTGGAACGATCCATAAAGAAAATATACCTTTTTGTGAGGGATCTTGTAGAAGTAGGACTTGAAAAATGAAAATGTACTTTTTTGCCTAGCTAACATAGGTCAGAGCTGCAGATGTGCAATTGTCTTGGCCTCTTGGGTGATTTAATAAACTGTAAACAGAGTTGAAAGTTTTAAGAAATGTGTGTTGATTCTTTTTATCTACTTCTGTTTTTACTTTGCATGGTGGGTCGATGTGGAGATTAAATATACATTTGTTTTTCTCTTTTATATTTTGGCGCTATACGCTTGTTAATGTCATATTTTGCTCTCTGTTTTTGTATGTTAAGTCCTACACTGTTTTGGTGAAATATCAGCTTGGAACATGTTTTGAACATCAGGGACTGGATGGCTTCATTTCCACCTCCTAAATGCTCTATTGCTGACTCCAGGAAGGAATTTTAGCTGAAAAGTGGCATCCTTAAAGTTTTTGTATGAAAAGAGTCTTCAAATATGCTTGGTATAATGCCATCTTTACTTCTAGAGAGACTGACGCTAAAGTGACAACCATAGACTCACGAAAGAATAATATCTATGGATGTAATTTTCGTGAGTTTATGATGCTTCTGGCTCTACTTCTAGTATTGATTGATCCTTTTAACTCCCCAACCTTTGAGGTGGTTCATTCGTAGCCTCTGTCATTTCGATGACTGCAACTGCATTTTGGAATAATTGTGGTCATAAATTTCACTACATGAGATATTCCACTTGATAGGTTTAACGGTTATAAACTCTCCAAATGGAACTTCAGTTTTCGCCCATCCATTTACGTGGCGGCGTAAAGCACTCTAGTCAACCATTTTCCTGGTACTGGTGGTAGGGACAGGGTTAACAATGCCTTGCAATGAGATTTGGGGTTAGATAGATAGAAGACAACTGCGAATATGAGGCCTGATAGAAATATGTCAATTGGTAAATACACTCCATTATTAGCCATACATACACCCCACTTAACACTTGTTTTTTTAGAAATATAAAAGAAATATACACATATTTAAATCTATAATAATATAATTATTGAAAATTTTGACATTAATAATGTTAAAATCTACGATTGATCAAATTTAGGGAATATTATTTAAAAAGAATGAGAAATAAATAGAAGTCGATCCATCAAATATGTTTTTCCAAAATTAAAGAATAAAAAGAATAAAATTTGTGGAAGATTTGATCACTTAATTGGTGATGAGAATGTTAAAAGATAAATTTCTTGTATTTCTTTACAGTTTGTTCTTACTCAATAACCTAATAATTTATATGTGAGAATTTTTGGGAATGCAGGATATGTTCTAATTGCTCTGCCACAATGCTCTAAGATGAGTCTTTAAAGAATGTTAAAATTATATATTGGATGTGAATCTCCATCAATTATAAAATATCTTGAACCATTGATAATAGATTTATTTATGACTCGTTTTTTTTTACAATTATGATGTTTATTGATTGCCGTTTTGACAAATTAATTAGTTTTCCCTATGTTATGGGGAAAAATAAGCACTTAGATAAGGAAGTTCATTTTTATCTCATTTTGGTCCTCGTATAAAATATTGCAAATTAGAAGTTCAAGAAATATTCATCTGCAAAGTTTAGCTCATCGATTGTTACACGCATTCATGAATCCAAAAAGAGTCACTAAGTCATATATGTCATTCGATTTGTCAATACTTCAATGAAAATGAATGTCCTTATCGAACAATGTACCATTTTGCAAATAAGCCCAAGACTCACATAATGTGTGGTAGGCCAATAGGTTACATAGATAAAAATTCTCGGGAAAAAGGAGATAAGAGTCATGATGGCAAAAAAATGAAGATATGATAATTCTAAAAGAACCATAAGAAATAATCAATGGTACAATATCCCAATTTCAAAGTACATTAAATTTGTGAAAATAAATAGATCTCAATTAATTATAGTGTTGGATGTAATGAATGGTAACGATGATTAAGAATCAAAGTTTATTAAAATAAATAAAAACATGGAAATAATTGGCCAAAAATGGAAAGAAAAAAATGAGGTAAAGTTAAAATTATTTGAAAAGTAGAGAGTTTTTGGACATGTAGCTCAGCCAATTAGATACAAATGAGTTATTTTTCAAAAATGAAATGAGAATGATGAGATCCTAAGGTATGAGAATCAAATTGTTGACCAAGGGTTTTTACAAGGACATGATACTGATTTTGAGACCTTTGATGGATGTGATTACTTTTTGATAATCAATCGAAAAGTATATAAAAGACTCAATTTGTGTCTAATGGAAGTTGTTATAGCTTTTATATGTCTCACTTGATAGTAACATCTAACATGTTGAGGAGACTATTCAATTAAATTGAATAAATTAGTTTATAGATTCAACCATTTTAAACGCATGTGATATAATTGTCTTAGTGTGCATAATGACTTAAATATAATTTGAATTCCCAGAGAGCATTTAATATTTGTAAATTATTTAAAGAAATAATTTAAACCCAAAGATTTATACTTTTTTTTTACTTAAAACGACCAAATACATATGTATCAACAAACCTATATAGTATAATGTAAAAAAAACTATATGAATTTTGAATATATGCATGTATAATGTAAAAAAAGTATATGAATTGTTATTTTGAACCATATATGACTTTGCCATAATTGTTATTTACATTAATGACTTAAATATAATTTGAATTCCCAAAGAACATTTAAAATTTGCAAATTATTTAAAGAAATAATTTTAAACCAAAGATTTATACTTTTTTTTTTACTGAAAACGACCAAATACATATGTATCAATAAACCTATATAGTATATATCATGTCAAAAAAAAATTACGCATATAGTAAAAGTGCTCAAAAGATTCTAGATGGACAATTCATATCAATTATGCATTCCAATAGAAGTAAAGTCAATAAATATAATTAAACACTTAACATAACTCAAATTTTATTTCCTTAACTGTACTTAAATCACCCATTAACGATTTTCAATTTTACCTCATAATCATCATAAAATAATAAAACACAATTTAACTGATTCCATTTTTAATGAATTTCAAAAGTAATTTTTTTATTTGGTAAAAAAAAGTAAATTTTTTAGAATATTTAATATATAGTAATAAATCGTGAATATAACCACACAAAAAAAAATCGTGAATATAAGATTTGATTTCCAGTTAAATCAAATCCAATTATTTACAATCTCATGAAAGGAAAGTATGAAACCTTCCTAATGTTATTATCAAAAATAAAAAATAAACCTTCGTAATGGAAAATCATCATACATTTTTTTTTTCAAAAAAAAAACCGTAATCCACATGGTCTAAATTGCCTATTGTTTTATGTCCGTGGGCGTGGCAACAGAAAACTTATCCCCGACAGACAGCACAGCAACTTTTGTATCAATCTTCTTCTTCAAAGTCGTCTTCCAATTCCATTGCATTGCATCTTCCCCAAACCAAACCAAACCAAAGCGTGAGGAATTGAGAAACACCAAAACATGGTGGTGGTGTTGGTGGGCGTGTCCCAACCCATCTCCTTCTCCTTCTCCTCCAGCAACACCAACACTAATAATAATACCCAGCAGCACCTCAGAACCACTTCTTCTTCTTCTTCTTCTTCTCTCGATTTCCACCCAAAGAAGCCACCACCAATTACCTCTCTTCAAACCACCCCACCAATAATCTCCTTCAGAAGGAACCGCACCCACTGTTGCCGCTGCACCCCCAATTCCAACGACACCTCTCTCAATTGGGATTGGAATCGATGGTGCCGCCACTTCTCTGAAATTGAACAGGCTGAGAGCTTCGCCTCTGTTCTCAAGGTAACTACCCCACTTCCCTTATTCCTCATTCCATGCTTTTTTTCTTATTCAAAGTTGTTATTTTTAATATAAATTTTTTTTTTGGAAAAATAAGAAGTGCCCCTAATGTTTTTTCTGTGAAAAATGATGTTTGTGAGAATTGACATGTGGAGTGCAATGGGAAATTTGTTAAGGGGTGTCCATATTATTATTTAATTTGTTTAGTTTCCAAGAGGGTGGGGTGGTTTGTGTGTAGATACTAGAGAGTTCCTAGTTATATTTACTCAAACAGTTTTTTGTAATCTGTACCCTTCAGTTTCAACTTGAAGAAGCTATTGAAAAGGAAGACTTTGAGGATGCAGCAAAGCTAAAGAGGGTCATAGAAGAAGCGACATCCAAGGACAGTGTTGCTGAAATTATGTCTCAGTTGAAGGTTAGATAGAACAGATTTTGTCTGAGTTTGTTAGTTTTAATCTCTTTTGAATTTCCTACTTATATGGTTTGGTCAGTAATAAATAATTCTCATGTGTTGCAGAATGCCATAGACGATGAGCGCTACCATGATGCCTCAAGATTATGTAGATACACTGGAAGTGGACTGGTACCTCTCTTGTTCGCTACTTTGTGCTAGCCGTTATTCTAAAGCATTCCTCTTGCAGTTTTTTATTCTCACGTTTGCATCCTCTCTCTCTCAGAGATGAGTGATAGATGAGTGATGTGGCAAGAAGAGAGAGATAGAAAGAGAGAGGTGTTAGAAATTAAGGGGTGTTCAAAAATCATAACTCTGAAAAATAATGCATTGAACACACAGTTCAACATGGCTCACTAAATAACTCTCACAATCACAGTCTGGGGTGGAGAGAATGTAGGGCTACAAGTGTGTATGGGAAAAAATTTCAGAGTATGTGGAGGGGACATCTGGAAACCCTCCAAAAACTTCTCCTTCACTCGGTAATGACAATCTAAAATGTTGATTGTAATTTTATGGAAAATAAAAATGGTATTTTTAAATTCTGTCTTTGTGAAGGAGTAAATAAGATTATAAGAGATATATTTGGAAGAAATTTAGAAACTGTGACTGATCATTCAGCATATTTATAGCTAAGAAAAAGATTGGTAAAGGTTATATAATAGGATAGTGACTCCAGATTAAGAAACTTTAAAAGAGATGCTGTACTAGATTGGGAAATAAGCTTGTGTTAATAAATTTGTTAGTTGTCTGGGAAGATACAGATGATCCCATATGGAAAACGGGCATGTAATATAAACCAAGTGGTGCTGATGATTTATGAGTATTAATCATGGTACTAATGGCCTCATCATCTTTTTGTGAGCCATACTTTCTTAATGTCCAATGACCATTTTTACCTTTATCTGCAGGTGGGTTGGTGGGTAGGGTACTCAAAAGATTCCAGTGATCCCTTTGGTAGAATAATACATATTAGTCCTGGTATGGGTAGATTCGTTGGCAAGAGTTACAGTCCAAGGTATTTATCTTTCTAGTTTCTATTTTTCCCTCTGGTGATTGGGGAGCACTGCTTATTTCTGTTTGCTACAGGCAGTTGCTCACAGCATCTACCGGGACACCAATATTTGAAATTTATGTGGTAAAAAATGCTGATGACACATATCATATGCAGGTAATATTCAAATTTCTCAACTAAATAATGTTTGTTTGTTTGTGACTTACCGATATACTTGGGGAAAACAAAGTCTTAGTTCAAATGTTGATTCATGGATCATGGATGATTTTGAATTATTTTGATCTAAAAGAAAAAACTTGTTCATGAGTCATGATCTGAACATAAAATGAATTATGGAATTGGAAAATCATTTTTGCGGAAGAATGTGAGCTTTTGTTTGAAGTTTAGGATTTTCGGTTGGCATGTCATTAGTGAGAATTTCTTGCCCTTGATATCTTCCTGATTCTGAATAATTGACTTTAGTAGTATGTGTATAATGCTTATGATGTCATATTTGGCAACACTTAATAGGTAGTGTATTTGCGACGAGCCAAAGGAAATTCAACGAGTAACCCTCCATCTATACCTGCTAAAAGCCCATCCAAACCTGAGGTCGAGAATGCATCTTCAGTTGACGTACAGGAACATGAAGAGAAGGTTGAGAGAAATGATGAGAAAAACAGTAATATTGAGGGAACAACTGAGGAGGGCATTAAAAGTGTCATAAATTTCCTTAAAGAAAAAATTCCTGGATTAAAAGTCAAAGTTATGAACGTTAATGTTGAAGAGGAAGCAGCAGAGGACAATGATTCTGTTAAGCAATTCATGGAGGAAGATAGTAATAAAACGATCTCTGGCGAGAATCCTGAAGAGGAAGTTAATAATCTGGATGAACCTGATGGGGTCACTCTAGAAGGAGATGGTGATGCCTCAGAAGAAGAAAAGGATTTAGATATGAAACTTTTTATTGGTGGGGTTGTACACAACAATGAAGATGCTGCTGCTAAGGATGAATTTATACGTCTTCCAGCTGAAATAAAGAATATGGAAAGGGATTCTTTCCTCTTTCATATACCTAGGAGAGATCTAGATTGTGATAGGAGAGAAGTTAAAGTTCCCAATATCAAAGTGGCAGCTCTGGCGGCAAAAGGAGTCGCAGAGCTCATGCCTCCTGATGTTGCTAAGGCATTTTGGGGTTCTGACAGAGTCTCTTCCAAGGTGAGATTGAGATATGTAATATTTGATCATTATTTAAATATTATTATGTATTTAACTATTTATTTCTTTTGTTAAGCCAAATACTTAGACTGAATTAAGATTACCTGTTACGATTATAATGATAATATTAAGGTTTTTATTTGTGATAAAATCATGTTATTTTTTTTTTATGAATTACATTAACCTCCCCTAAACACCTTCTAGTTAAATTTTTGCCATTTAAAATTTCCCCCTCACACATACCCCTTGGAAAGTCAATTACAAGGTAAGGCTTTGTATAATATGAGACTAGAGGAGTGTGTGTATGTTTTTGTGAACTTCGAGAGGCTTAGTGTAGTTTACTCTTTTTTTTTTTTTTAAAATGACGCTTTTGGTCTACTATTTATAGAGAAGTGTAGTACTGAATAGATAATACTAATTTACTCTGGGAAAAATATAATTTTCCAATTAAGATGTATAATGAATGCATAAGTTTCACTTTATTTTTTCTGTAAGTTTCACTTTCAGAATTGTCGAGTTTTATTCTCTTGGTTACCCGTAACAGCTGCATTAATTGTTTGTTGGCAATGTAGCTAACTATATCGTCACAATCTATATCAACATTAATGTTGATTGTTTATTATTGTATTCTAATTAACATAGATATAGTTGACTATATATTCTAACATTAATGTTCACAGTAACAGTAACATAATGTCATAATCTTGAACTATGTTCCTGTGCATATTTATCTTAAATTAATTGTAAAATACGAGACCATGGTGTCTTCCTGACCCCTTGCATAGTTTTCAACTATCACCTGAAATACTCTGCTTTTCTTGTCAATGAACTGATCAATGCTTCACTTGACTTAGGTTTCCAAAAACATGCGTGAAATTGTCAAACTTGCTGTTAGTCAAGCACAAAAAAGAAATAGATTGTCTGAAGATACATATTTTAGCCGGATTACCACTTCAAAAGGGGATCTTGATCCTTTCGATGGTGAGTTTGCTTATCCTTTTGTATTGATGATATGATTTGGAATTTGGGCAAAAAATAGCTGAGAATGGATTATTCTGGTTAAAATGTAGGACTCTATGTTGGTGCATTTGGCCCTTATGACATTGAAATTGTGCAATTGAGGCGAAAATTTGGACATTGGAATGATGTGGACAATGAAAACAACACTTCAGATATGGAATTCTTTGAATATGTAGAGGCAGTGAAACTGACTGGGGATCTTAATGTTCCTGCTGGCCAGGTGGTTTATTGTTTTTCAAATTTCAATCTCTTGAACATTGTTTTCCTATTGTATTATATACTACTATTGAGTTTATATGTGAGCATGATAGGAAAGCAAACTTTGTTTTTTTGGTGTGTAGGTGACATTCCGTGCTAAAATTGGTAGAGTCAATCGCATCACCAACCGTGGGATGTATCCCGATGAATTAGGAGTGGTAAATGCTTATTCAATTTTCATTTCAACTCTTCATGCTGGACCTGTTTACAGTCTTTTATGTTATAACCTCGCACCTGCTGTGCTGTCATGCTTAGCTATGTGCACTATTTATTCCTGCATAACTCATCATGCTGGACCTGTTTTACAGTCTTTTATGTATGTACTAGATTTGTTGTCGTTGAGGCCCATATATTTCATTATTTATTGGTTTGCATCTTTTCTTCTTTGCCTGAGTTTTCTTCTTTGAGTTGTGTCATCATGATCACTTGGATTGTTATGGAGACATACATACATGCAACTAATCTTAAATACTGCACTCATTTAAAAAAAACAGGTTGGAAGTTATAAAGGCCAGGGGAGAATAGCAGACTTTGGTTTTCGAAATCCAAAATGGGTTGATGGGGAATTGCTTCAACTTAATGGCAAGGTAAATTAGTAGTCACATGTGTTGCATATTTATTTTTTTCAATGTACAAGCATGATTATTGGCCTTAATCAAATCAACAGACTATTTATTGTTGAATTTCTGTTGACATTTTTCCCCCTGTTCTGCTGTTGTCATATTCAGGGCATGGGACCTTACATGAAAGGTGCAGATCTAGGTTTCCTTTATGTCGTGCCCGAGCAAAGTTTTCTCGTGCTGTTTAACCGGTTGAAACTGCCTGAGTGAGCCACAATACCCTAATACTGTCAAATTTCTTTCTTTTCCGGTGAGGGTCGGAACATAAAGGATTCTGACAATAGCGATGAGAGTATAATGTTACCTTTTTTTTTTAATATATAGTTTTAATTACCCAATATGCAGGCACTTGTAATTTTGCTAGCCTCTTATATTTCTCAGAAGCTCATTTTTTGGTTGTTCCTTTACCTAATCTCTGTCATCATCTTGTGTATATGAATTTTGCTGACTGACAAAATAGTGTGGTAGGAACTATGGAAGGACCTTAAAAGGGATCTTTTATGTGCATTATGGGTTATGGCTGTGTGTGCCTCCTTTCATGTTTGGACTTCTTGAAGGAAGCCATAAATAATTAGAGTGGATAATGAAGAGCTGCATGTCTGTGGTAATTTGTTCACTGATTTTGTTACATTATGGACCCCTTAAAAAGAAAGGAAATGATAATTATAATCTATCTTGAGGCGGCTCAAAAGGTGTTTCAAGATAGATTCCAAAAGAAACCCATAAGTACAATGCTTTTGGTGGTGTGTGGAGAGAGATAAAAAGGTGTCTTGTAAGAAAACAAGAGCTCCATTATTTAGCACGTTGCTTCCCATAGATTTTTTTTTTATATGAATTAAAAATTGCATTAAAACGCGCAGGATGAAACCTTTCCAGTGGACACTAGGTTAAAGTCTGAAGGACTTTGTGTCTTTATTACATTAAAGTTAGCCCACTCTCTAAAGTGATCATCGGATAGCTTTTCTCCATTGAAAAAGCTTGTTTGGATTAGATAGTTGAACCCGTTGGATTTTCCTCGTTTATTTAGTATAAACTACGGGAGTATTAGGAATGTAGTATAAACTCATTCACATATATTTACCAAACAACCTGTGTTTTTGAGAAAGTGAGGCCTGCTTGGTTTGCTAAGGCAGGCACAGTCTTTGACCTGGGGAAAAAGTAAAACCAGTTTTTGCTTTCATTTCTCATGTTTTCCTTTATTATATAGTTTTTGTACTTTATATTATAAAATAAGTTTCAATTTTGATCACTACAATTCCACTGAGATTTTTGAACAAGGGTTGCACAACCAAGAACCACAACTAATGTTGAATTTACAGTGAATTAAGAGATGCAGCCCCATGAAGCGAAAAATGACACAAAAACAAGCTTCTCAACAGTTCAGCTAAAAATATCGTTTCACTTCATGCGCGAGTGATTAAGGTCTTGTTTGGACGTAAAAGCTTTAGCTTTTGACTTATAGATAAATTAGTTTTATTTTTATCTTATTTTTCTCACAAGGGAGAAGTTGTTAAATAGACATTTTTATGTAAATAGGTGCTTATGGAGAAGTTAAAAAAGATAGCTTTTGAAAAATGTGAAGAGTAGAAGTTAATTTCAATTTATATGAGACGTTATTAGTTAAAAAATACATGCTAGAAGTCCTTATAGAGAAGTTTATTCAAATTGGGTCTAAGCATAAGCTCCTCCGTACACGAAGAAAGAGCCAAAACAGCAGGAATCACCGTGTTCTACTGTTCTCTGGAGAACTAACCCAATCTTTTCATCTGTCACGTGATTATTTTAATTGATGTTAATCAATAATCAATGTGTTTATTTATGGCCATCTGATTTTATTTTATTAAAATAATAAATAATAATTGAGAGTGAGTAGTATATATTATAAACACTCGTGAAGTAAGTGAGTGGATCCTTCAAACAAATTATGAGAAGAAAGTGCAACTCAAAAAAAAAATTATGAGAAGAAAGTGAGGGAAGCATTTGATTGAATCAACGTGGCATCGTCTTCGTCTCTACACTAAAAACACAAAACGAAACTATAAAAGCCCATAGCATAGCCCCTTTTTCTTTTTCACTTTCTTTCCTTTTTCCCGCCACCCAAAACAACCTCTTTTTCTTCATTTGTCTTCCACTTTATTTCTCTCTTCTTTTCATTTCTCTTCCATTTTAAAATCCGCGAAAAGCAAAGGAAGGAACTTAAACAGAAAGAAAACTCAGAATGACAACTCGCCCAGGCACTGCGCACACCATGAAAAAATCGTTGTCGAGGAGCTCTGAATCGACTCAGTTCGAGTCACCTGCACGCTTCTTCTCTCCCGTGCGATGGGACGGAACGGAGTCGCCGGAATACCGGTCGCCGGAGAACTTGCCGGGAAAGCTGGTGGACAACTCGATGGCCGTGGTGGCCGTCGACAAGCTGAAGCAGTTTTCCCCCGAGAAACTCACGGAGCGACAGACGCCGGAGAACGCGCCGTTGTCGGTGACGGCGTATAGCCGGTCGGCGACGGAGGATCCCCCGCGGCCGGCGACGAAGGCTGGGGCCCCAGGCGGTGGGGGTGAGTGGAGACCGAGGCCGTCTCCGGCGGGGTGGGCGACGGAGGAGGTGGTGAGGAAGGTGGCGCTAGGGTTCCGGCTGTGCGAGGTGGCGGTGTGCCTGATTTCGTTTTCGGTTATGGCTGCGAACAAGACACAAGGTTGGAGTGGGGACTCCTATGACCGCTATAAAGAATACAGGTATTATCAATTTCCATAGTTTTTTCGTTAAATTTTGCTTTTGTTTATTAGTGAATTCTGGATATGAAGAAGCACAACGGTACTCTCTTTCTCTTTTTCTAGATATGGATTCATGTTTGGTTTCTATTGTGATCGCCCTATTAGCCATTAATTAATTGGGTACGCCTGAATATGTATTAAGTACGGACTAATTATTTCAAATTCATTTTTAACCTCTATCAATGAAACTATGTACTATGAGGACTGAGGAGAGTAGTGCGGTGAGTTGAGAAAATGTCTCGACTAGTGATGGTAGTCTAGTGCGCAATTTCAAGCGTTACACCCAACAAAATTTGTGTTTAGTCTATTTGAGTTTGTTACAATAATTTACAAATATTTTGCATCGTTTGTTATGTTGTAAGACTTAGATAATCAATTGTCATTCTGAAATTTACCAACCCTTTTCCTACAAACTCTAAGAGGTGTTACCTAATATCTTAGTTTGATTGCCCTCCCTTGTAAAAAAACCCTTCTCCTATGGGTTACTTTATTTTTATTCAAAATAAATAACAATTAAGATAAAACAAAGATCAGTAGCCACATTCTTAAGGGGTCCTTTTATTTTGCAAATGGTGATATGGGTGAAGCTTACTGATGTGGCTGGCAGGTATTGTTTGTCTGTGAATGTGATCGGATTTGCTTACTCAGCATTACAAGCATGTGATCTGGCCTGTCAACTGGCCACTGAGAAACACATTATCAGTCACCACCTTCGCTACCACTTTGATTTCTTCATGGATCAGGCAAGTCATATCTATCGCTCAATTTCTAATGCTTAGTGGCAATGATGGCCCCTTTTTCTCCAACTCATTCAAATGCTTTTACTCTCTGATTATCCCGTGTGTGCGTGGAGAAAGTCTTTTGTTTTGTTTTCAAAATCAAAATTATAACATTTTTCTTTTGTACAAATTGATGAATGATGAGTAGGTTGTGGCATATCTTTTGATATCAGCATCATCCTCAGCAGCCACACGGGTGGACGATTGGCAATCGAATTGGGGGAAAGACGAGTTCACAGAGATGGCCACTGTTTCAGTTGCAATGGCTTTCCTCGCTTTTGCTGCCTTTGCCATTAGCTCACTCATCTCTGGTCACATCCTCTGTACCCGCACCTCCATCTGAAGTGAACTTACTCCATTTTTCTTTTCTGGTTTGACCAAATGCATTCAACTCAAGATATTATTGATGCCCTGTGATTTTTCACTCTACCCGACAGACTCACTTTTGTATATATACAGCTTCAGTATATTTGCAGTCTTGCGAATATGGAGAGGGTGGAGAAGCAGAATTTCCTTTTCTATTTCCTTTCAAATGCACTTTTAAAGGGGTAATGTTCTTCCATAAAATTCTTGTTATGAGTCACAGTTTTTGTCCTAATTAGCAGTTAAATCCAGATATGAGATCCTTGTCTTATCTCCCACTCCCAAAAATAAAAAAATTAAACAAAGTTAGAGAAATGACACGTGTCGTGACTCATGACACAAAGGTTTTTTTTTTTTTGGTCAAATGACTCGAGATTGAAAGACCAAAATTTATTGATAAAAAGAGTTAGAGGAATGACGTGTGTCAAAATTAGAGATGTTGTTTACTTCTTTGTCCATTACTCTTTTTTTTTATTTTGTCATTCTTTGCCCATTACTCTAAGGCGCTGGCTAGGGTGGGAAAGCTTATTAAGTTTCCCACCATGGGAAAGATTCTCAATAGCCGTTAGATCTTATTAAAAATCGAATGGTGAGATGAGATTGAGTGCACACAAATGTCTCCTTACAAGATCCCCTCCCGCAATGACCCATCCCACCTCTATTGCCTTCACCAACCCCTTATTTGCAGAACCCGCCTCCGCCGTTCCTCTTCTGTTTATTTTTTCTGGTTTTCTTCCCTTGCCAATCCATGGAGGCTCGAGTCTCCCTTTCCTTGTTCCATCCAAGTGGATGTGGGGGGATGCAACGGCGGAGGAGGAGGAGGGTTTGAGCTGGAGGGACGAGATCGACGTCGGCGACGGAGATTGACGAAGCTGGTTTGTTGTCCGTCGTGGAAGGTTCTGGAGTAGGAGAGGGAGAGGGATTCCGTGGAGGAAGCTCCAAAGTGGTCTGACGATGGAAAGAGCCACCGCGCCGCCACCGCCATTGCTTGCCCATGAAACGGCGGAGCACCGACGTCTAGCGTCGATGAACTCGGTGGCTCACTGCTTGGCGGAAGTGGAAAGGGGGAGGAGGAACAATGGAGGGAGAGGAAGGGTTGACGGTGGACGTGGGGAGGGGGAGGACGACGACTGGGCCGTGTGCGGTGGCGGTTGGCCACAGACGCGGCGGCGGAAGGTTGCAGAAGTCTCCGTTTGCATTTGGGTGGTGGGATTCTATGTGTTGAATTCTATTTGTTCCTCATCACACACCAACACATCTGTACCGTTCATTATTTAATTGATATATCTTATGGTTAATAACAATTACGCAAAGTTTACGCACGGTGGGAGACTTAATAGGCTTTCCCACCCTAGCCAGTGCCTTACTCTAAATGGCTAATTGTCTCTCGAAACCATACACAAAAATACAACTATCATTTTTTAATTTATTTTCTATTTTTAAATATTTATAAAAAAATAGATAAAATGAAAAAATTTATACTGTATAATGTTCAAATCTTTAAAAATATGAAATAGTTAGAATATAAAATGAAAGATTTGTAAAAAATTTTTGGTCAAAAAGATTTGTAATTTTTTTTTTGGTCAAGAAAAGATTTGTAATTTAAAATAAAAAAAATTCTTAAAATAATTGGGCCTTACATTTATTATTTTATTTTAAACATGACAGTCTCAGTTTTTATCCTGAGAAAGTTTTGGGCTAAAAAAGGCCCCATTCCAAGACAAGGGTAAACAGATTTGCAATTTGATTAAGGGATTAAACATCCCTTTGAATGATATTATCCGTTGACCAAAAAAAAATCCTAAGTTATATGGTTATAAATTGACCAAAGAAAAAGTTATATAATAAACAAAAGGATGACCATGTGAGTTAACTTTCACTGCCATAACAGTGTCTGTTAAAGAAAGACATTTTTATTTATTTACTTGTTGATTCAGTGATTCTTTATTAGAGAAAGATGTACTTGTATGTTTTTAAGGGTTCATTGGCCTAGGAGTTTTGTATTGATTTGAAGAAATGGTCCATGTGGATGTTATATAATAACAGGGCAATTTCTATCTGCACATACATACCTTGCTAGTTACACATACATTCATGCAGAACTATTAGTTCCGCAGGTATATTTTTTTTCCACCACATACATTCTGTGGAACTAATAGTTTCGCAAGTTATAATTCACTGTAGAACTATTAGTTCCGCAGGTATTTTCGAACACATACATGTCTGCGGAACTAATAGTTCCGCAGTGAATTATAACTTGCTGAACTATTAGTTCCGCGGAATGTATGTGGTGGAAAAAAAATATACCTATAGAACTAATAGTTCCGTAGAAATGTATGCGTGAATAGAAAACTATGTATGTGTAGATAGAAATTGTCTAATAACAGTCGTCGGTGGACATTTATAAGCTAATTTGGGTTATGGATTGAAACTTTTTTTTTGTTCTTTTTGACATGGAGATCGGACAATATCGAAAAAACCCGTCCTATCTAATTGGGTCTTTTAGATGGAACTTTTTGTTGGACCAAAAAAAAAAAGATGGAACTTTTTGATAAAAAAATGGCTTACACTTCCTTAGGATAAACCAAAATTCAATATTTTTTTGATGACAACCAAAATTCAATATGACATAGACACATTAAAGGTCTAAATCGAAAATGTATTCTAGTTGTTTAATTAATATTTATATTTAATTAACTATAATGATAATATGATTCCTTGTCGTCAAAAAAAAATGATAATATGATAATATATCGGTACAAGAGAACAAGATATAAAGTGTTTTATATGTGCAAGTTGAGACACATCCCTACAAAGACAAATTTGTCTTCCGTAACACGGTATATGTCGTTCTTATAATTTTCTTTCTTTTTAAAAAATGATTTAAATCCTTAAATTTTAAAGCCCTTTGCAATAAATACTTTTCACTAAACATTTAGCTGTCATATAAAAATTGACTAAACATTTAGTTTTCTTTGTAGGTTATATACGTTACGTGATTTAACTTTTATATTTTTAGACATGATTTAACTTTTATATTTGCACAAATGACTAATTTAATTATTTAATAAGCATAGCCTATATTATATGCGGCGAAAATAATGCTAATTTTTTTAAAAATGAATAATGCTAAATTTCTTAAAGTCTCGGATCGTACGTCAATATTTGAGACTTATCTTACTTTTTTCTAAAATTCATTGCCGTTGCCATTGCTAGCCTCAAAGAAAGCAAAAAATGAAGAAGAAAGAAAGCGTGAAAAAGAAAACCAAAACGTAATTAACTTTCCTTTGTTGTTGTCCTGTTTTTTTTTTTTTTTCCTTCTGGGTTGGTTGTTACCTAAATTCAGAGGTTATATAATCAACTCAGACATTAAGATCGAATGAACATGTTTGGCGAAGGTTGATGTTGAGTGTTCATGTCTCAATCCAACAAGAGCACGATGTTCTTTCTCCGCCAGTATATCTCTTGCTGGAACCTCCTTAGCTTGGTGGGGTTTTGCCCTCTCATAGACAGGCAAATCCACGTGCCACATACAAACTCAGTATCAAGTGCTTATCCTTCTATAAATCACAGACAACTGAAAGACCAAAGGACAATACACCATAAATGCATTGCTAGCTATACATAATTATGTTACTAATTATACAGTACCATACGATTAAGTATTGCATTTTGGAATTTATTCCGATACAAAAAAAAATCGGATTTCAAAATTTATGTTCCTTGTATTGTGGCTGAAAGATGGATAAAGCAAATTTGTTAAGAAGCAGCTGCCCCTGGAGATTGTTTAAAATTTTGTTGTAAGTTAATTTTTATTTTATTTTTTACAATTTGGACAAATGATTTTGGTTTGTAATTAATTACAAGATAGCTATTTCTCAATGAGAAAATATGTTAATATAATAGCAGATGAAAAAATAAATGAACGATAAACATATCTATTTGTATTTAGAAAACCATATTGATCTCTTACTTATTGATTTAATTAGAAGATCTTTGAGAGAAATTAAAGTAAAACATACTGAGATCACATAAAGTATATTAGAAGTCCAGCGTCTCAAATTATAAATTTAAGTTTGATAGGATTTGTATCAAAAAGATTTTAAGTTTGATAGGATAAGTTTTTTGGTCTACATGCCTCAATTCGAATTCAGGGGCAATTTTGGAAGGTTATATTTTTATACATATATGATTGTAAGTAGTGTCTTTGGTCGTTCATCGAGACTAATTTATTTATAGGAATCCGAAGACACTCAAGGTGGAATGTCCTCTCTCACTCAGGTTTTCTCCATACTACCTTCAGTCCTATATATAAGAAACACAGTACTAAAATCACACAGATCAAAGAATACATTGAAATGTGTTATTTTTCATTAATGATGTTATAATTTTAAACTTTTTCACACAAATACCCTTGCATTAAATGATTAAAGGTAATATAGTATAATTAAGTGGTGTAATAATTAATAAGGGTAAAATTGAAAAAAAACAATTAATTTTGTTGAAAACTAAGCATTGTTTCTTATAAAAAGAACTAAAGAAAAATCATTTTTTATTTTTTATAAATAGGACCAGAGGTAGTATATAAGAGTCAGGATTCGAATCTCTGACTACTTACTTAAGGGACCCGACTCTATTACCACTCAGACCAGCCACTTGGTGTGTGTTTGGAAAATCATTTGGCACTCTTTCCAATGCATCTAAATCCAATTTGGAGAAATAACTCCTTTGAGAAGTGTTATAAATAATAATCCAAAATACACATGTTGGTTCATGTAGTTCAAAAAATGTATAAAGAAATTTGATAAATTATTGACAAATTTAATATTATTAACTACGGTAGTCAAAACCGGACCGGCCAGTCGGATCGGGAACCGGATCTCAGTCTAGTTCGGTACGCTCTGAAAATCGGACTGCGCAATAACCGGTAAAAAATCGGAAAAATTGGTCAAAAACCGGGAAAACTGGGTAAAAACCGGTTGGTACTTTTTTTTTTAAATAAAAAAATTCAAATTTTTTATTTTTTTAAAAGAAATAAATATTATTTTCTTCAATTATTTATAATTTTGAATATTTTATATTATGAATTATGACATTTAGTAGTAAAGTTTAAGTTTTCTTTATAAAGTTATGACTTTTATGTTAATTTTTGCTCAATATTGTATAGAGTTTAAAGTTTAAAATAATATTATATATTATATATAGTATTATATATTATATTTATAATTAAAATAATATTATTTAATTATATCTCAGTTCAACTGGTTGAACCCCAATCAAATCTCTAAACCTTAAACCTCTACCCTCACCAATTTAATGATCGATTCGGTTCTAACCACCTTCCTATTAACTAAATTAAACTCCGAATAACCTATACTAACTTTTTATGGTAATTGTGCCTCGTAACTTGTGAGGGTTGATGAGGAAGCGATTCACATGGTGGTCTGTGAGAACCACGTTCATGTTATACACACATTGTACTAACTGACAAAAATCCCTTATTACCCCCATCTCTTTTCTGAACCAACTACCGTCAACTCCTTTTCTCCTTTTTAGCTTCTTTTCTCCGAGCCTATGCTTTCTCCACTGCAGTACAACTGTACCAAGGTAGGTACCGTCCCCCCTAACCTTTAACCGTACACTAAATCTCAGCCATCCAGTTCTAATCAACAACATAGCCTCACTTTTTCCTCTAACTTAATCAAGTCTCAATCTTTTCTCACTCAGCACCCTCGTCACCATCATTGTTGATTGATTTTCTCAATAATTGGGATTTGGCATATCTCAACCATGTTTAAGTTTAACCACGCGCAAAACATTATTATGTACGGCTACGCGATATAGTTTAGTTCATAGTTCATACTACCCACCACAAGCCATGCTCAATTATAGATTTTTGGCCAATCCTATCGATACACGTGGCAATTTTGTCCTACATTGTGTCCTATCAGTGCATGCTACCATCATCATAATTAAAAAATTTCCTACAAGCAGAAAGAGAACGAAATCAAGAATGTATCAATTACCAGTTGTCGTCACATATGATTAATTCGAAGAAATCAATAGATAAAGAAAGAACTGTGCCAGCCACCTAAAACTCTGTCTTTGTGATTATTTGAAATTTTGACCAAAACATCAGATTATACCTATAACTTCGATATTGATATCATCATTATGGTTGTCAAGTTTTTATTCAAAGGATGATCACTAGAGTTGCCGTGTTGGCTTCCATTGGTGCCTTTGTGAGGATCAAACATTGGTTCTCCCACCCATAAACTCGACATGTGTTGATAACTAAACAACACTCATTGAATTTTTTACATGAATTATAAGACTTCATGTTTGCTCTTAACTCGTAGCCATATATGATACCATCAATAAAAATCTATAGTCATAAATTAGTGTGTGGCGGACAATTAAGTTTCCTCGTACCCCATATTTTGATTTTTGAGGGACATGGGGAATACAGTTCTTTTTTTTTTTTGGTGATTGGGGGGAATACAGTTCTGTTTCCCCTCTCCTCCAAGCTCGACGACCGACGCTGCATAATAAGAGGAGCAAGAATAAAATATTTCTACACAAGAAAACGAAAATTAAGGAATCCACTAACAACCACACCTTGCATCTGCATAGAGATAATAGAGCTGGGGATATTGTTGTTGCTGGCCTTGCGAATATTCAAAGTACGGGTTGCTACAACTTACGTTTGTCTCTCGAATTAGAATTTTGACCGCGTCAAAATTTTAAACTCAAAACAGCCAAACTCATTAATTATTACTGACCCAAAAAGACATGAAGGGGGTGAAAATTGAAGTAGTTGATGAATAGAGAAATAAAAATGTTAGTAATATGTATGCATGCATATAGGATGAGTTGGTTAATTAATGCAAAGGTTAACAAGAATCCATTCCTAATCAAACCATGTAATAAAACCCTACTTTGTCCTTTTTTTGCTTTTTTTTCCTCAAACAATGTTAATTTGGTCCTAAATAGTTCGGGCTGAGTTGGGTCATTGGGCTAGTCCCCGTTGTACGTGAGATAAATTTATTGTACAAAATTAGTTTTAGTTGAAAATGTATTTGAGAAAAATCATGATTTATATTTTTATATATTTTTTTAAAAAATATTTTTTACACAATAAACAATATTCTTCAGATAACATTGACAAAAATTAGCTTTAAATATTTGATCACCAAAGAGGACATAAATTCATCATTTTAGTTTGATTAAAAAAATTGTTAAAATATATTTATGGTAAATTAATCCTAAAAAATAATTTTTTTGAAGGATCCTAAAAAATAATGTTAAAATTCATCATTTTGTTTAGATATTTTAATGCAATTTGGCTTCTGAGATGGTTTCGATCTGGAACCAAAACATATAATCGTATAGGAAAACACTATTTTTTGCAAAATATTTGACACAAAATCTAAGCACAATCAAAGGAAACCGTTCGATTTGTTTTAAAACTATAGGTTTCTATTGCATCATTGGCCACCGTGATTTCTGTCTAGGCCGTGCTCACTTTCTTGTGGAATTCGCTCAAATCTTTTCGTAAGAATTAGCAAACCTCAATCGTTTCGTATACATGGGAATGGAATTGTATAGTATGATGACATACACAGATTTTGTTTGTTAATAGGAGTAATAAAAACAATTTAGAAAAATAAAGAAAAATTATTCCGTAGTTAAATACATTAGGAGTATTTATTTGGGACGAAATTGGAATAGAAGTTTAGTATTTTATCAAAAAATAAAATACTCCTTATATGAATTTTTTGTATTAAAATGTGAAATAAAGGAAGAATTAAAAATAAAAATTTGATTGTTTATGTTTGATAATTTTTTTTGGGAGAATTTGTTGTATGTTTGATCGTTAATGTGTGAAATTTAGATACAATAACTAGTATTTAATTTCTTCATAAAAAAATAAGTAGTCTTTAATTTTGAAGGATCACAATCTCTTTTTTATTTTTTTTGAGTTGCAACGGGGCTAAAAAGCCCAAAAGGAAAACAACTAAACAGCAACACTGCGAGGGAAGGAGATCCCTCTAGCATCATCAGCTAACAATTGTCCTATTTGATTGGGAGGCCCCTCACAAAAAATCCTTAACCCATTACAGTCACACCCAATATTTGCTAACCCATCAGCTACTCTATTGGCCTCCCTAAACACATGCAAGAACTTAACTTCCCAGTCCAAGCAAAGAAGCATCTTAATGTTACGAAGGAGAGTCCATCCTGCAGTGCTTCCAATACCACTACCAATAATGCTTCCCACCACCACCAAGGAATCTAGTTGGACCTCAAGAAAACGAACTCTCAGGTCATGAGCCAGTTTCAACCCCTCATACACCCCCTATAGTTCCGCGACATACGCCGAAGTGTTACCTAGACAACGGGCATATCCACGGATCCACTCACCATGCTCGCCTCAGAGGAGCCCACCACACCCAGCCAAGTTAGAGGAAGACTTATATGCATCATCAGAATTTAAGCACACCCACCCTGGCGTCGGTGGGTTCCATTTGATGTCCTTCCAAGCCCTACAATCTTCGTTGGGGCTCTCAATGATCGAATTTGGTTGCTGGCAAAAGTGGACATGTTCCAGAATGACATCCCAAGGCCTAAAAGGCATTACGAAATGGGGATCATGCACCCATTTATTTCTCCATTTCCAGATCATTGCACAACCCGTGGCCCACACCACCACCCACTCCAAATCACTTTGGCCAAGAGCGGTATACAGGTTGAGGTATAACCACTCCTCTAGATTCCCTTGAAAGAAACGACCTCGGTCTCCAACCTTCACCAAATGATGCCAGACTTCAGAGGCAAGAGGACAGTCTCTTAGCACATGGATAGTGGATTCCTCCATGCCCGGGCAACGAGCACAGTGGGCACTACCAAGACCCCATCGGGCTTTGCGAGCATTGGTCATGAGACGGTCATGGAGCACCTGCCAGAGAAAAACTCGGACCCGCTCAGGAGCTCTCAATTTCCACGCCACCCGCCATTTCCTATCTTCTTGCTGAGAGTGAAATCTCTTAAGAAGAGAACAGGCACTTGCCAATGTAAAATATTTTATTTAATTTTAAAGAAAAAATATGAAAGGATAAAAATGAAATGAATGAGAAATGAGAGAGAGATGGATGCACATGCAACATTTACGTTTAAAATAACTGAAGGGCCATCGAAATGCGTAAAGAGAGGGGTCAGAGACCGTATACGGAAGAGGACCATACGGCTTGTCCGACACGTCCACGGATACCACCAACTCATGGTCCCCACTCAAACTCTACTCCCGTGGGACCCACATGGGTCCTCCCTTTCCCCTCTCTTCTGTTGCGGATTATTTTCTACTTCTGATATCTTGTTTCTGTGAATCGGTCTTCTTAACCAAATATTTTTCGCTTTCATGTTCCTTAAACTGACCAACCTGCCCCTACATGTACATTGGTACATGGGGTGGGGCCATCCATTTTGCTGCTACTCATCAAATTGGCCTTGCCAGGAATGTAACTCCGGCCGGCACAATCACATGCCCCTAACTATGAGCTCAGAAAAAAAAAATTAATGATTTTAATAGTTTTAAATTATTTATTATAAAACATACTAAAAGATTAAATTTTTTAAGTTTTTAAAATATTATATTTTAGTTTTTTCAATTTTACTACTTTTAATTTTAAGAAATTAAAGGGATGTAAAAAATAACCAACAGAAGCTGACACAAATAATCGGAGTATCTCCTCTAACAAAAAAAAGATGTAAAAAATTGCTAAAAAATATAACATTATATAACTCAGACTTTAAAAGATAAAGTAACTAGTGGCAGACGGCTTCCGGTGTTGGAAAAATACTTGAAACTCTTTGTTAAATCATTGTAATTTTTAAACAAAGGTATAAATAATTATTTTATAATATTAATGTATCTTATTCTTATTTTATTTTATTTTATTGATAAAATAAAATAAATTAAAAGCTAAATCTAACATGAAAAGTTATTAGTTGCATAATTTAAGAGCGGTGGTTTAATAATTAAGGGAGTGTATTTTTATCCTGACTACTACTAGTTTAAATCTACTTTATCACTTAATGAGCTCAATTAATTCCTTTGAACACATTAGTAGATATGAGATATGAGTCCCAATTAGAATCTCTTGAAATGTTTTTTTAATCTAGTTCATCACTCAATGAAATTAATTTATTCCTCTGGATACATTGCAGAGATAAGTTATGAGTCTCAATTAGAATCTACCGAAAAGGAATTTAATCTCAGTTAAGACAAAAGTCAGTTAGCGAAATGCGTTGGATCGTTGAAATGTAAATTTTAATTTAAGTAGGTTAGGTTACTATATGCACTCTATTTAGACTTTAGTCTAGTATCTATAGTAGCAATAACAATAACAATAACAATAACAATTAATAATAAACAGAGCCAACGCTAGGCAACATTAAAAAGATCTGTCAAAAAAAAAACATTAAAATGAAAACAGTAATCATCTAATATTCCGCTTCAATCACAACGAAAATGTCATACTTTTTGAAAAACATATCTTCAAGTTACTGTTTTAATTTTTTTTTTTGTATTCCTCTGTATCAATGAACATTCTTTATTCTTAAAATAAACATTATCACAAGATTTCTTATTAATGAAACGAGGCAGATTTTTATTTAGAAAAATACACATACAAGTTAAGCTATCTCTCTGTTTTTCTTTAATTTTCAGCATTAAAAAGTCACATTATACGCATATTAATATGAGTTAAGTTGAATAAATTTACTAAGTGGGGCATTCTCTCAGTTTGTTTACCAAAAGAAAATTCTCTCAGTTTATTTATTTTTTACAATACTTGAATCATTATTAAGAGAAGCTGAGATAATTTATGCTATGTTTGATTCATATGAAAAATTCCATCCAATTCAAATGAATTTGTTAAAATGGTAAATGCAAAATTAAGTTCATATGCCTAACAATTATGTGTATATACATAATTTTTCTCGATGCACTTTGTTTTTTGTGTGTGTTTTAAGTTCGTATGCCTAACAATTATGCGTTCTAATTCTATTTTCCTGAATTGGTGGTTCTGTTTCAAATTTAAATTTTAGTTGCAATCTGTTACTATTTATCGGGAAATTTGTACTTACAGAACGTGACTGATTTATCTATCCACATTCAACCCATTATCTTAATAATGTTTAGCAACAATTTCAGCAAGATATTTGGGATCCATTTTCTTTTCACGTTGTTGAGTTTTGTGATTTGCAGAATTCTATAAATTGAATGTATTGCTCTTACTTTGGCTCACCAAGCTTGCTCCTCTTTTGAGTAAGCAACACCATCAAGTCTTAAGTGAGTGAAGGCATGCAAAAGCCAAAACTTCAACCAGGTCCTAATCTGAATTTGAAATGGCTAGAGGTGGGTGTTCCTAATTTGTTTTTGCTTCCGCTATGTGATTTAAATGTTTTGATTTAAGTGTACATATGACATGTTTAGACCAGTATAGTATTATTATTTTGTTTTACATTTTACTACAATTATAATAATCTTGGCATCCACGTGAATATTTGGCTCTGACTCACTATTGTTACGAGTAGAAACCAAACCACCACATGTGCCTGGGGCTGGGGACTGGGGGATGGTTAGTTGGCAAAAGCCAAAAGGGAAAATGGAAGAGAAAAGGAGGGGTATTGTGGTAAAGTGAATGTTAACGAACGAGGAGGAAAGGAGAGTAGAGAGTGGGGAATGGCAATGGTGGATAATGTGGGAGAAAGAGAAGGTGAAAATGGGAAAAAGGAATAGGTAGCGGTCATTATCTCGGAGACCCGGTTTGTCTCCTCAGAAGTGGATCTTCGCACGTTACGAATACCAACGTAAAGAGACTAATGTAGGCGTAGCCAACACACCTAGCTCTTTCTCTTTGTTCCGTATATGCTTTCACTCCTCACCACCACAACATAACTCCCATCCCCAACACCACACCACCATAACCAACAACAACAGCAACTACTATACTACCAACCATTACAACCCCTCTCTCTCTCTCTCTCGGTGCAGCCACTTCATTGGAAGTTAGAAATTAACAATACCCATCTCCTTTTCTCTCTGCCTTTGAAGTTCCTCTTGTTAAAAATTTGTTCTTTTGATTAAAACCCGTAAAGGGTCGTGATGTGAGCTTCTATTTGGTTCCGTTTTTTCTTTTTCTTTTCTTTTTCAGCTTCTTTGTTTCTTCAATGAGAAAATGGAGACCAAAATGATGAGAGATATTCGTAATGTAGCTACCTCACGAACTGTTTAAGCTATGAAAATCAAGTTTTTCCCATCTGGGTTGCTCTGCAAATTAGTGCATTTGTTTGAGACTTTGGGGCTGTTTTTGGATCTGCGTGTTTGTGGGGGTTCGAGAAAAAGTTGATGATTTTGAGAAGGAGAGTAACTGTGTTGTCTCTCCCATATGAAGAATTTGCACTGGTATAAACAGATTTCTCACAGTGGAAGGTCTTCGGGGAGAAGGCTTTCGCTTGGGGAGTATAAGCGAGCAGTGTCATGGTCAAAGTATCTGGTCTCTTCTGGTGCTGCGATAAAGGGAGAAGGAGAAGAGGAATGGAGTGCAGATATGTCTCAGTTGCTTATTGGATCCAAGTTTGCTTCTGGAAGGCACAGTAGAATCTACAGAGGCGTCTACAAGCAAAAGGATGTGGCTATTAAGCTGGTGAGTCAGCCCGAAGAAGATGAGGATTTGGCTGCTTTTCTTGAGAAGCAGTTTACTTCTGAGGTTGCTTTGCTGCTTCGTTTGCGCCACCCAAATATCATTACTGTGAGTTCTTACTTTCTTCAATCATCTGTTTCGTTTTCTTGTTTCATTGTTCTGTTCATGCATTTGCCTTCAGTTTTTTTTTTCGTGGAATATAAGTGATAATTCTCCTGCTAAGAATATATTTAAGAATTAATTGCACTTTTAGTCTCCAAGTATGTCCCAGTTTCTAATTATGCCAATTGGGTCCCAAGTATCTCTGTTTGTTACAATTGGGCCCCTCCGTCATTGTGTTGTCTAACACAAGTTGTATCACAAGAATCATGCACCATATCCACTCAGGCCAAGTAGGACATTGGTGTTAAAAACTGGACGATAAAGGATCTGATTGTAACAATTGGATACTTGGATCGAATTGGCGCAATTGAAACGTGAGAGAACAAAATGGCGCAATCACGATAACTGGGGACTAAAAGTGTAATTAAACCTGTATATTATCATCTTTGGCATAGTCTAAATGTCCAATTATCATATATCATATATTCTTCACTTTTTGATGATAACTTCTTTACTCATTGTTTTCTGATGGTTCAATGGTAACTCCATTGTTGCCGTTATTATCTTGTGATATACTAGTTAGGTATAGTGAAATTTCTGAAAGAACTAGGAAGAATCAAAACGCTGAATAATTATTTATATCTAAGAATAAGTAGTGGATCTGATATGAATTTACTACATTTGTGCTTTTGTACCCAAATAGATTAGTTGGAAAAAGCTTGTGCCTTAAAATTGCCAAGGGTGAAACTGAACAAAAAGAGCTCATGTTGGACTTTTAATTTATACCATCACTTTAGCATTTCATTTATCCCTCTCATTCCAATCATTCAAGGATCCACGTGGATGTTGTTGCTGATCAAGTATCAATTTTTTTTAAAGTGGTACTGGTAGCCTGTGTAAGTGTGTTGTAATTGGCTATTTCTTTCTTTTGAAAGCTTATATATATGGTGTTGTGGCCTAATACCCAATTGCTAAATGCTGTTGTGGGTAAAGTTGGCTTCTGCTGCTGACTTTTATTGTTCCTGCAGTTCATTGCTGCTTGCAAGAAACCACCTGTCTTCTGTATAATTACTGAGTATTTGGCTGGGGGTTCATTGAGGAAATACCTCCATCAACGAGAACCACATTCGGTTCCACTTGAACTTGTTCTGAAATTAGCCTTAGACATTGCTCGGGGAATGCAGTATCTTCATTCTCAAGGGATACTTCACAGGGATCTCAAATCAGAGAATCTCCTGTTAGGGGAAGATATGTGTGTGAAAGTAGCAGATTTTGGTATCTCATGCTTGGAATCTCAGTGTGGCAGCGCAAAAGGATTCACCGGAACCTATCGTTGGATGGCTCCTGAAATGATCAAAGAAAAACACCATACCAAGAAAGTAGATGTGTATAGTTTTGGCATAGTTCTGTGGGAGCTTCTAACTGGACTGACACCATTTGACAACATGACACCAGAGCAGGCAGCATTTGCAGTTTCCTACAAGGTTTGTGCCAGAATTAACTTGGTTACATGATACATATTCTTAATTGTAACTTGTAAAGAATTTGAAGTGTTCAGTTGCATCATGTTTTTGTCTGATGATTAAACCACATATTTTACCTCAAAAACTTGGTCTGAATATGCTTAGTCTGCACAAAATTAACTTGGTCTCTGCTATTTCAATTGTGAGTAGTATAATAGTTGCTTTATTAAATCATTGAACTAGTGACTCTAGAGTCTACACCATATTGATATCACAAAGTTGACAGATCTGGCTAGCATCCGAGATTCTATTTTTTTACTGAATGCATGCCACCTTTTATTTCTAATCCATTCCAAAATTACAATTAGGTTGGTATGTGATTATTAATTAGAACTTCTAAAGCAAGGATTGTTGTATATCTGTTGTCAAAGATGAAAACAACTGAATGCCAAATTAAATATTTTGTGAATTTCATTGATGCTGTTGGAGACATCAATCCAGTTGAGTAAGCTAGATTGAGAGAAATTTTACGTTAGAAAGGACTCCAACAAAGAAAAGGGATTAGGTAAAAATTGTGTTTATTATTTTTTCATAGACGTTAAATAAGTAGGGTTAGATTTTATAAAAAATTCTGAATATCTATGAAAAGAGAAACAGTTCACAATCTTTATATTTGATAAAATGATATGAAATTTTAACATGAGATGATCTATCCTCCTTTGTCCAATATTATTAAATAGTGTCAAAATCAATTGTTTTAACATGTATTGTTTTGTGCATATATGTTTGTATGTTCATTTCAATTATCTACCGTATGTCTGTTGTATTCATGCATTTGGGCAAAAGGCCCTTTTCATGGTTAATGTGCCCCGTATCCTTTTTTTCTCGAACGTGCGGGCAGGGTGGGCAACAATCATTCATTGTCTGTGATCTTTCCAGAGCATGTGGTCATGTTTTTGTTAATAAGATAGACTTGCTTATCTAAGCTTGGCACCTCACTAACAATATTGAATTGCAATAAAAGTATATGTTTCTCCTATTTTGCCTGACATCTAAATGATTGTTACTTTTGCAACATTCAAGAATATGGTATATGCCATACACATATATATGAAAATCAATGATTGCTACCATCCTGTTTCTCTGTCACATGCACGCAACATCAGAACAAGTGCCATATAATGGAATCACTGATTGAAGGAGAAGCTCTTTATTTTTTCCCCCTCTTATGATATTGCTCCTAATCAGTGAGAGATGCAAGAGCGTATATACAATCCATTCGACCTTTTCTCATTCATTGTCCTTGCACATGCTGCCATATCCATGAGATATGCTTTGGATACATAGTTGTATAAAATATTAAAAAAAAATACCTGCCATTAATTAAAGTCGTGTTTATTATGTCATGTTACTCATGTATATAGATATGTTCTGAGCATGGGACTTGTGAAACTCGGCCCATATATATTGTATGTTTTGGAAATGCCAACTTTATGTGTCTTACAAAAGTGCACTATGGAGATTTGTATATTTTATTGGAATTTAATTACTTGTAAAAAGATTTTATACAGATATCAAATCAAATCATGTCTCACTATATAAATATTTATGCAAATATTTTAGGAAGTAATATTACGAGGTGGCATCATGATTAGATGCCTATGTAAAATCTTTTTACATTTTCCATGTATGGTAATTAAACTCATTTTATTGACCTCTTATGATCAATTTGGTGAATTTTGATTTTTGTGTAGAATGCAAGACCACCATTGCCATCAGAGTGTCCTTGGGCATTTAGTGATCTCATCAATAGATGCTGGTCAAGCAATCCAGATAAAAGGCCACATTTTCATGAGATTGTCTCAATTTTGGAGTACTACACCGAATCACTCGGGCAGGATCCAGATTTTTTCTCAACCTACAAACCGCGTCCTACTAATACAATTCTTGGGTGCTTCCCTAAATGCAAAGCTCGCCATAAATCTGCTGCTTGCAAAGCGTAGCAAAAGATGCTACTAGTCCAAGCAATAGACGCTTTTTCGAGCGACGTTATCTGAAGAATTGTATAATATATCCAATATCCAATCCATTGAACAAAAAAATATGTTCAATTATTATTAAATACAATTCTCTTCCGGTTTAATGAACCTCTTTATTAATTAAGAAAACAAAGTTTAACATTTGTGCCTTTCGTCAATTAAAGTAACAACTATTGTAAACTCGCGGTAATTTTTCTTTATATTATTTTTTCTCCAACTTATTTTCCTTATATTTTGTCACAGGTTGTATGTATTTGAAGGAAAAAAAAAAAAATCAAATCACAGGACTCACAGACCCCCACATCAATATATTTTTCTTCCTATCAAAACAAATCCATGCTGCACGAAACAGACCCTACAATTAAACGGCAGAACAATGAAACTACCCAACTAAGCATTAACTTTTACCCATCTGTTCAAAAGAAGTCTCCAACTAAACACACGTACCTCTATTTCTTAGTACACATATATATCAGTGTGGAACTAATAGTTTTGCATTAGTGGGGAACTAATAGTTTCACGTGTGTTATTTGTAGCGCATACATACAAATAACACACTTCAACGTGCGGTGTTATTTGTATGTGTGCGCTACAAATAACACATGCAAAATTATTAGTTCTACACTGATATGGAACTATTAGTTCCACACTAATATGCATATGTCAGTAGAAAATTATGTATGTGTCCTTAGAAAAAGCCCTAGAATTTTTAGAGGGCCAACACATACGAAAAGGGGACATGGGCTTTTTTTGGATGGGCTATGAATAGCCGAATGGTCCAAATGTTAAACGGTGCTTTTACTCACCTCCATCTTGAAAGGCAACGCATGTGGGAGGGACATTGACACATTGTGTTCTAGATTTTTTCTTTTTTGAGAGATATACTCACAAAGGATGATCAATAATTGAGTAATGGATTTACGTCTTTCTATTATTGCCCTGATAATAATTGGATACTAAATCGATTAATCATTTCATTAGGGCAAGTTTAAACTTAGTTGTCCCTACAATTATATTATAATGTTTATTATGGCAAATAAGAATTTTAAAGAAAGAATTTGTTTTCAAGTGTGAAAGTAGTAGTCACGTAGCAGTAATTATAATTCAGAGATCTTGAAAAAGCATATAACTCCTTTAAACTAATAATTATATCTAAATCCTTTAAAATATAAATCTCACCATATAATCAAATCGTTTATATCATCCTCTACCAGCTTATATACATTATTGTTCCGCAACGGCACGCGGGGACGCCTAGTTATTCCCTTCACATGCTATCGGAGTGCTCACTGAATGCGTTGCCATTTCCCTCCCACGAACTCAGCACCAACAACAAAGTAGTACATCACATAGCTAGGAGCTGTTGCTCATGGATCGCTTCACCGCTATGGCGCTATTCGCACTTTGTCATTATTATTAGCACAAATGCATCATGGATATGTCAGTATTCACTCTCTTTCTTCTTTTCTTTTCATTTTTCTTTTTTATAAAAAACTAGCTTAATAACCCGTGCCTTGCACGGAATATTATATATATTTATTCTATAAAAAAATTAAAATAAAAAAGTTTTAATTTTAATATAGTATTATTTGATATAATTTTAATATGACAAATTATATATTATTAAATTGAATTAATTAATTAGTAAATTAGTAGAAAAATCTTTTTTAATTTTAAATTTTGAGACAATGTTATACTTTAGCGTAGGTTAAATTAAACTTTTCATGAATGAGATAATTTTATATTAAAATACTTTTTGGGTGATCCCAGATATATACTCTTCCATACACATGACTTGAAGATTGAACCCTTCAACATCATGTTTAAGAAATTCAAATATATAATTCATGCCACACCATGCTATTATTATTATTCACGTTGATTAGATTAGAATAACTTTATAAATATAATTTTATTGGATTCAATTTTATATTAATACTTAGTAAATTAAATTTAGATACTTAGTTTGGCCGGATAATATTAATAATAGTATTTAATTAAGATATTTTATTTTATATTAATAATATTAATAATAATTATTATATTTTTAATTATCATTCATTGAATTGTATTTTTTTTATGATAAGGAACATTCATTGAATTGTTCTTTTAGTTTTTCAAATATTTATTGTAAATATGAATTATATAGTTTTTTCATAAATGCTAATATTTGAATTCAAATCTACAATAATAATAGCTTAATGTAGAACTTAATGTAAAAAAACTAATACACTCTTAATGTGAAACTTAATACACCCTTAATAATCCCATATGTCATAATTTCATATGAAAACTTAATGTAAAATTCTATTTGGTTTTATATTGATTTCAATGTTTATCAAGTACATGCTAGATAAATGAATTCATTTGATTGAAAATGAACCTATCTATTATATATTATATAGCAGGATCTGCCACGTAGGATAATGCCACGTGTCATCACTAAGATCATGCAGTTTCCCGCCTAAAGTAATTTTATTTTTAATTTTTTAATTACCAATTCATGGCAACTAACTAATTAATCATGTATTTAATTAGGGCTAATAATGAGTCATCAATCATCATTTATACTAATATTCAATTTCAAATTAATTAATTGATGGTAAGTTATTATTTTTCTACTTTATGGTTAACCTTTTATATATTTCTATTTAGTATTTGTATTCTTAGTGTTTGTATGTATTGATTTTTTTTGCTTATTGTGTGTTTCAATATTGTTGCTATTCGTCTACTCTTCTACACCGTGTACTGACTTTTCATATCACTGAAGCTTTTTTATTTATTTATTTATTTATTTATTATTTTTGTATTGTTGATGTCTTCATATTTTGACAATTAATTTATTTATTTTCTTGCGGTCTCCATATTGTTGATGTAATTTGGTTTTGTTTTGGTTCCAAAGTAGTTCGTCACTACTCTTCTATTTATCAATCCCAACTTCCCATCTAGGGCGAGTTTTTTTTCTTTCTATTTTATGATTAATCATTTTTTACTTTTCAATTGTTTTTTAGTGTCAATGCATCCTTTTCTTTCGGTAGAGAGTCAAGCTAAGAAAATGCATTCATATTTGTGTTGGTAAGTTTTTCATTTTGTATTGATTAAAACAATTAATGAACAACAAATAATTTGTTTTTTAGTGTTGATGCATCCAATTTTTGACGCTGTTTATATTTCTATTCTAATTTTTTTTCAGCTGATAATTTATAATAATTAATATTAAGGCAAATTAATTAGTAACTATCACAATTAATTAGTAACTATAGCAAATCATCAATCAAGACATAAATTAGGAAAAACAAACCATCAATCAGCAAAAATATCATCAATTCAAATTTAAATTTCAAATTAACCACAATGTTTTTTTTTGTTTTACATAAACCACAAGGTTTTTATGTTTTTCACATGTATTGGATGATTTTTTATATAGTATTGGATATTTAGTCAACTAATATTATGTTAAAATAACTTTGCAACTAATAATTTTATCTATTATATATTATATATCAGGGTTTTGCCACTTAGGATTATGTCACATGTCAATACTACATGAATTTTTTTTCCGCCTAAAGTGAATTTATTATATTAATTTGTTTTAAATTTCAAATAATAATTAATAATTCATTCCTATCAAATTTAAGATATATCAATCAATTAATAATTAATAATCATAAACAAAATCATATCACGGATATGACTTACGATAATATAACAGCTAGCTATAAAGAATATTAATATGTAGATTACAATAAGTAAACATGAAAGCCTAATACATTTAGACATAAATACTTACATCATGTAGAAATGTGCATATATCTATATGAAAACATATTGGGAATATACTTATTTGAATGCAATTAATTTAATAAACAAAATTTACCAATTCACATAATTATTTTGTCAACTATAATATTATGATACAATAACTTTGCAACTAATAATGTAATAAAAAAATTGAAACTAATAATTTTATTCTAATCTAAAGTTATCTCATTCATAACAGATAATTTGATTCACATAGTCACGCTCTAATGTAAATTTAAACTTAAAATTCTTTCAATTTATTGCTTTGTTAATTTAATTTAATAATATTTTATTTGACATCTAAAAAATTTTATAGGTTAAATACGTTTTTAGTCCCTATAAAATGATGAATTTTAATTTTAGTGCTTATAAAAACTTTTCTTTGATTTTCATCGCTCTAAAATCTAAAATACTATTCTTGGTCCCTACCGTCATATGACATCTGTTAACTAATCATGGAATACTAACTTTCGTTTACTTACACGGAATAGAATATATAGTATATCGGAAGGGTGAATTATTATTTTTATTTTAGTTCCTCTTAAATTCTGCTTAGACTAATTTTGACACCATGTTGTTTGGTTAATTTTGTACTGTTCAAAAAATTAAAGCCATTGAGTGTAGTAATTTGAAAACATATATTGGAGAAAAAACCTTAAATAGAGCTTATTAAGCATACATAATGCTCACCTTAAAAATTATTTTTTGTAGGGTTGTATTAGGTTAAAAATCTAAAAATATATAATATTTTGTTTTTGTAATATTCGTAAAATAATATAATTTTACATCCGTGCAAGGCACGGGTTATTAAGCTAGTTATACATACATGATATAACAAATCAAATGGTCTTCTAGTAAAAAAAAAAAGGTCCAAAGTAAATTATAAGAAAGAAGCATAAGAACACGTTAAATGGCTAAATTGATACGGATATAAAATCAATTGAGCCATAGGAAAATAAAATTTAAAAATGGGATGAAGAAGTTGGTGGCGTGACGTAGGATCGTAAAGGTGAAGCCAACATGTAAACATGTAATATCATATTAAAGATGAAATAATCACAATTCATTTAAACATGACGTTGATTTCACTTGCTGCTCAATCACAATCATCATTCATAGCACTCATGTCCACTTAAAGCCAATATTATGCCGTATATAGTAATGTCAATCTATAAAAAAAATATAGAAGCATGAAATTGATCTGTCTCTTTTAAAATATACCGATAAGAAGAAGATGAATAATAATGAAAAAAAATATAAAAAAGAAGAAAATCTTTCCTACTTTTTAGATAACATTTATGCATCAAATTGATTTATTGAATTGTATTCATCAAATAAACCACAATCCAAGAGAAGAAAGACGAAATAAAAAGATAGAGTAACATATCAGTGTAGCCACCACCATTATCGAATGCACTCAATCCTATTGGCTTGTTAGGATCCTATTATAACCATCGTCGACGCACCATTTCAAAGTTAATCGCATGGAAGTTGACAATAGAGATATGATTGGATCAAATAGTAGAGAGTGGAACCAAGAGGGTGCATGAAAAACATGTAGAAGATGAATATTAGGTTGGGTGTAGAGATTTCACCCTATTATAACATTTTGCTTATAGTAATAACTAAGATATTGAATCAATTATTGTTAAAATTCGTTACAATATTACCTTATTGTCAAAATTATTTAAAATATATCATAAATGAGATATTACAATCAATCAATCAATCACTGATGTCAATATTATTCATATATAGCACCCTCTTCTATCTATATTTAAATAAAAAACAATTGAATTTCTCTTTATTATTCATATTTTGACATTCTTTGCTATCATTATCAATTTATATACATTATGAATAGAACATTCATTCATTCATTCTTTGTCGAATGAATGAAAGTAATAAATAACATTGGTCAATTACACAATAGAGAAAAAACTTTTATTATATAAGAAGTCAGTATAAAAAATAGAATAATAACAATAATAGTGAGACACATAATAACCAAAAATATCAATATATTATGATTTATATTACAAAAATAGATTGATAATCATAAAATAGAAAAATGATGTCTAACATAAAATAGAAAAATGATGTCTAACATAAAATAGAAAAATGATCAATTGCCATCAATTAATTAATTTGAATTTTAAAATTGAATATGAGTAATAAATGGTTATTGATGACTTATAATTAGCTCTAATTAAAAACATTAAAAATATGATTAATAAATTAATTACCATAAAATAATAAGTAAAAATAAAATAAAAATTGCTTTTGGAGGGAAACTACATGATTGTGGTGTTGACATGTGGCATTATCCTATGTGGCATAACCTTGCTTTATAATATATAATAGATTTATATTCTACTCACACTCAAAATCTATACTCTTCATCTTTAGATTATGGTGACTTCAACGAATCCCTAATCACGGGACAGCCATGAATCAATTTTTTTCCTGATATTTTAGTTTTATTAGTAATTAGTAATGTGACTGTTCAAGCCGAGAATTTGACCTTGAGCTCTGGTATTGAGACCGAGGCAACCCTAGTGAAGAAACAAACATATCTTAGGATTTGTCTCCGTGCTGTTTATATAGAGGGGGTCATTAATGCCTGTGCAGTCAATGCATAATTTAAGGAGAGAAATAAGGGATATTGGGCATGTGGGAAGCTCCTGATTCTGGCTCAGAACTCAGCGCATGCAAAGCCCACGTCGGTCGGCTTACCTAATGGATTGGAGTTGGTTAGTTGCATTGGGATGAGTCTACTCGGCCAGGTCGGCCAAATGAGCCTACTCGGTCAGACAATACACAACCCCTGAGCGTCGAGCCTGAAAGGTTAAGATGATTGTTAAGTGATAGTCAGTCGAATGGCTCGAAGTCGGTATAGTGACTTATTGACATACTTATTTATCTATTCTTTTATAGTCTTTTTTTACCTTTTCCGAACATAAAAAATAAACATATAAGTAAATAATGAATTTTAATGTAAGTATAAGGAAAGTGAAACATCAGAACGCAAGTAGAGTGACTACAACAATATAATGTTTATGTTATTAAGCACATATACTATAATGTCTCCTCTCTCTCTCTCTCTCTTCATTTGCGTATCTCCTAGGCATTAAGCAACCAGCAATAATATTGAAAGAGCTTAACTGAGAGGTTATAAAGGAGGCAAGTAATTTCCTGAGAAGGACTGGCAGTCTACCTGACTGGCCTACTTTCCAACCGCAGCGAACGCACTAGAAACATAACTTCACAAATAATACAAAACAAATGATGGGAGAAGACTATAAAGAATCACTACAACTTAAATCCAAGTCACAAAATAAATTTAACTGCTACTACTACTATTAAGCAATTATTTTTTTTATAAGAATACTATTAAGCAATTATTGAGTCCTTTAACATTTTTTCTTTCTAATAAACAAATTAAATCCTTGATTGTATAATAATTAGATTAGATTAGATTAGATTAGATTAGATTAGATTAGATATAAAAAGACTTGATTTGTCATCGTGCCTGTGCATATTTTCAAAGGGTATATTGGTCCATAGGAATAAAAAAGTAAAGGAATGCCACGTGGCGCGGTGCGGGTGGGTTGACAAAGAGGGAAAAAACAGAGAGAAGATAGATAATACGGTCGGCGTGGTTAGTTAGTTAGGGGAGAAAAGAAAAACCGTGTTCATCTGCCTCTTCTTCCCTCCTTTTTCCTTCTTCTGACATTACAGTTCTGCAAAATTCCTTATTTGTTTTCTTCTTAATCCTTTTGTCTTCATTAAATTATTTATTATCGAATTGACCCTGGATTCCCCATTTTGCCCCCACCATCGCCATTCAGGTCTCTGTTTCATTCCTTCTTCTTTCGTCTTATCCCTCTGGCTTAATACATAACAACATCTCACCAAAAAAAAGAGGTGTTGAGTTTTTCTTCATTCCTTCCGTATATATACACACACATTCACATCTCCGTCTCTCTGTCTCTGCAACCGATCGACAATACCTCTGTTCCTCGTCACACATGCCTCATTTAAGGTATGTATGTTTTAATCGATTAATTCTTTTGGCCCCCGAATCTGAAGAAGGAAATGAAAAAAATACAACTATTTTATCTGACCTTATATTGTGTACTGCTCGCTTTCTGTTCAATCGGGCTCTTAGTTTTATTTTTGGAGCTTTGACTTTTTTTTTCTATGCTGAAAACCCTTTTTTTGTGACATTATTGGTTCTGTGTTTTTCTTCTGTACTTCAATTATTTCTGTCCAAGTTGTGGGAGATCCAATTGGTATTCTGTGATTATCCTTGATAGGAAAGGAAATAAAATAGAACGGGTCAAAGGTGAAGACAGAACTTTGACTCTTGCAAATTGTGGCTTGTGGCTTGATTTGTATGAGCTATGAACTGAAATTGGTTTCTGTAACCATTGTATCTTCGTTATTTCAATAGAAAAACTCATGAACGTATTGTTGTTTGTTACCATTCCATCTATTGTTGTCGGTTGCATTTCATTTCTCCATTTCTTATTCTGATAAGCTTAGATTAGAATGACTTCCAATTATCCATGTGTGTGTGTGTGTGTTTGTGGGGATTGTTTCCTCTTTGTTGGATCTGTTGTGAGTGGTGTTTATTTTGTAGATCATGTGCTTGATATTTGTTGTCACAGGAACTTTGGTTCCAGAAAGAATTAAAGATGCCGGGAATTGTTACAAATGGATTTCATGATGATGGGGGAGCTAATGAGATGAATGGGAACCATTCCCCCTCTAAGGAAACTTTAACTCCAATCAAGTCCCCAAGGAGTTCTCTGAGTCCGCAGAGACGTCAAAGTGTCGGTCCCAATTTCCCGGTCGATGGGGTGGTTGAGCCCTCGATCGAGCAGCTTTATGAAAATGTGTGTGAAATGCAGAGTTCTGACCAGTCACCCTCACGGCAAAGTTTTGGATCCGATGGTGATGAGTCTAGAATCGATTCGGAATTGCACCATCTAGTTGGAGGACGGATGAGGGAAGTGGAGATAATGGAGGAGGAGGTGGAGGTGGAAAAAAGGCCAGGAGGGAGTTCTAGTTGTGAAGCATCTTCTGGAATGGGTAGTGTATCCAATGACAAGAAGTTGGATAAGGTGGATGAGATTCAATCTGCTAGTACAAGTTCCACTCCCTCAGAAAAATCTGTCAAAGCATTAAACTCACAGTTGGGTCCTGACACTTCACCAAAATCAAAGCCCAAAGGAAAAGGTCCTCCTGCAAAACCTCCTATGCAGAGAAAGAATGATAAGCCTTTGAGAAAACAAACTAGAGGAGTTACTGGCTTGAAGAATTCAAAGAATTGTCCTTTGGGAAAGTCCGTGACACATGGTCGAATTGAGAATTCGGTTGAATCAGTATTAGATAGACCAGAGCGGGCACCGGTATTACTACAGCAAGCAAGAGACCTTATTTCATCAGGAGATAATCCGCATAGAGCTCTTGAATTAGCTCTTCAAGCAATGAAACTGTTTGAGAAGATTGGTAATGGGAAACCGAGTTTGGAGCTGGTTATGTGCTTACATGTTACAGCAGCAATATATTGCAGCTTGGGCCAATACGACGAGGCAATTCCAATTCTTGAGCGCTCAATTGAGATCCCTGTTACTGGGGAAAGCCAACAGCATGCCCTTGCTAAATTTGCCGGTCACATGCAACTGGGAGACACCTATGCTATGCTGGGCCAGCTTGAGAATTCAATTATGTGCTACACTGCTGGGTTTGAAGTCCAGAGGCAGGTTTTGGGAGAAACAGACCCAAGAGTTGGTGAAACCTGTCGGTACGTGGCTGAAGCTAATGTTCAAGCTTTGCAATTTGATGAAGCAGAGAGGCTCTGTCAATTGGCTCTTGACATTCATAAATCAAATAGTTCAGCCCCATCTCTTGAAGAGGCAGCTGATAGGAGGCTAATGGGCCTTATATGTGAAACAAAGGGAAACCACGAAGCAGCTCTTGAGCACCTCGTTTTAGCCAGCATGGCGATGGTAGCAAATGGCCAGGAAGTGGAAGTGGCATCTGTTGACTGCAGCATTGGAGACACATACTTATCCTTGTCTCGATATGATGAGGCCGTCTTCGCGTATCAGAAAGCGCTAGAAGTTTTCAAGACCAGCAAAGGAGAGAATCATCCGGCAGTAGGATCAGTCTTTGTACGTTTGGCTGACTTGTATAACAGGACAGGGAAGATAAGGGAATCAAAATCACATTGCGAGAGTGCACTTAGAATATACAAGAATCCAATGCCTGGAGTTGCTCCAGAGGAGATTGCTAATGGTCTTGCGAATGTTTCAGCTATCTATGAGTCAATGAATGAGCTTGAGCAGGCACTGAAGTTACTGCAGAAAGCACTGGAGATATATAATGATGCCCCTGGTCAACAAGGCACAATAGCAGGAATTGAAGCTCAGATGGGGGTCATGCACTACATGTTGGGAAACTATACTGAATCTTACAGCACTTTAAAGAAAGCTATCTCAAAGCTTCGTGCCATTGGAGAGAAGAAATCATCCTTCATTGGTATTGCTCTTAATCAAATGGGACTTGCCTGTGTGCAACATTATGCCTTAAGTGAGGCTACAGAATTATTTGAGGAAGCAAATAGTATTTTGGAACAGGAGTTAGGACCTTATCACCCTGAAACGCTTGGTGTATATAGTAATCTTGCTGGCACATATGATGCAATTGGCAGGTATCCACCTTTCATGTTCCTTTTTGTGTTTTTCCTCTTCTAATAGTACTATATGCTATAAATTAATACACTACTTAATCTAGTCATGCCTTTCATATGAATATAGTTAATCAAGTCATGCCACTCATTTGAACTAACTGATTTTCTTTGTCACATTCATAGTGAAGAGTTAGTTTTCTATATTAGATATTGCATTCACTTCCGTTTTTGCCTTAAGCTTTTGTTAGAGAGAAAATTAGCAACTTGAACAAAGACACATGAAGAGAGAGAGGGACAAGTCTGATTCACCTTCTGAAACCTTGTGTAACTATGAAATCTATTGCTTCTTTATGACCTCGAGTTTTGGATTATGATGATCCAAGATATGGTTTGGCGTTGAAAGTTCTTTTGACCTCATGGGGTTTGATCTTGTATTTCAGGGTGGATGATGCAATTCAAATTCTGGAGTACGTTGTTAGTGTGAGGGAGGAAAAGCTTGGGACAGCAAATCCTGATGTGGATGATGAGAAGAGAAGGTTGGGTGAGTTGTTGAAGGAAGCAGGTAGAGTTCGGAGCAGAAAAGCCACGTCACTTGAGAACCTTCTTGATGGCAATGCTCGCACTGTAAACAACCTTTTCATCAATGCCTGATATAAGGATGCCTGGTCTATGACTCATCAAAGGAACTTGATTCTTCGATGCTTGACAGGAACACAAAAAGGTGCAATTTGAAAAGCAGAAGCGATATGCATATCCTGAGAGTGTTAATTTATGGGGTAAAGTTATGTGTAACAATTAATTAATGGGGTAAATTGAAATCATTGAAGAGTGTAATAATTTATTCTAAAATATTATTTGAAAGCTATATTATTTGTATGATATACGATATTATGTTATACAGATACACCCCCTGTTTGTGTATATAACATTTTTCCCGTTGTTTCATGTCAAGAAAAGGCTCTCTCTGTATGTTTGAGACTCTACATCGTCGATATGGTTGTAATTATTGACAATTACCCATATGTTGTTTCTTAAAATTAGACTATGATAATGATTAAAATGAATGACAAATTTTTCTTTCATTTTCTCATTAAATTATAATAAAACGAGTTACATTTTTTAGAAAAGTACAATTAGATAGATGTTAATATCACAAAATACCGTTGATATGTAACATCCTATAAATTATGAGAAAAAGTGCAATTGAAAAAATAAATTAAGCTAGGACTATAATCCTTGAGGCATATCCATTGCTGTTTTGTTTTATTTTCTCCATGTACTGTCTACCGTTTCCACTTTCCAGTGGTCGTTTCAGAAGTCCCTGTTCCTTCTACGTGCTAAGATAACGCGTTGGAAGATATTGATTAGATAACACGTGTTCAAAAGAAGGGGAAATCATCAATTAGAAAATTTCACATTAATAGACATAATGTTCTTATAAGATAGATTTCCTCCCTCACACTAATTAGCAGAACTTGGATTCAATATTCCATTCATTTGCACTTTTCCAGCCTTTTCTCATGGCCAGAGATGTCTGTCTCGCTTAACAACTCAAAGAAGCAGAAGCGGTCACTTCAACCATTCAGTGAATTCGATTTGTTGGCTTTTTGTTATCCAATAACAGTGTTGGAGTTCCTGGGAAATATATACTACAAGCTATGAGATGATAAACTCAGTAAGTTCATTGCCATGTGGCTTGGTTGATGGATGCATTATTAGGAAGCAGTCAAGTCCCTTTGAAATCAGGCTACAATAGTTTGCTGGCTATGAGAGATTCGGAGAAATGCTGCGAAGGAAGAAATAGGGATTCAGAGTAGTAAAAGATGTGGTGAAGAAACGGGTGGGACATATTTGAAGAGGAGAAGTTGAATGCAAAAGTTAAACTGTGAGGTTGTTGTTGCACAATGCACATGAACTGCATTCTGCTGCCTGTAACTAATAAATCAGAATTCTGTGATGGCAACGAATGTTGTTTAGATACTATGAAATATAATTACCATTGAACAGAATAGTAAGTCAATATAAAACCAAGTTCACTTTTCATGGCGTTCCTATTCCTTGGTGAACTAAGCAGGTTTTGGTCAATTGAAACTTGGAAGTAGATATTCTTCCTCCTCTACACCTAAATTTGCTTTCCTTGCGAACACCACGAAACTGTATAAGATGAGGCAAGTGTGGTAGAGTGAGATCATGTGTTACCCTTCAGAGCCCACATCGGGAAGATTAGATAGAGGAATGAAATGCTAGCAATATAAAATGAAAGAACCTGGTTGTTAAAAATTGTGGAGCTGTGTGATAAGCACAAAGCGAACTATTCTTTCGCCTTTTACTAAAGAATACCGTGTGCTTGTCACTTATAGCAGCATACCCCTATTTTTGGATGGTTTTTCCTTAGGAAAACCCAGCAATATTAGTTTAAATTTTAAATTTAAATTACATTAAACATTAAAATTAGTAGCTATTTAGTGTTTTGTAAAAATAATTCGAAAAAGTAATTTTTAAATTCTAAATTCTAAATGTTTTGTTTATATTTTAAATTTTGGATGTTATTATATTATTTGCTACCTTCCTTAAACATAAGATTGGTCGTTATTTATTTAGGATTTAAATTTAAATAAAGGAAGAGTACAGCAGAACTTTTTTGTTTTTTTGGTGGGTGAGTACAGCAGAACTAGTCACACTTAAATGATAAAAGAGCAGGTAGTGGGCAAGTGGTGCTGAGCTTGAGTCCTCTACTGAGGGATGGTAATGGGTTCAGTGATGTGAGGCTTATACTTCCAGAGCTTGAATTCTCCCTTCACAAAATCATAGTAAGCCCCAAACAGCGCCAAGCTCTTGTTCCTTATTTCTCTATCAACAAGTGGATATGTCAGCAGGTTCACTAACGAGTTATTCACTGACTCCTGTATGTACAAAAAAAGTATATCACCTTTTAATTTGATTAACTTCATTATAGTAATTAATTATCAAACCATCTAGCTAGAACATCTTGAAATGGTAACTAAGTAATATTTGAAGGATGGTAGCTGAATGGAAATTAAAATATATAACTGCAGCTTAATTAGCTAACTAACCATTTCACAGAATTTGCATTGTTCCTTGACATCATAGCCTTCATATTCTTTCAGGACCTTGACTTTGGCAGGTAAACCAATTTTCAACCAATCATCTAGGAAGTCATTGCACAATTCAATTAAACCATAAAAGGGTCAAGATTCACAATTTATTCCATCCTATATATATTATGCTTTTTTTATTATATATTTTTAACTCTGTTTTTATCAAATAAGGAACAAGAGTAGTGGAGCTGTATATACATAGTTGTGTAGAAATTAAGTCTTTCAATGGAGCAGAGCCATCCTCAGGATGTCTCATAAACCTTGCTATTCCGCCGCAGCAACTATGTCCAATGACCAGGATGTTCTGCACCTGTATGTAAAAGTATTTATATCTTAACAATCTAACAATGAAAGAAAACGAATTGGCCTTTGGGATAACTTTGGCGAGATAATTATGATTTATGAATTATAAACTAATCATTATTGATCACCTTAAGATTCGAAATAGCATGATCAATGGTTGCACCAACTCCACTGTACCTTAACTGTGGAATACAGATTTAATTATTAAAACCGCTTCAATAATTAATTTATATACTAATACCATATAGTAATTCTTTTTTTTTTGTGTGGAGAATAGTGAAGTACTACCTGATTAAATGCTGGGACCATGTTAGCAATGTTTCGGACTATGAAAGCTTCTCCAGGTTGGAAGTTCAGGATAACAGAGGGACTCGCTCGAGAGTCAGCGCAAGCAAATATCATAAACTATCAACACACAAAAAAAAATTGATAAAGAGAAAAAACACCATATAATCGAACTCTAAAGTAACCAATCAATCACCTTGGGCCATTGGCCATTAGCAAGTTGATTGTACAGATCCGGGTTCTTGCTGCCATATATATAAAATGGAAGCATGCATCACATGAATTTGAATCCAAATTATAAAGTACCCTCGTAATTGAAATAACAAGGTCGAATAGAGAAATTAAATCATATATAGGCACGATATTAATTGAAAATTCACTTAATTTGTTAAGTGTACTCGAAATGTTGAGCTTGAAGTGAGTAAACCCATGTATGATTCTTTGCTCGGCAGGGTTCAATGGATGCGGTTGAGTTCCCAGAAGCTTCAACTCAGCTATAAGTTCCTCAATTTTCGCTGCGGCCACGTCATTAAGCTCCTCCTCTCTGCAACCAGTGAGTTCAAGTAATACTATACCATATGTTATAATTTAATTTAAAGGTTAAATATGTTTTTATCCCTCATTTATTAGTTATGTTCGTTTTTAGTCTTTTATCTTTAAAATTAAACCTTTTAGTTTTAGAAATATGCTACAGTTAGTCTCTTAAATTTTAAGAGTATTTTTTTAGTCCCCAATTTAATGAAAATATGCCACATTAGTCTCGACCCCGAATATGTTAAGTTTATAATTGTTTACATGACAAACGATGTACATGTAACACTTGTCATGTGTCCACTTATCATAGTTGGCGTCTTAAGTGGATTTAACGGTCCATAAGGGAGTGGGGTTGGAGCGATCTGGAACGTTGAATCCACTTAAGACGACAACTAGGATAAGTGAGACACATGACAAATGTTTACGTGTAACGCCATTTGCCGCGTAGGCAATTATACACTTAACAGATTTATGGTTAATGACTAAATGTGACATATTTTCATTAAAATGGGGACTAAAATCATACTTTTAAAATTTGAGGGACTAACTGTAACATATTTCCAAAAACGGAGACTAAAAAGTTTAGTTTTAAAAATGAAGGACTAAAAACGAACTTTACTAAAAAATGAGGGACCAACAACATATTTAACCCTTAATTTAATTTAATTATGCATCATTGAATTAGTTTATAATGTGTGCGTCCTTGTTGGTATAAGTAATATTAATTAATTCTATTAAATTTTTCTCAACTGTACAATCTCATATCTGCACAATATTAGAATTTTTCTCATTCCGGTATAGATTTGGTTCATTCATGTACCCCAAAAGCCTGCTAGGATCCGCTATTTGTCCGCGCCTCTTTCTACCAGTGATTACTCTTTGCCCTCGTCGGCCTAAACTGTCACAGTTTATGAGATGAGGAATAAACATAAATTTTCAATAAATTCTTTTGTCCATTTTAAAAAATAAAAAAATCTAATTCAAACCAAAATAAATTAAATTAGACCAGATCGATTTTGATTTTTAAATCAAATCGATCAGATAATCAAATATCATAAAATCAAAGGAATTAGATTACATGATTTTTCCTCAAAATCGATGCAATACAATACATCAATATTGATTTGTGCCGCCTATGATTTGTTTGGATTAGGAGTTGGTCCAAATCTAATTATCATCCCTAATTCTTAAAGGGTCTATTTGATTTACAAAAATTAATATCATTTTCTATTTTTACTCATAATTATAAAAATATTATATTATCTTTATATTACTTCTTTTATTTATTTATTTATTTGTATGTATATACAATAAAGAAAACAGTATTTGTGTTTTTTTACTATATTTTCACAAATCTTTAAAAATTAAAAATAAAATAATATTTTATGATTATTAATAAATATATAAAATAAAAAAATCCCTTAAAATAAACACACTCTTACTTTTTTAATGCACTTGTTGACTTCGAAACCCATGTCATATATTCATCGTTTCATACATCAAATCAAGTCTTAATTTGCTAATTTTATTTGCCAATTTGTTATAAAAATTGATAAAATAGAATTTAAGTAGGTGACTTTACTAGGTACTTATTTTCGCTATTTAACTAACCACTCTCTCTCTTTTGGAATATATATTTGTTAATTTTGCATTTAAAAAAACTATCAATTAATATGAGTAAAAAATATTAAATAATATGAGTGTAAGAGTTTAATAAACTTATATCAATTAATCCACCCCTTACATGATGTCATGGAAAAAGAGTGTGAAACTATTAAAGATATGTTTTCTAATGTATATTATTCGATCGGTTTCAGCTTATAAATAGGATATACAGGCACTGCAAAATGTAAGAGGAAGCAGCTAGCTAGTTTCAACATCTCTCATTCTCTACAATTAGCTTGAGGCATTGGGTAAGGATCATCAGTCAAGATTCATCACCCATTAAGTATACTTCTATCATGCATTTTACTATATATACTAAGTTCAGTTTAAATTAGTTACAACTTTTGCAACCTGCAGAAAGGGGATAACTATATATGGCAAAGCAATCATCTGAGCTAGCCATTGAAGAACTGAAGAAGCTTCTCAGGTTAATCTCACCTTCTAAGCAGCTGTAATCACATGATGAAAATCACGAAACAGAGGAGAATGTTAGATTGATTCGGTTAGTGCAAATTGCATTCTGTTAGATTGATTGATGAATATCCCTCGCAAGTATAATAACATTAGGTCAATGTCCTTTATCCACATTAATGTATAAGGATCCAGTAGATATATAGCCACTAGATTTGGTATGAATCAGTGCTACCAACTCCTAATTAATCCAAACAAATCATACAGCATCTTAATACATTTGTATTGATTTTGTTTGTTCTGATTTGTTGGGGTTTTCTTTTTTGAATGTACGTTCGGTGGAGTTGCTTTGTTGATGTATGTTCAGCTTTGTCCTTTCTTTGGACTGAATGTATCTGTTAAAGCCTAAAGGCTATTTCTAGGCACTACTCATGCTTAAATGTAGTCATTTGCAATATATAATATATATTTTTGCCTAAGTGGACCTCATTTTATATGTCCACTTGAAGATTGATTATTTTGTTACATTTGGTATAATTATCACTTAGTAGACCTCATTCTTAATGACCACCTAAAATTGATTATTTATTTATTATTTATTGCAATTTGGTGTAATTATATTGTCACTACACGAAAAATGTTTTTACACCGACAGTCTTTCATTTGAATGGATCACACGTCTGAGAATCATGTTTATTGAGAAAACAATCGTTGTGCAGATGAACTTGCCAATGTGGGACATGCTGGGTCTATTCATTTGCACTTTTGTAGCCTTTTCTCATGGGCAAATATATACACTACAAGCTAACAGATAATAAACTCAGTAAGTTCATTTCTACCATGAGGCTGTGTGTATGCACTATTAGCCAGCACAAGCAGTAGTCAAGTCCCTTTGAAATGATGCTACAATTGTTTGTTGGCTATAACAAGTTCTTTCCGATAAATGCTGCGATGCCAAGGAAGAAAACAGGGATAGGGAGTAGTAAAAGATGTGGTGAAGATACGGGTGGGACATCTTTGAAGATGAGGAGAAGTTGAATGCAAAAGTTAAACACATGAACTGCATTCTGCGCCCGTAACTAGTCAATCAGAATTCTGTGATGGCAACGGGTGTTGTTTAGATACTATGAAATATATATAATTACCATTACCATTAATGAAACAGAATAGTCAATATAAACCAAGGTAAATTTTCATGGTAATCATATTCCTTGGTGAACCAAGCAAGTTTTGGTAAATAGAAACTCGGTTAACCAAGGTCACTTTTCATGTCGATCCTATTCCTTGATGGACCAAGCAGGTTTTGGTCAACTGGAAGTAGATATTCTTCCTCCTCTATAGCTAAATCTCCCAGATAATAACACCAAATACGAGCCAAGTCTGAGAGTGAGTACCCTTCAAACCCACACCGGGTAGAATAGACAGAGGAATGAGGTGCTCTCAATATAAAATGAAAGAACCTGGATCTCTTAAATTGTGGGGCCGTGTGATAATCACAAAGCAAACTATTCTTTTGCCTTTTACTAAAAAATACCGTGTGTTTGTCACTTACAGCGGCATACCCTTATTTTTGAAGGGTTTCTCCTTTGGAAAACCCAGCAATATTAGTTAAAATTTTATTTATCATTTATTAAATGCTAAATACTATTAGGCAAAATTGTACCTCTTTTAAATTATTTTATTTTATTTTTTTAAGTGAGTTTTTTATTTTTATTTTTTGACAAAAAGATAAGATTTTTAAGTTATGAACGGATAATGTTTTTTTTAGAGAAATACGAGCCAGTGATGTGGTTGTCAGTGAGCCGGTGATGTGATCGTTAGTGAGTGTACGTGACATTCAACATTGTATCTTATGTGACTGGTACATTGTATCTTATGTGACTGGTGATATGTCAGAAAGGATCAAATTGAAAAATAAAAATAACTTAAAAGGGACTAAAATATAGCAATTTTATCTCTATTTATCTTTCTTCTCCATTCCTCCTCCACTACCTCCCCCCCCAAACCTATGTCCACCCTCCTCCTCTCCCCCCACCCTCCCCTTTTCTCCTCCCTTCCTCCTCCACCACCTTCCTCCCTTTAGACTGAGCGGTGTGAATGTGAAAGAATTGTGAGAGTAGTTAGAAGAAAAGCAAACCTTCTGCTTTACGCCATATGTATGTGCAGGATTCGGTGCGGATCGGTCGTTGTAATTGCAGCTTGCTTACTTAGCTTTTAATGCCTGCAACTGCAACTGAGAGCTTTAAGCCTTCAACTACGTGTAATTGAAGTATGAACTGAACCTTTCCCTTTCCCACCTTCTATCCAGGTTTCCTTCACAAAAGATAAAAAAAATAAAAACTATAAATGGAGTAAACTATAACAAATAGGCTTCCGATTAAGGTTGAAACTTGAAAGACATGAGCTTAACTGAACTGCAGCTACCTATATATATAGCTTGTAACTAATGTTTTTGACTACAACAGAATTTATTTGTAATAAAACAGAACCAACCTCAAAAGGCAAACAATTTACTCTTGATAAAACACAAACTTCACCATGCATGACCTCGATAAATTACATTATATAAAATTGCAAAGGAATTAAGGATATATTAATTAGAATGTTCTTAGAGGGGGGAGAGAGCAGGAACATAAGGGTGCAAGCAAGGAGAAGAGGGAAGTCAAAAAAAATAGTAACATGGGTTTGGGGGGAGGGGGAAGGTGGTGTAGGAGGAAGGGAGAATAAAGGGGGGAGGGTGGGGGAGAGGAGGGGGACATGGGGGGAGGAGGAAGGGGGGAGGGTGGGGGAGGGGAGGGGGGTCATGGGTGGGGGGAGGAGAGGAAGAAGAGAGGAGAAAGACAAATAGAGATAAAATTGCTATATTTTGGTCCCTTAAGTTATGTTTATTTTTCAATTTGGTCCCTTCTGACACGTCACCGGTCACATAGGATGCAATATTGGATGCCACGTACGCTCACTAACGGCTACATCACCAGTTGTTAATGGCGTTTCACTAAAGGGAAAACGTTGTCAAACGTTCGTAACTTAAGGGACCTTATTATCAAAAAATAAAGATAAGAGACTAACTTGAAAAAATAAAATAACTTAAGGGATTTCAGGTACAATTTTGCCATACTATGAAATGATTAATATTCACATTATGAAAGAAAAAATTATTATCATTAATTAATTATGTTAATTTAAATTTATCAGTGTTTTTGTTAAAATATTGTTTAGTGATATCAATTTGATTTTTTCGCTGAATTTTAAGTAAAATAAATTGCACCATTATTAAATTAAAAATATATGATTAATTATCAATTAATCAAAATCAATACTTTCAACTGTTTCATGGTCGCACCATTTTAAAAAACATACATCATTACTCACGTTAAACCAGGTGTTCAAATATTTGGAGTGTCTAACTGGCAAAAATGTTTTCGTGCTTATCAGGTGGCTGGAAAAGGGATTCGGATTTGCTACTGTAGGACAATCACACTGTTCCTGCTGTTAAGATAATAAGGACTACTTGATCCATCCAAGGGTGGAATGTTATTTATTTAGGATTTAAAAGCATAAAGTACAGCAGAAGTAGAACTAGTCACTGAAATGATAAGCAGGTAGTAGTAGACAAGTGGTGCCAATTAAGCTTCAGTCCTCTCCACTAAGGATTTAGATAGTCAAGTTCATGGGTTCAGCAAGGGATGGTAATGGGTTTAGTGATGTGATGCTTATACTTCCAAAGCTTGAATTCTCCCTTCACAAAATCATAGTAACCCCCAAACAGCGCCATGCTCTTGTTCCTTATTTCTCTATCAACATATGGGTATGTCTGCAGGTTCACTAATGAGTTATTCACTGACTCCTGCATGTACAAAAACAAGGTATCACATTTGATTGGCTTCATTATAATTAATTAATAATCAAACAATATCTAGCTCCTAGAACAGCTTGAAATGGTAACTGATTAATATTTGAAGGATGGTAGCTGAATATTGGAAATTAAAATATATAACTGCAGCTTAGCTAACTAACCACTTCACAGAATTTGCATTGTTCTTTGAAATCATAGTCTTCATATTCTTTCAGGACCTTCACTTTGGCAGGTAAACCAATTTTCACCCAATCGTCAATGAAGTCGCTGCACAATTCAATTAAACCATAAAAGGGTCAAGATTCACAGTTTATTCCATCCTATACCTTAACTGCAGAGAGAAGTTCTTGCTTGAGAATGTGACAGGAGTAAATCTAGATCATACAATCATAGTCGGGATTAAAAGTTGTTTAATAATCACATGATCACTTAAAAAAGTCAAATGACTTTGTGTTTTAATCTTGTTCTTTCATGACTTGATCTCATAACCAATATTCACTCATTTTACTCTCTCGTAATAATAGTCATCTCACTTGATACGCTCTTTATATATATATATATGATTGGATCGATTAATTTCACATTCCACAAAAAATTATTAATTGGTGTAAATATAAGAGTTTGACACTTAGTGTCATTTGATCATTTCCCTATAATACATATTATGCTTAGTGACGCTGTATATTTTGTTGTGTATGAATTAAGTCTTACAATGGAGCAGAGCCATCCTCAGGATGACTCATAAGCCTTGCTATTCCTCCGCAGCGGCTATGTCCAATGACCAGGATGTTCTGCACCTGTATGTAAAAGTATTCATTTGATTGGTCTGTTAATATATCTCTTAACAATGAAAGGAATGGAACTGGCCTTTGGGAAAACTTTGGCGAGATTTTAATGATTTATGAACGAATCATCACCTTAAGAGCCGTAATAGCATACTCAATGGTTGCACCAACTCCACTGTACCTTAACTGTGGAGTACAAATTTAATTATTAATTAAAACCGCTTCAATAATTAATTTATATACTAATACCATATAGTAATTCATTTTCTTTCTGTGGAGAATAGTGAAGGAGTAGAGTACCTGATTAAAGGGAGGGACCATGTTAGCAATGTTGCGGACCATGAAAGCTTCTCCAGGTTGGAAGTTCAGGATAACAGAGGGACTCACTCGAGAGTCAGAGCAAGCAAATACCAGAAACTACCAACACAAAATAATAATAATAATTTGAAAGCAGATTAAAATTAAAAGACACAAAAAGGAGAAAACTTTTGAAAAACAAAAACCATATAATCGAACTCTAAAGTAATTAATCAATCAATCACCTTGGGCCATTGGCCATTAGCAAGTTTATTGTAGAGATCCGGGTTCTTGCTGCCATATATTAATATAAAAGGAAGCATGCATGACATGAATTTGAATCCAAATTAAAGTACCCTCGTAATTGAAATAACAAGGTCGAAGAGAGAAATTAAATCATATATATATATATAGGAACGATATTGAAAATTCATTTAATTTGTAAGTGTACTCGAAATTGTTGAGCTTGAAGTGAGTAAACCCATCTACGATTCTCTTCTCAGCAGGGTCCAATGGATGTGGATGACATCCCAGAAGCTGCAACTCAGCTATAAGCTCCTCAATTTTCGCTGCGGCCACTCCACTCAGTTCCTCCTTCTCTCTGTAACCAGTGAGTTTCAGCAATATATACTATATACTATAATTTATGTATCATTAAATTACTGTATGTGCACGTTTTCATGTGATTACAGCTTTGATGGTGAGATTAATTAACCTGAGAAGCTTCTTAAGTTCTTCAATGGCTAGCTCAGATGATTGCTTTGCCATGTTTAGTTATCCCCTTTCTGCAGGTTGCAAAAGTTGTAACTAATTTAAACTGCTTTTAAGATATATGTAACAACTTGGTATAGTAGAAATGCATGATAGAAGTAATTTTTTTTTGGATAAGCTAAAATTTTATTGGAAAAAAACAGCTAAAACACGAGCACGATGTATTCCCAGTTTTAGATTAGAGAGATTACAAGATAACCGGCCAGCTTCTATGAAAAAACAATATTAGCGTGCAATAGCATCACAATAGAGAAAGACATGATAGAAGTGCTTAATAATCAATTTAATGAATTCGCGAAAGTCTAGCTAATCATGTTATATATAGCCAACTTAATACTAGTATTCCATCATGGAAATTTAATGAGATTGATTCCAGTGCTGGAATGGAAATGGATCAGTTGGTCGTTTGAGAAGGGATGAAAGAAGGGAATTAAAATAAGGACGTATATATGTAGGGTTTGGGGTGATGAAATTCACTTATGATTCATATTTCATACCCTATGCAGCGAGCTAATTGTAGAGAATGAGATATGTCGAAACTAGCTAACTCCTCTTACATTTTGCAGTGCTTGCATATCCTATTTATAGCTGAAGCTGAATAACATGCATTAGAAACATCTTTATTTTTGTAGCAAAAATAAAAATAAAAATCTTTATTTTCAGAGTGGTGATCATGGACACCCCAACTATATATGTCACTTAGGCTATGTTTGGGAGGGGGGTTTTTGGAGGGGAGAGAGGGTTTACTCTAATATTTTAGTTGTATAGACAGGGGAGAAGGATGAATAAAACATTTTGAAGCCCTCCAAAACTCTCCAAACCACTATAGTACATTTTTAAAAACCTTCCAATTTGGGAGAACTCAAAAAATACACTAGAAATGTGACTTTGGAGGGTTTTTACATACTTTTTAAACACTCATTGTTAAAATATTGACCACAAATCCTCCCCTCCCGTTCCATCCTCTCCAAAACTCCCAAACACACCATTGTCACTACCCATTTAACATCTCAATATCTTTTTATATAAGATTGAAAAATTGAATTATTGTATAGAGGTAAATATATTAATACTCAAATACATTACACTATCTAAGCATGCCCATGTTCTTTATATAAGAGAGGAAATTTATTAATTTTCCTGTTATTTTAATTTGGAATTCTAAATTAGATAATTAAATAATGTTTATTTGAAGAGTTATGACAGTTTAAAATTTATTAAAAAATTACACTATGATATTAATTAATTAAAAAATTTATTATTATATAATATTTAATTATTCATTCTATATCATTCATTCATTTTTAAAAGTTGGATAATCTTATTGTGGTCAATCCTTCTTCTCGCAAAAGCATGGTGTATTCTTCTTTTGACGATATGTTGCATGTTTTTGTCGTGCTACAACATGTACATATTCTGTGGGCAATATCAACGTTGATGTACTCCAGTTCCATTTGGTGTGGGATGACTACAAATAAAATAAAAAAATTAATTGTGCAAAAAAAGGGGTTAAATAATTTGTTCTTTTCACGTAGTTAAATCGGCGCATATCTTGTACTCTAATTTAGTTATTTTCTTAATAAAATTTTTGTTTATCTAGAAAAAAAATTTGTATACGAGGTAAATTTCATTATCTACACCCAAAAAAATTCCCGAACAACATAATCGTTTCCATATATAATTTCGTAATTAACTTCAAGCATATATTACGTTCTATCTTTTTTTGTAAATATTTGTTTTCATAACATTCAGTTAGGTGCATGCATCTCTTGAAAGAACATCAGTAAGAACGTCCCTTTTCATGTTACACACTGTTGTTTGATTTCAATGGGACGAGAGAGACTTAACAAAGACATCAATAATGTACATATTCTGCCAAAAACGTTTAATCAATCCACGTTGGGAACGTTTTGTCCACAGCTAAGCGGAGCCACGCACGTTATTTAGTGGAGAATTATCTGGTATGTGTCTTGGTGTCCCTTTGAGATCATACCTAGGTTATTGGGAAAATACTTCTTAAAACATCTCTGTTCTTTTCGGTAGGCTGTTGGATTGTTATGGAGGTGTTATTTATTCAGGGGGTTTTCATTTGGTGGAGATATGAAGCTTGGCTCATGTATATAATATTGTATTGGTTTTTGGATTGGACACACATTGTACTTCTAGTCCCATATTAATGCATTTTGATTTATCATAAAAAAATTCTTCCACTATATATAATGTATAATTCTTCTCTAATAAAATCCATCACTGGCGAGGGATAAAATTCTTTTACTAATTTCCATCACTAATCCTTAATTTTCTAGTATAGTATTCATTTACGGTGGATTTTACCATGGACAAACAATTAGTTTTGTGCATGTGCACAAATGCACTCCACTACGATTGATCAATGTACTTTTAAATTGGATGGCCAAGATTTAGGAAGGGCTACCTGTTGTTCAGGTAATGTACTATTTGGTTAAAAGTTTGCTGATTGATCCCTACACTTCGTTGTAATTATCAAAGAACCCTATATTTTAGTAAAATTATATTTTTGGCCCAAATTTTTTCATTTTATTTAAATTGACCATTAAATTGCTAAAATGAGGAAATGGTCCAAAAAGTGCTAATCTGCAATTAATACATGGATATTTTGTATATTAATATTTTGACTTGATAGAAAAACCTTTTTTTAGATTTTATTTATGTTTTGATTTTATTTTCGATCACCAAAACGGTATTTGTTTACAGGTTTCACTTATTTATTTTTTTCAATAATTTTCTATAAGATTTTCAATAATTTTCTATTAGCACTTTTTGGACCATTTTCTCATTTTAGCAATTTAATGGTCAATTTAAATAAAATGGAAAGATTTGGGCCAAAAATATAATTTTACTAAAATATAGGGTTCTGTGATAATTACAACGAAGTGTAGGGATCAATCAGCAAACTTTTAACCAAATAGTACATTACCTGAACAACAGGTAGCCCTTTCCAAATCTTGGCCATCCAATTTAAAAGTACATTGATCAATGGTAGTGGAGTGTATTTGTGCACATGCACAAAACTAATTGTTTGTCCATGGTAAAATCCACCTTCATTTACAAGTTGAGTTTGATTTTTGTAAACAGATTTTAATCCAAAACTTGAATATCTCAAACATACCTTACGGTGACGGTGAGAACACATCGTGCTGTTTAAGTGAAATGACAAGACGGCTTGGATTGAAGAAGAATTTTTCATGCGTTGTGCTATCGTTGGACTAAATTCAACAAGAGCAGAATAGCGGAACGTTGAACATCTTTTTTAGGTGAAAAGCATGTTGCCCCGTGAGTCTTCGGTGAGCTTTGGCAGAGCAAACAAATTATTAGTTAGTATCCGTTGAAATTAACCACACGAAAAAGCTAACTAAAGATTAAAAATGATTTTTTATATGCCAATATCTTCCTGTGTTTAATTATTTCATATAATGATGGAAGAATTTCATTTGAAATAATTTTTTAAAAATATTTTCATATATGATTAATTCAGTTCTTTTAAAGTGACTACTCCTTTTTGTTCCATTTTGTTTGATATTTTAGCAGAAATCTAGAATATTAAATAATAAATAATGTTTTCGAAAACTGTTTTCTGTTTCTTTTTTAAAAAATAAAAACTCATTTGACATAAATGTTTAGTAAAAACGGTTTTTGAAAACTGTTATTAATTTATTATTTTAAAAACAAAATATGCTTCAAAGATCAAATTTTTGTTCTTTTTGTTTTGTTTTGTTTTTCATTTCCACAAATCAATTAAATGTCTCTTCTTCAACATATTATCTAAATCATTGTCACATTCACCTAGAACCACTACTCATGTTCAATCACTTTTTTAAGTCTTAAAAATTGTTTTTTATATATATTAACATCTTCAAATAGATTTTCTTTTTCTTTTCTATTCTTAAAAATAATTTCTAAAAACTGTTTTATAAAATGATTTTACAAAACAAACAAAAACAAATTCAAAGAGGCTAGGGATCCAGTATATAGCTACAAGATTCGGTGTGAATCATTGCTACCAACTCTCCCAATCGAAACAAATCATAGGCACAAGTATGACAATAGGTCAATAGAGAAATGTCCTTTGTCCACAGTCATATCCCGAGCTAGGCATGAGTAGACCTCATTCTATATGACCACCTAAAGATTGGTTATTTATCGTCAAAAAAAAAACCCTAAAGATTGGTTATTTACTACATTTAGTATAATTATATATTTTTTTTATATGAAACATTTGGTATAAGTATATATATTATCAATAAACGAAAAACGTTTAATACTGACTGTCTTTTACCATTAGTTCACGTAAGTTCATTAGTTTTACACACACCATCGGTAAATTCAAAAAATTACTCAACGAGTTTATATCATTCTTCTAATGTACAGCATTTGAGTTTCATTTTTCTTTTTTTAAAAAAAGTAACGTTTGAGTTTATATTTTATTATATTTTTTCTTATTTTTATCTTTACTATTATCTCTTGAATATAGACATTTAATTATAAAAAATTCCCACACAAAAAAATTTAAAATTTAATTAGTTTTCTAAATTCATATTTAAAGACTAATATTACTAACTTTATATATACAACAAAAAATAATGGAGAATATATTTCTGTCTATAAACATGTTATTTTATTTATAAATCATATAAAAATGAGGAGCGGGTGGTGCGCACCTAGTAATTTTTGGGGGTGCAGGGAGCATTACCCTGATGGCATACAAGATTTTGTACGGGCATACAAATGGTCCGTCTAGGCCTGTGACCCAACTTCTCCCAATCCCTCGTTTTCTGCTGGTATTTTCTAATAGCATGTACGGACCTTTCTTTGTGTACATACACTTAATATTGAAATGTCCATCCTACCCTTAAATTCAAAAAAAGGCTAAAACCCTTCTTCTCCCTCACTTTCCATTCACTTCCGCACAACTACAGTCACCACCGTGCACAGTACCGCGAGCCACCCTCTTCCTCAGTTCTGCAAGTTTAGGCGCGCGTGGCCCTCAAGTTCTTCGTCTCCCACACCACAACCTTCCTCAATCTCTGTCCTTGAAGAGCAGTGAAGGTTCGATCCTTGGTGGTTGAAGTTTTCCACAGCTCGGTTGCACATCTTCGTCCTCCAGGCTTCACTTTGCCGTCGTCGCCATCGCAAGCCTGTTCTTCTTCCTTCAGGTAACTGCTGTGCTGTTGGAGTTGTTTGCATGATTTTTTTTTTGGTTTTTGATTGAATGCGAAACTATAAGTTCCGCGTGTTGTATCTCGATGCGGAAGTTACAGTTCCGCATGTATGTTATGATTTTCTAACATACATGCGGAACTATAACTTCTGCAGCGATATACAACACGCAGAACTTATAGTTCCGCAGGTATGTTTTGGGATCACTATCCATCATTCTCCAGTTTTCAGAGGTCTTCCTCTTAACTTGAAGGGACATTCACATTTTCTAGTCCCAGGCCTTCTCAAAGATTGTGTTTTGTTCGATCCATGGTATTTTCCACTCCTCTCGCAACCTATACTCATATATCCTACTTCCTGGGAGGCCTGTCGGTTTCTCTGCACCTGACCTCGAAATGACAATAACAATTCCAAGTAGCCTTCCAACAGCTCTGGCCCAAGACAATAATTCATCCCTCGTAGGGAAAACCTGAAAATCCAAACAAAATGTTTAACTTAAATGATAAAAAAAATAGTGAAAATTTAACACTCCTAATTACCTCTGTTGTGGTGAATGCATTTGTGCAATCCACTTCGATGGGTTCTGAAAAATCATCTGCAGCATCGCCATGCACTGGCAAACCACCATCATCACTCGTGTCTATAAAGTCTTCCATTTTGAATTCCACTCTCTAACCTGTCATGTCAAACAAGCACAAAGGCCCTCATAAAACGTAAAAAATTTAAAAAATAATAATAAACAGCAAGTAATGTAAAATATAGATGCAAAGATACACTGCGGAACTATTAGTTCCGCGTGGTCAAATGCTCCTGCGGAACTAATAGTTCCATAGCGTACTTTGGTTGGCAAAGATACACTGTGGAACTATTAGTTCTGCGTAGTATTAGTTCCGCAGTGTATCTTTGCCAACCAAAGTACGCTGTGGAACTAAGCTGTGGAACTATTAGTTCCGCATGAGCATTTGACTACGCGAAACTAATAGTTCCGCAATGAACCTTTCTATGCGTTTTGAGTTCTGTTCATATGTGTGGTTTTTTATTTAGTGCGGAACTATTAGTTTCGCATGGCTGCTGAACTATTGACGACCTCGGTGTTTCTACTCCGATTGATCGCTTGTAGATGTCCTAAATATCCTTTCTTTGCTGTTGGAGGGAAGAGGGGAGAGTGGAGAAGGGAGAATGGAGGACAAATTGCAAAAGGAGAGGAAGGGGAAGAGGGGACCTGTTTTCAGCGTGGAGGGAAAAATGATGGGGAAGAAGAAGAATGGGGGAAAAGGAAATGAGTGGGGGGTAGTTTTGGTATTTTGAAAACAAATTTAGATGTGTATGTGTAGAGTGAAATTAATGTATGTGTTATTAGAAAAAATCTTTTCTGCTTAGACAAAAAGCCCTATATAACCCCCCCCCCACCAATAAAAAGCCCTATATAAGCTCTCTCCTTGTCGACAAAAAAAAGGCTCTCTCCTTCATCGGTTCTGTAGATCCAACCCTCATCCACAACATGACCACAAAACAAACCCTCATCCACAAGAGATCCAGACCAATCATTCCATCATAATAAAAAGAGTTTAATAAGTACCATATAAAAGGATTTTACACAAGTATTCAATCATATTTATTTGCATAAATATCTACATGATAAAATATGATTGGATATCTTTGTAACTTTTTTATACTATCAATATATACTTACTAAATTCTAACGAAAAACAGCTTGAGATTGGTAATCATGACAAGAAAGTTAAAGAAAATTACAATGAGCCAAGTCACTTTGCCCTTTTCTCTTGGCGCATCAATGAAAATGAGTAATGATTTATTGCTAATGAATTTGTAATTTTATTAAGTTTGTCTCAATAGCCGGAAAGTTCCTAATTGTTCAATGGTGGCACTTAATATGGGAAAGTGAGTTTTGCTCCCACCAATGGGAATTCGGTCAGTTACCTATTATAGTAGGTTTAACCGGTTTTTTATAATTGCATTGCACCCCTTGTAACATTTAATAATTGCATCAATAAATCCAACTTTTTTCAGTCAAAAAACCCATTTGGAGAACGCAATCTGGCAAGTCACTGAACTTGTCTCTATTCTCTTCATCTTCACTCTCGTCGTTCCTTTCTCTCTTCGCTTTTGGTGGAATCATTATCTCATCAGTTGAGTTAGACATCATTATCTCATCATTAACGGGAAGCAATTGAGCAATTTTACGGCGAGTTTTCAGAATTAAAAGAAGTTGTGTTCGATTGCAATGAAAAGAAAAATTGGGGAAAACCAAGAAAGTGGATTTTAAGTATCAGGAAGAATGACAATTGGGGAAAAGTGGAAAGTAAAATTAATTGGAGAAATGAGAAATAATAATACCTGACGATTGAGTTGTTGTGATGATTTACACATTAGAGGGAAAGCCCAACTTCGTTTGCAGCGGTGGAATGGAACGTTGTAAGAGTGAGGACTGAAGAGAATGAATAGCAACAGTCATGTTTTTCATTTTGCGCACCGAGAAGAGTTGCGGTGAGAGTGTGCGGATGCCATTTGTTTTTGTGGTGAAGGGCCATTTTTTTTTCCATCCCGTGGTAGGATGTTAGGAAATTCAATGGATGGGAGCTTTTTAACAAATTCAAACTTCTGTAGACCTATATTTGCAAATATATAATAGTATTACCTTTATTTTAATAACAGGTAGCAGGTAATGAATCAGATCCATTGGATCAAAGTCTAACATTTTTCATACCAAATCTACGTCAGAAAAGGACTTTCCCATTTATGGGAGCAAAACACAGCTTCCCATATTAAGTGCCACCTTGTTCAAGTTAGTGTAGCAACAGGTGATCCTTTGATTTCCTGGTTAATTTACTGGTTCTGAATTTAAAATGTGATTGGCAAAATTGTGAGGTTAATAAAGACAAAAAAAATGGGAACGAAGAACAAAGGTAAATAATTTGTCATCCATGTTTATACGCAAAATTTCCTTTAACAAATATACATTATATTTCTCGCCTAACATTTGTTTCTACTAGTCATCTTAATTCGTTGCTGGTCGGATAAACACAAATACATATAATGGAAGTCATTTGTTAATGGATAAAACATTTTTCGATCTATTTTATTTAAAATGAAAATGATTTAGCCGAGATGACTTTTGAATTTTAGAATTTATTTTAGAATTTGAGTTATAACAACTTGATATAGTCGACTTTATTTTATATTAACTTTAAAAAATAAAAAACAAATCATTTTAATTAAAAAGGAATTGCTTCGACTAGATGAATAATTTATTTTAGAACACTCGTAGTCGGCTCATTCTCATTACTCGCACTTTAATTAACTATAAAAAAATCAATAAATAAAAACTATCATTGTTCAAACTAATCTTTGTGATCACATCATTATTCAACTTAGATGTCATGTACGTGACATCATTAATCTAGCGTAACAAAGTCATATGGATTTCCTGAAGCCACGTATGTACATTAGCGTTTTTGTAAAAGATATTGACAACGAAGATCAAAATCAAACACTTTGGATATTATAGAGATGAATAATGATTTTTTTTTATACCTAAACTAAAGCAAAAAATCACTATATTTCTAAGGATGAAAAATATATTTAATCCATATAAAATATAAACAAACTTATATACATTAATTACTTATCAAATATATTACCTACGTAAAAAACACTACATTCTTGAGACTATTTAATCTTTTTCTAGCTATATTGTTTAATCACGTACATTAGATTACATTTGGCTTGTTTTCTATATTGTTTAACAAAGTCAAAGACATTTAACTCCTTTAATTTATTATATTCTTTTTTACCTTTTCCTCTAAATTCTTTATGATTTTTGCATGTAAAGAATATATAAAACACACGTGTGTATATTAGATAACTTGTCTATATTGAAATTACAATTATTTATATACTTAAAATATTACCATATGGATTATAACTATAAGATAAAAAAAATCCTAAACATGTTAATTATTAAATACTACACTTTAATTATTTAGACTATTTATTTTTTCTAATTTTTAGTCATATTAGATATTAAACATTTGACTTATTAAATTATATTTTACTTATTTTCCATATTGTTTTCAATAACACCCTAACAATTATTTGATATAATCAATTTGATACCTTTATCATGGACAATAGAAATGTTAAGAGCTTGACCCATAATTTTGTTAAGAAATAAAAGCTATTAATTTTACATGCATTATTCTATGCCTATAAATTGAGCTATTTATTGAAAATGAAAAGTCAAAAACGAATATAACAGCAAGATTCAAGAAAGGCACACACACACACTGACACACACACACACAAAAAAGAGAGATGGCAAAGAGTGAGATGGGAAAACTAGGTGTTGGGATGATGATAATGGTTATGCTTGTCATAGCACAAGCTGCCGATGACAGTTTCCTATCACCAAAAAATATATGTCGCGTGAAGTGTGGGTTAAAATGCAACCCTTTCGGTAAAAGTCCAATAGAATATGGAGTCTGTTTTGTTGGCTGTATTCGGAAATGCCGTGCATTGATCTCTAATGTCACATATGACTGCATTAATAGTTGTGCCTTGCCCACTGACAAAAACAATATTGGTACATATATATAACTTTCTTCTCCTCTTTAATTTAATTTTGATTTTAATGTTACTAAGAAGTTAATTGTCTTATATACATATTTTTGCTTGATGTGTCAGGTGCTCGTGGACTGGATGCCTACGTTGATTCATGCTTGAAGGCTTGCAAGAAGAATAAATAAATTTTTTTTACATCTATAAAAATGTAGTTAATTATGAGAAGTAATATTGTTGTAGAAATGAATCTCAATATATTTATTTCTCCTGTCTATCCAATGAATCCATTTCTGATTAAATTTCTTTCTTCTTTATGTTCATTTTTAAATTTTAATTTTAGTGAAAATGATTGTGCATACGCAAATCAAATTAGGAGTATACTAATATATATATTAGTAAAGATGTTTTAGCAAAAACATTTGAGTAAAAGTATATTTAATTGGATAAAGATAATATGATTGGTTATTTTTTATTGGTTAATATAAAAAAAATTATGGAATTATGCAGATTCTTTTTTAATAATATATATAGATTTAAAGAGTTTTACTAGTTGTCAATGTTTCTTCGAAATCCAAACCTATACAATAAAATGGAGACGTTGGATGCGAGCCTTATGTTATATATATATATATATATGTGCAAATATGTCCTTTTTGGTTTCAGTCTCTGCAATTTTTTTTGTTTATGACCTTGAAAAATAGAAAAAAAATTTGTTTTTTGGTCATCATTATTTTATTTTAGTTTCAATAATATTTGGTTCATGGTAAATTAGACCTTATTATGAATATGTAATTTAAAAGTAATTTTTTTCCAAAAACTTCCTCAAAAAACTTTTAATTAAAACATTTTAAAATAATTAAGTTAATCCAAATACAAAAATTTGTGAATTCTTGCATGGTATAATTTCATTCATATGATCTGATGTTTATAGGATTCCCTCCCTCCTAACACTTCAAGGATCCATTGCCAAGTGTACAATGACCCATACAAGATGCATAACTAAAATAAATTGCTAACAGGGAATATTCATCAGCTACGAAAATCCTACTAACAGAATTCGTGAGATCGAGGAGAGTGAAAAATAAAGGGGAATTTTTAAATGCACATACACACATTACTATTCACACATACAAACCCTAAAATACCCTCTTCGCATTTCGTATCGTGCGGAACTATTAATTCCGCACCGATGCAGAACTAATAGTTCCACACATGTTATTTGTATGTGTGCTGCAAATAACACGTGCGGAACTATTAATTCCGCACTGATGTGGAACTAATAGCTCCGCAGACACACTCTCTTTCTCTTTCACTCTGTTTTTTTTCCACCACACTCTCTCTCTTTCTTCTACATCCCCACGCCACTCTCTCTCTCTTTCTCTTCCACTTTGCTTTTTTTTTTCTTCCCTTTTTTCTCTTTCCCTTCTTTCTTCCCATTTCAGAGGCGTCCGAAAAGCGTCCATGGGGTGGTGTGTTTGGCCCCAAGCAACAGTGATAGAAACGGCAGATCAGAGCCGCGCTTTGCCTTGCCGTCGTGTGAGGCACGACCACTGGTCGAACGGCGGTGACGGCGCTGCAGTGAGGGTCGCGGAGCGTTTTGAGGGACTGGCACAGGAGTGAGGGTCGCGGAAGTGAGGGTCACGCGTCGCGGAAGTGTGGCTCGGGTACTGTTTCTGCGCGGAAGTAGGGAGAACCGGAGAAGAAGGGAGAAGAAGGGATTTAAGGGTAGTATGGACTTTTCCTATTTTAGTGTATGTGTAGAAAGAAAGGAAGGTATGTGTTATTAGAAAAGCCCTAATAAAGCTACTGATAATCAGCCAGCCCCACGGGCTTCTTCCTTAAACGTTTGGACCTCTCTTTGGGCTCAGCTTCGGTACTTGGCCCAATATCTGAGTGTGGGCTGGCCTGGGGTCCCACACTTATCATATTTTCCTTCAACTTTTTTTTTGGATAACTTCTAGTCTAGTCTTCTATATTGGTTGAGAGATTCGTATGCTGTAACAGAAACAGATCATATATAACATATGTTTCTGCTTTGACCAAAAAAAAAAATATATGTTTCTGCTGTTGATTGAGATTACTGAATTAAAGTAGAGAATAATAAAGGCAAAGGCGCAAACTTTGTCTGCCATTTTAATAGAAGAAAGTGCATAGTAACAACACTCACAAGGTTGGTACGCACTTGTTCTGTTGTTAGTAGTGAACTTGGCCGGCCATTTATTCACATTTCACAAAGAATCCCTGTAGTACCCCTCAACCCCATATATGTAACACGTGAGGTTTCATCCATATGTAGCTTGGTATAAACTAATGTATAACCTTTACCATATGCTAATCGCATAACATAATTTAATTATACGAAGTAAAGAAAAGAAGTACATAAAAAGTTTGGATAAGATTCTTGTCTCTTGCATTAACGGGGGGAGTAATTTTCAGATTGGGAATGATAACTTTTGGAGTACTTATTTGATTTCTTTTTTATGTGTTCAATTATGGTTTTTTATTTGTTTTTTATCTAAAAATAAGCCTCGTTTAATAGACAGAACCAAAAGGAACAAGAAATTATGAGAAGAAAGAATTGTGTTGTGCACTTTAAGTGAAAAAAAAAGTAATTTGATTCTTGAAAATTCTTGAAGTTGAAGCGTGGAATTTACAAAACTAGGTGCCTATCTAGTGTTAAAATTTAATTTCTTTATGAATATCAAATTCTAAACTACTTGGTATAAAAGCTCTCATAAATCAATTATTTCAAAAACTTTTTTATTTAATGAAGATATCTGAATGATTTTTAAATCATGTTTACTACTAGTCTACTACTCGGGAAATTTGTTAACTTGATACATTGGAGAGGGGGGGGGGGGGGGGGCAAAAGGTTAGTACGGATACGGGCCAAATTAAAATAATATTTTGAGAGCGCGAGGTCACAGAGAAGGACATATATATATAATAATGGCATACAGTAATATTTTAATGCTAACAAGCATGGTATTAATTTATGTCTCTATCTTGATTATTTAAGGCAAGGTTTGGATTGCTTAAAAGGGTATTTCTTTCTTTTCTAAAGTTCTAATTACAAAGCAATCAAAGGGAATTTTCTCACTCTACCAAAAAAAAAATTCAAAGGGATTCCTCTTTAAAATATGTGTGTTTGCTTAATGAATACTTCATCCCCAGATGAGATTTGGGTATATGAAAAACGTTGGACAGTACGAATTTGGTATCTTACCGTCCTTGCTTTGATCAGCTTTTACCTGGAAAAGGTTTTCTAACTCACTATTATCAATTACCCAGTATGTATAGTAATGAATAAATAGTGATTGGTTAATTAATTATAAACAAAATAGTGAATGAATAATTTTAAAATTGGTAACAATTTAAAAATTCATAACAATTCGGACTCAAAGTGCTGGTGCCATTCAACAGCGCTGTTTTGGTTATAGGAATACATAATCCCACCGCGCGCACAGAAAAATTTATGCCAACAAATATTAATTCCATTTCAAAATAATTGACATTTTATTATAAAAAAGTGACATTTAAGATTTTTATACAAAGATCAACTAAGAAAAACAATAAACAACTTATTGAGTAGAAAAATTTTACTAAATTATTTTTATTTTTATCACTTTTTATAAATGTATTATTAAGTAGTACTAAAAAATAATCAAAGTTATTATTTATTTGGGGGAAAATTTGAAAGATAAATTGAATGTTTCATTAAAAATCTAAAACATTACTTAATATAATTTTTTAATTAAAACATCAATTATTTTGAAATGAAAGAATATATAAAGTTATTATCTAAATGTAAGGAGGATCACTTGGAACCAACCTAACTATCAGACATCAGGGAATGAAATTATGGGATCTGGACTGGGCACAATCACCCTTTTAATGCAGTCGTACAGTCAGACGATCAATAGTTAGATCGATATCAAACGATTCACAATTTCAGTTTTCATTTTAAACTCAATTTATTCTTAAAATTCTCATCCGTCTAATCTCAATCAAACGTTCTCAATCATTGACTGGATGACTATATCTAATCCATTTTCGAAATTATGAAAGAGATGATAAGATAGAAAAGTTGTTTTTGTAATTTCATGTGGAACCTACATGTGAGTGCTAACATGCTTTCTCACAGTGTCTTGATAATTCTAATCCCCACAAAATGAAAGGTAAAAGTATATTAGGATGTGAAAATGACCTTGCACTTAGCCACCCAGAAGATACCTCAAGCTAGTCTCACTCACTATCTTCTCTCGTCTCATTCACTGGATGGGAAATTATAATATATTCAGGAAAAGGTTTGATTCAGTGGTTGACTAATCCTCTTTATCCACCTCCTTTGTTGCCTTGCATATTTTCCAATACTTTATCTTTTTCCTCCATTTTCCATTTCCATTAATGTCTGTCTCATTTAGGTCTTCCAAGGGAAAAAATGAAAGACAAAAACACCTTGACAATTTGCCACCTTGTTTCGTGGTGGTTTGTCTGTTACCCGTTCCAAACATTTTGTATTCGGGTTCTACATATTTCGCGGCTTCTTCGTAGTTCCCACTTCCCAATCAGAAAGAAAACCATTATGTACACAAGACTTAAGTATCCCAATATATAAATAAATAAATTAAATCTTATGCAAAAATAAAGGCTTTGGTCTTTCATTTTTTATTTATGTTCATTTTTCATCACTCATATTTTAAGAATATTATTTTAGTCCCTAATGTTTTAAAAATGTGTCACAATTAGTAGTCTCTTACATTGATATTTTAGTCTTTAATGTTTTAAAAATATGTCACAATTAATCCCTCATATTTCAATGTAAATGACTAATTGTTGTACATTTTCAAAACATTAAAGACTAAAATAATATTTTTGAAATATGAGAGAAAAAAACAAATATAAAGAAAAAATAAAGAACCAAAAACATATTTAGGCCAAAAATAAATTAGTAACGTAAATGTTAATTACATCACTATTTTTTGATTTACAATTAATCTCGCCGTAATAACAATTTGTTCGGACAAAACTCCCTTCCAATGGGCTAGTCTAGTGTGTGAGTATTTTCTGGCTGCTTCTTCCAATAAAAGCAAAAGGTAATGCCCGCTATGCACTGAATCTTTTTTTCACTTTCACTTTAATGCGTTTTCCAACGCCTCTTGGAAGCTTTGTGCACTATTAGGAGGATTGACATGGAAAAATTCACAAAGGAGAAGACAAGGAGACCGCATAACATTGTGAAAAGCTGGAGGACAGGAAGATTAGATTGTGCCATGTTTATGTCTGTATATGTGGTGGCGTTTTCCCTGGGGAAGCTCTTAACCTTCTTCAACGTAAGGAAGTGGGCCATGAATCAATATCAATCATAGATATACTATAAAATAATTAAACGACTGTGATTTGTTGATGGTGACCTGGATAGTAAGTTTTTGTAGTTTTAAAACTTATTTACATGTGAGGGCTTGTATTGATAAAGATTTGGAATAGTTTCCATGAAATTAGAAGATTAGAAATTTTGACCCTATTTAAGAAAAAACATTTGATGCGTTAGTAAATTTTAATAGAGTAAATAATTTTTTTGTTAAAATGACCCTTTTAAAAGGATTTGTTTTATGACATAATTTAATTTAATTTTTAAAATGGCCCTTTTAAAACGATTTGTTTTATGACATAATTTTAATTTATAAAATATGTATGTTAACAATCAGTTTAATATAATTTAAATATATTAGTAAGTGTTTTGCATACTTCTTTTGTTTTGGTCAACAGTTAATCTTTTGCATACTGAAAGGTGCCGCCTGCATGAGGGTTGGGGTATGCACACAAAGTGACCACAAGTGTTTGTAATCAAAGTGTTTTTAATCAAAGTTGATTGTTTCCTTATAAATATCCGTTAGTTTTAAATATTTTCTTTAGAATTATCTAAATTTTAAAAATTTCCTTGTAAAATGTGGGAAAATTTATATTTATTAAGATACACATTAAATAACTAGGTAATTAAATTGTAGTCAATGATTATATAAAGTCATATATAATTTCTAATATTTTCTTTGTACTACATACTTAAAAAAATACGTTACAATTATTTATGGAGACAGGAAATGTATTATTAAGAATGCATAGTATGGGTACCGAGTATAATAACGTAACATGTTAGAAAACTAATAATAATTTTTTATTATTCCAAATTCCATGGAACACTAAGTAGATGCATTTGGCTCACAGTGATTTCGTTTCAAAAATTGATCCGTACAGGAATTGGCTTGTAAATGTGAAATGAAAATTTTGAACTCCATAGCAAATTTCGAATTTCTAAACTGTTGGGCCTACTTCATAATTTAAATAACTTACTGGGTCATTCTGTGATTTGTCCAAAAACCGGGTTTACAGGCTACTCTAAGTTAAGGGTCCACATGGGCCCACCGGGTCCCACTTCCTTACGTTAAAGAAGGATAAGGACTTCCTCAAGGGAAACGCCACCCTGTATATGTTGGGTTAAATTGGAATGGAAACAAACCACTTTGCTTCATCTTGCTCTGCTTTTTTGTTCTGTTTTTTTTTTTTAGGGGTTGAAGTCTTGCTCTGCTTCTATTAGTCGATAGAAAAAGTTTAGATTGCCACTAAAAAAATTAAATATGATTAATCTTTTCCTTTTTTTTCTCATTATGGTTTCATTCTTATAGAAAACTTCAGAGCTTAAATAGAAAAGAAAAATCCCAAACAACATAAGTAAAACTTCCTGCAAAATTCAAGTGCTGTTGATTCCTGCGAGAATTGCACTCAAGTTAGTACTGCAAAAATTTCAAATTCCGATTTCCTCATAAAACATTTTAATATTTTCACGACAAAGTTTTTCTTCATTGCAATTTTAAAATTAACAAGATCTATTGTATAAATTTGTACTCTATCATGAAGGTATAAAACAAAGAATTGTGTGTGTGTGTTTCCAAATGGAAGGACTAAATCATTCTTTTTTTCTCTCAATCTAAAATAGGATTGCCAAATAGTGGATAGTTACGCTGATATGCGGAATGTTCGCATTCTTTTTTTTAATCATTGAAGTTGCTTCTAAAATAATGATGAAATTTCAACTTTCTATATAAGTAGGAATGAGATTGATTCCTGAATTCTGTAACACTTAAAATTCAAAGGATTAAAGATACATATAGGTATGGATATATAGACCAAAGAAGCGAAGACAAGTCCCGAGTTGAACATGATTTCTAGAAGGTAAGCTCCCCCAAATCTTTTCCTTCTTTCTTCGGTCTGAAAGGGTGGAATTAGGTTCAGATAATGATTAATATTGCTATATAAGAGACAAATAACACTTTTTTGAGTTGTTGTTTTCTCCAATCTAACAACCCTACTGCATTTATTTGTCTAAAAACCTGAAGTCTTTCCTCATTTCTTCTAGATATTGAACAATTTGAATTTGTATGGCTCGACAATTTTAATCGGTTGAATATTTGTGAGGTTGTTGCTTGTGCCATGTGTCTATTTTGTTTTTGTTTTTTTGACAAAAAGTTTTAAAGAGAGGGATCTAAATACTATAATAACATGATGTGATTAAAGTATTGTACTATCCCACTTTTACATAATTCAACCCTATAAAATCGGCTTATAAGGTGAGTATTGTCCATATTTTATGTAATATATTTTAGGCTTAAATCTATTTTTAGTCCCTAAAAAATAAAATGTGTCTTTTTAGTTCTTCATTTTTGGAAAATGGTCACTTTTAATCTCTGGAGTCATATTTTAAATTTGAAAAGTATTTTTTAAATTTATACTTTGATCCCTCCCAAGTCTGATGCTCACTTTAATCTGTTTTTTTGTTCTCCTCCCCCTCCACTGATGCACCGCGGCCCCCCATCCCCGTGTGGCCAAGGGAGGAGCTCCGCGCAGCCAAGGGAGGTTGCACACAATGGCGGGAAGGGAGGCAGCCACTGCAATCGCATAGGGAGGAGAATGAGAGAGAGACCGTATCTCATGGCGGCTTCGAGGGAGGACGTTGGAACTACTCCTAGTGGGGATGGGGGCCGCGGTGCATCAATGGAGGGGGAGGAGAACGAAAAAACGGGTTAAGATGAGCATCAGGCTTGGGAGGGGTCAAAGTATAAACTTTAAAAATACTTTTCGAATTTAAAATATGGCCCGAGGGACTAAAAGTGACCATTTTTCAAAAATAAGAGACTAAAAAAATGCATTTTATTTTTGAGAGACTAAAAACGGAACTCAATGAAAAATGAAGGACTAAAAATAGATTTAAGTCTATATTTTATTTAAACCTTTTTTTTAGTCAACATGAAACTTAGATTTTTCTCAATAAATTCATACCATGTCTAGTCTACTTACCACGAAGGCACCGACTGAGCACCAAGCCAAGGTATTGATTTGTCTTTGGTAAAATAATTTGGTCAGTCACTAAAGGAAGTGAGAGCAAAAATCTGGCCATATAATGATAGTGAGCTAATTCAAGGGATCAATATCGGTAAATTATGCCGTAATGGCATTTACATACCAAATTTTGCTCTATGGGGCACGATTAAATGGGGGTATGAGACTGATCGAGGCATGATAAGTAACACATTCTAGTAGTTAGGATTAGGTTCGGAGACTTGACCTAACTACAAAGAGAATGTGAACATTTTGGCACCCACCTTTGTGAGAAAATTATATTGTACATTAGGGGCTTGTTTGGAAAAATGTCACAACCCACTCTTAGGCCATGACCGGCGCGCAGGCTAACACCAACTCAACATACTATTAGCCTGGCAAACCTAACACACTTTAACACATAAACATAATAAGTAAAATAACTACCAAAAATTCGGCAGAGTCTCCTCTGTAATATGGGCACCTCAAAATAATACCTGCCAACAACAGTTATACAAAATACCAGAATCTACTAACCAGAGTTTTCATCATTTACATACATAATATTTTTCACAAGTTATCAAAGTACTCATTAGATACATAAAAGACTTCATCTGCAACTACTTATATGTATAACCAAAAAGGAAAGACTATCCCTATAGCTGCATTATTATGAAGTCGCCAAAATAATAGTCACCACTCAAAAACGGGGTATACCAAAATAAAGAACCCCTGGGAAGGTCTGCAACCTCTAAAGCTATCTACTCAGCTACCTGTGAATTTGGGAAAAAAGGAAAGGAGATGGAATGAGTCACGGGGAACTCAGTGAGAGCATAATAACCAAGTGGACAGGAAGGAGAAGTGGACATAGCATGAGTGTTTAATCAAATAATTAATTCAAAACACAACGTAAACGAGATATATGTAGAATTTGCAAAACCGAACCTTGAACTTACTATTTCATTCCTTAACAACTCGATCATGATATAGAATATTCCAACATTAGAAATAATAATATTTTTAAAACTCATCATGCAATTCCAAAGCGGGATTACGTATGACAACTATATCAATACCAAATAAAAGAGAATTAATCTCAACCCTCCATGTCATAATTCAGTCATATCATAACCCGGGGGCCTTGCCTCACCCGGAACCATAATATACTATATGCACATAGGCCACATTATCTCTTCGTTGTGGTGAACGGTAATCATATACCACATTATCTCTTCGTTGTGGCAAACGGTAATCACTTAAATTGCTATGAGCACTTTAGTCCATAGGCCGTATTATCTCTTCGTTACGGCGAACAGAAATTCCCAGGGTCTATGAGCACTCAGCTCATAGGTTGCATTCTCTCTTCGTTGCAGCAAACGGTCTCAAGGGACTATGAGTACTCAGCTCATAGGCTGCATTCTCTCTTCGTTGCAGCAAACGGTCTTCTTTCATATAACCCACAATGAATACACAACACTTAATTTTAAATAATTCATTAAAATCAAACCAGACTGTCAAATAGTAGCTCATTTTATTCTTTCAAGCTTCAAAACAAGATCATCACCATTAAATTTCAAATTGATGTGCATCAATGTCATCAACTGGAAAATAAAATAAAATAAACATCTTGAGTAGTAGCATAAAAACAACCAAAACATCTTTACTATAAGAACTAAACCAATAGGAGGGAAAATAATTTATAATGACATTAATTATTTTCAAGATACTTAACAAAACTATAATTACTTCTCCAAATAAAATATAACTATCTAGAAAATTGCCACTAAGTAGATTAGCTACTCACTACTATGAAGATCTGACGAAATCTCTCCTAAAGCCTTCAGGAGGAGCAATGGGGGTATTTTCCAATGAATCTTTTTCCTCTTCTTCCTTCTCTTTTTTTCTTTTCTCCTCCTCCTCTCCCGTGTCTTCTTTCCTTTCTTTGAAAACAAAATGGGTATGTGTGCTTTTTTTGGATGGTGGGGTGTGTGTGTGTATTACGTGTGTGTGTGCGCGCGCGCTATAGGGGGTGTTATTATTTTATTTTTTTTTTTGTTTTAACAAAACAGAGCATTTCAAAAAACAACTTATTTAAGTACTTATGCAATAAGTGTTTATATGATAAGCGTTTATGCATAAGCTATTTTTATAATCGAAAAAAGAATGTGGTGAAACTGATTTCATATAAGTTATAAGCTGTTTTGATAAGCTATCATGGATAGCTTATGAAAATAAGCCCAAAACAACTTATAAATCAGTCATAAACTATTTTTATAAGCTTTGTTAAATACACTAACAAAAATTTATATTAATAAATAAACCCAAATAAACTTTGCATAAATCAATCCAAAGAGATTCCTATCTATATCTCCAACAGACCACGAGACCCCACGATTCCAAGGTCATTTATCCGCCAAGACTATTCCTGTTTCCCGCGCGTACTATTCTCTTTTTTTTTTATTAAAAAAATGTTTCCCGTACTATTCTAGTAATTCTACGACTTCGATTACTTTAACTTTAGCATAATCATTTTTTTTTAGGAAACTTTAGCATAATCTTCTAATCCAAGTTTATACCGTGTGTGCATAAAAAAAAAGTTTATACCGCGTGAGACCGAATCCAAGTTTAATCAAGTATTCTGTGTCAACTTATGTGCTGTACAATTAGAACGCATTGATAAAAACGTAATTAATCACTTATTTAATAAATAATCAAACACTTATTCAGAAGTTCTTTATAGAGTTTTTAGTTATATATAGAATAAACCTAAATAATTTTCAAATAAACTCTCTGGAAGACACCCTGCGTCAGCACACCAATGAGTAATGACACCATGCGTTTGCACAATTGCAGGGGAACGCGCAAGCACACGCATCATCATCCATCGTTCCTTATCCCAATCTCGCCGCCAAAACTGCAAATCGCAAGCTGAGCTGACCTTAATACTATACTATTATATACACATTTTTTGTAGCCTAAAACTGACCCCACAAACATACTTTGCCATATTAATCTATACAAATTCCACTAGCTTACTAATAATTCAAACACAAACTAACCCCACCATGAACTTCCACAGAAAAATCAAATCACAACTAATAGAAGTAAGTTTGATAAATGACAAAAAAAAACCCTTAATATCTTCACAGAATTTACAGAAAAAGAATAAATACACCTCATCCGCTGCAATCACAATATACTATACCCGGCCCAAAAAGGATTGAAACAAAAGGATTGAAACAAAAAACAAAGAAAATAATCAGACTGAACAGATAAATCACAGAATTAGAATTTGATTTAAAAAAAAAAGAAAACTATAATTAATAATAATGGTTTTAATTGGGGTTGGGAAAAATCAAAATCAGAATGGGTTGAAATTCCGACCAAGCCCATTGACATTGGAGAAAAGTCCAACCAACTCAGGCTTGTAAGGTAAGAAGGACTTCCTCTTGGTCTGTTGGTCCCCATGATATTGATGATCCTTCGCCACCGTTGTTGTGTTGTTGCCGACGCCGTCATGCTCCACCGCCACTTTATTGGCCCTAGTTGCCGGAATCTGAAACACCACCGGCGGCTGCTTATTATCCTTGCCGTCACTGTGGCTCCTGGGAAGAAGATTCCGAAGCTTCCACCGCTTGGACCCTGAACCCGTGGAGCTGCTCTTCTTATTGTTCTTTCGCTCCCTCCCAACAGAATTTGGGGTCCACACGCAGTATGCCCCTTCCGCCGCAGCCAATCCCCCCTCCAGCAAGTCGACACTCTCATCAGTCGAAGACGAACACGACGCCGTTTCTCCTTCCTCAAACATTAGCTTCCTCAGTGGCAAACGACGCCGTCTCGTCTCCACCTCTTGGCTTTTGTTGTTCGCAACAGGAGTAAAGGAATTAACGGCGTCGTTTAGTGGAGCAGCAGCGGGTGACCCGAAGAGCAGGTTGCGGTCGAAGATTGGGTACATGGGTCTGATCTGGCCGTTGTAGAAAATGTCATCTGCCGACACGGGAGAACCGTTTGCGTCGGTGGAAACAAACGCGAACTCAAACTCGCTGTCGTTTTCATCTTCGTCATTTTGATCGGTTGGGTCGTCGTTTTGAGGGGCGAAGTCGTGGTCGTTTTCCCATGGCTGGAAAAGCGCGTCGTCGTCGGAGACGGAATGGGGGTCACGGCGAAGCTCCTCGATGACCCTGGCGGCGATCTCCGCCAGCGTCTCCGAGGAGTAGCTGCTGAAACTGGGAGAGGGAGATACGTGATGATGATGAGAAGAAGCTTCTCCTTCCTGCTGCTGAGGCTGCATCATCGTTTTTTCGACCTCAATCATGGAGCTCTCTTTGCTTTTTTTTATTTCCACTTTCGAAATGCTATATTCCGTTCACTTTTCTTTCACAGCAATTGAGAGAGAAAGAAAGACAGGGAAAGGGGAGAGAGTGTTTTTGGTTGAAATATATATGAAGGAAGGAAAGGAAAGTGTGTGGAGAGGTTCTGGCGTGGGATAGTATATAGGATGTGATCAATTAATTGTGGTGGTGTTATACACAAGATTTTTTCTCTTTAGCGTGTATTTTATATTTATATTTATTTATATAATATATTTTTTTTATAAAGATTAAAGAGAATAGAGAAAATGAAATGAAAAAAAAAAAAGACGAATGGGTAGGTTGTTTGGGGTAAAGTTTGGTGTGTGTGAGCCCAATAAATCGGCTACTTCCGGCGCTCAAACTCAAACCGAAAAATTGACCAAAAAAAAAAACTCAAACCGAAAAAGTGAAAAACGAAAGCTGCTTTTTAGGTGGTGTAAAAATAAATAAATAAATAAATATATTTTCGCTTGCTTCCTTGACACGTATCACGTGTTCTGATATTGACACGTGGAGGTGAAACAGGGTTCACGCGCTGTGGGTGACACGTGTACGCTGGTGGGTTGTGCTGCAGTATTGCCCATAATTTGTTTCTAGTTTCTAGAACTAGAATTTTAGAACTAGAACTAGAACGGTGGATTAAATTTGAAAGTGAAAAATATATGGAGGGATGGATGGGGGTGATGGAAATTGGAAGGGAAGATCTAGGGGTGCGCATCAATATTTTATTTAGGCTCAATTGTAGTTTTGGTCTTTCATGTATTATAATTGTATGATTTTGGTTTTTAGGTCTTAAGAGTATCTTTAATGAAAGTTGCTTATAAATGTTCTTTAATTCATTTTTAGTGGACCCTACAATACTATATAAAATTTAAGAATATCTAGTAAATTTCACTCCAAAGATAAATTATTTATGCAAGTTGTTTATGCAATAAGAGTTGCTTATGATAAGTGCTTATATAAGAAACCTAACATGAGAATTAATGCTTCCATGTGGCCACACAAATTCAGTCCAATGGTAAAATCAATGTACTTAAATTTTAAGAACTCTATAAGCAATTTCCATTGGAGGCACTCTAGTTACGTGCGCAATTTTGGTCTTAGTTATCACGTTTGTTACAATCATGTTCCTCTATCACTATGTCATCTAGTTTTTAATGTTAGGAGCCTATGTGACACACATATGATTGATTTAACACTCAATTAGATTGCCTTAATACTAATGACGTAACAAAGACCCTTATATATCATAAATTTTAAACATGTGTTGCATCGCATGTGCTAACTGGCTTGTTTAAAGAATTTTTTTTTACAGCATGCACCATGTCATGGTGATCTAACTAGGTGCATGCATGTCAAACTAAATCGAATGACACAATAACAAATAAAACCATTTAATTGCACAATTGGGATACCTAATCAATCAAAATTGCTCAATTAGAACTAAGGACCAAAATCGCATCCTTGAGGAACAAAAATTTCAATGACCAGAAATGAAAAGTAAAATTAAATCTTTTATTTATTAATTCTCGTGAGGGAGAAATCAATGACATCAAATAATGGGGTTGGAGCTGGGATAATTAAGCCATAGCAATAAGCGAGGACCAACCACCAACTTGGACCCACATAATTCGCTTCATTGGCATTGATTATTGATAAGTAATTGTAACAAGGAAGTACTTGGGGTTGAGATGCAGGCATAGGTGGAGGGGACAAAATGTAGGTATCGGTATGGTAGAGTCTATTGGTTATGGATACAAGGGCGGTGCAGGATAGTACTCCACTAGTATGAATTGAATTAAACGGCTACCCCCATGATGATATTATTCCTTATTAACACCGCGAAGCGAAAAGGCCAATGACGTTCACGGATTTTGGGCAGCAAAGAGAGGGCACTTACTTAAGACGTGTTATCAACTGCATTTGTTGTTCTCTTCTCTTTGTTTTGGGTCACTGTTTTGCTGCCACATAATGCAATTGATAATGACGCGATGAACGAACGTATGTGGAGGGTATAGCATCACGGCAACTAGCCTCAAGATAGAAATTGCAACGTAAACCACCATCAGAAAACCCACATATAAATGTTTGCCATTTGTGTAAAAATGATAACTGGTTGTGCGCGCTCACTGCCACATTTTATTTTCTTTTCAATTTGGCTCTCTGGCTCAACAATATTGTTGATTTTTTTTTTTGTAGTGTGTCGGCTGATAACTGGAATCACTATAATTCTCAATTTCCCCAATTGAATATGCCAATAAATTTTTTGGCTTAATTAAATATTCCAGCAGATACCCTGATCTCTTTCGCATAGGGCAAGAAGTGGAGGCTTCAATTCACCATTTGTAGCAAATTAAGAAGGCTTTTTTTCCCCCTCACTAACACCCTGTCTAATTATTTTTGGTATTAGGTAGGTCATCTTTTTTAAAAGACAAAAAATATTTTATTGATAATAAATCTATAGCATAGTACAACGAGTACTATATAATATAGATATTGTACAAAGATAACAAATATACTGTTTTCTCATTCCATAGTCATTGACAACTGTGAAAACATTCACGCTAGGTTCTTAATTATAACAATAAAAAAATAAATCTCAATTTATATAAATTAAATACTCAGACAGTAGTGCTTATTATTATTATTTTTGCAATCTGAAGCTTGAGCTTTAAAATCTCATCAGACCTCAAATGATCTTGTAATTTCTCTATTGCGATACCATCAAACATGCATCTAGAGACTGCTATTTTAAAATAAATATTAACTTGTTCTACAAGGTACCACAAGGTCAGCTGATTCGTAGGATACATTAATAAAGACTAGAGTGAGATTTGCATACACATAAAATAATACAAATTGGCCTGTTTCTGGAAGAGATTTCAAAGTAATATTATATTTGTAAAATCAATAAACAAATAAATATCTGGGTTTTGGCTTGTAGGGATATAGGAGGACGAAGTTGACATATACAAACACCGTACGTGTTCACATATAGTTTCAGTTTCAGAAAAATTAATGTAAGAGGGTAAATTTGGTTCAGATTTGAGATAAAATTAAATATAATTTTTTTTAGGGTATCATCTGTGTACAACTGTAGAGACTAATTCTTTCGAGAATCTGAAATGCATTTAAGGATTATCTCTTCCAACTATATGCTTAAGGGACCCGAGTCACTTACCATTCGGACCACACCAGTTTGGTAAAATTAAATATAGATTGATTATATTTAATTGGATTAATTTAACTTGGGTCTTTAAAATATTTTAATAAATTCAAACTAAATCAAGATTAAATTGGTTTGCATTGGTAGAGATTATAGGTTAAAATAAAATATTAAAGTTTTAAATTTTTATCTAACATATTATATTTTTGGCTTAAATATGTTTTTGTCCCTTATGTTTGGCCTAAGTTCGTTTTTGGTCCTTCAAATACTAAGAATATTATTTTAGTTCCTAATTTTTTGAAAATCAGTCACTTTTGGTCCCTGGGGCCATATTTTAAATTTGAAAAGTATTTTTTAAATTTATACTTTGACCCCTCCTAAAGCCGGATGTTCACCTTAACCCGTTTTTTCGTTCTCCTCCCCCTCCACTGATGCACCGTGGCCCCCTATCCTCGCGCGGCCAAAGGAGGAGCTCCGCGCGAACAAGGGAGGTTGCGCACAATGGCGGGAAGGGAGGGGGCCACTGCGATCGCACAGGGAGGAGAACGAGAGAGGCTACATCTCATGGCGGCTTCGAGGGAGGACATTGGAACTACTTGTTGCAACCAAATTGGTTAAAAGTATTTTTAATACAAATACTCCCTAAGTGATTTTATGGTTTTGATGATAACAAAATGTATTAAGCTTTTACAATGTAACAAAGCTGCCTAACTAAGTTTATTGAAGGATGTTGCAGTCTGCGATCAATAATAAGTTCATCATGACATTGGCTCATATTCAAAGTCTGAGAAGCTTTGCGTCCAATGTTAAAGACATCGTCCAATGTTGGCACTGGAACATATATGGACACCAAGAGTTCTGCGTCCAATGATCAGTATTGGGAAATACTGTTCATCGTCCAATGATTCTCTGCGTCCAATAAACAATATGAGGCAATGATGTTCTGCATCCAATAATCAGTAGGAGGCAATGCTACTCTCTGCGTCCAGTGTTTTCTAAAGAAGCAGAATCGCAGAAGTACAAGGAATCACTCATGGAGACAATGATTCTCTGCGTCCAATAAACATTATAAGGCAATACTGTTCTGCGTCCAATGCAATACGCAGTCTGAGAGTTTTGCGTCCAATAAACAGTATAAGGCAATATTGTTCTGCGTCCAATGTTCAATACAGACAGTACCACTCTGCGTCCAATAGAACAGAAGGACAAAAGTACAACAATCAACTGCTCTTGCGTCCAATGGAACAAAATGGTAAGCATAAGTATGCGTCCAATGTATCAGAAGGACAAAAGTCCAACGATCAGCATAAGGCAATATGCACAACATTGCCTGCGTCCAATGAAGCAGAATGACAAAAGACTGTTCTGCGTCCAATGAAGCAGAAGGACAAAAGTACAACAGTCAACTGCTCTTGCGTCCAATGGAACAAAATGGTAAGCATAAGTATGCGTCCAATGGATGAATGAATTCTGTGCAAATGGTAAGCAAAGGTATGCGTCCATTTGTTAAAAGGACTGAAAGTCCAATATATTCTACATGCTGCGTCCAATACATTCTATATGCTGCGTCCAAAACGCAGAGTCCATTACTTGCTATTTATTGCTCTTGCATTTAATATGGAACATATTTATTGAGCAAATGATTTGAAATAAATAGCTGTATGCAATGCTTTCTGTACAACCATTGTCAACGTTTTTGAACGTACATTAAATGAAAAGCATAAAGCACTGTGGAAAGTGTACTAAGAGAGAGAATGTACTTTTATCTATTCTGCATATCTCTGAACACATCTTTCTGCTTTACACAGTGTATTCTCTCTGTCTCAATAATATATTACTATTAACCACTGTACAATTGAGACTTTGAGTACAGGTTGCTTCTGTTTAGGAGAAAGAAACGCAGACATACTCACTGAAGTAGATCTCCTCAGAGCAACGGGAAAATAGCATTTAATGCTATTAGAGAACGGTAACATTTATGAAGGCTGAAGCTGAGCTATTCGAAGAACAAGTCTAAAGCTTCATCAAAGCCTATAAATACCGTGAACAAGAAGAAGAATACAAGAGACTGAACAACGAAAAAAAAAAAAGAACTGAACTGCTGTGCAATTTGTTATACGCTGTATAGAAAGTCTTGTATATTTGTCTTTCTTCTTGTAAAAGAGAGTTTGCTTAACTCTCGAAGTGCTTTAGTTTTCATATCCTCACTTGTGTGAGTTAGACAGCACTTGAATCAAAAACACTCTGCTGAGTCGTTTAGCCTGAAGAGGCTGTGTGCAAAGAATACTTGGATTTTAGCCTGAAGAGGCTGTGTGCAAAGAATACTTGGGTTTTAGCCTGAAGAGACTGTGTGCAAAGAATACTTGGGTTATAGCCTGGAGAGGCTGAGTGCAAAGAATACTTGGGTTATAGCCTGAAGAGGCTGAGTGCAAAGAATACTTGGTTGAGCCTGGAGAGGCTTGTCTGTAAAAGAATACTTGGTTGAGCCTGGAGAGGCTTGTCTGTAAAAGAATACTTGTTGTAAGGCCTGGAGAGGCTGCTAAAGAATACTTGTTACCTATCAGGTTGATAGTGAAATCTCTCTAGTTTGAGGGGACTGGACGTAGCTCTTAGGAAAGGGTGAACCAGGATAAAAACTTGTGTTATTTCTTCTTTCCCTTAACTCTTATTATTTCTGTGATTATTCTAACCAAGGGGATTGAATTGTTTTTATTTCAACAAGTTTTTCATACACTTTAAATCGGACAAAGAAAACAAGTTTTTAAACTAAGAGGGAAGCTTCTGCGTCCAATCTTTCTGTGCGTCCAATATTACACAACTCTGTGCGTCCAGTGTTTTAAAACTATTGTGCGTCCAATATTTCAGAAAACGCTGTGCGTCCAATATTTGAAATAAGCCAGCGTCCAACTTTTGCGAAAAGTTTTAAAAGCTTAGAAACACAATTCAACCCCCTTCTTGTGTTTCATCCTGTTACCTACACTACTCCTAGCAGGGATGGGGGTCGCGATGCATCAGTGGAGGGGGAGGAGAATGGAAAAACGGGTTAAGGTGAACATCAGGCTTTAGGAAGGGTCAAAGTATAAATTTAAAAAATACTTTTCAAATTTAAAATATGGCCCCAGGAACCAAAAGTGACTACTTTTCAAAAGATTAGGGACTAAAATAATATTCTTGGTATTTGAGGGACCAAAAACGAACTTAGTTCAAACATAAGAGACTAAAAATATATTTAAGCCTATATTTTTTAATATAAAGTTTTAAATTTTATTTCACAAAAGCTAATAAAAGATTAATTCTTCTTCAATGTTTATAAGATTTGCTTCGGAAAATATGCTCTTCAGGCACTTGAGCCCGCTTGGATCACATCTAGACAAATAGAAGCGGGGCAGCGAGCAATGTCACGAAATGTCCGCCGGGGTGGACAAATATGGGTACGCATATTTCCAGATAAACCCGTTACAGTAAGACCTACTGAAACGCGTATGGGTTCGGGAAAAGGATCTCCCGAATATTGGGTAGCTGTCGTAAAACCCAGCAAAATAGTTTATGAAATGGACGGGGTCGCAGAAAATATAGCTAGAAAGGCTATTTCAATAGCAGCATCCAAAATGCCTATACGAACTCAATTCATTATTTCAGAATAATCATTAGAACGAAAGAGGTCTTTAGTATGAAAAAAAATGGCAATTGTGGGTTTTTTTTTTTGAACACAGAGTAATAATCAAATCAATCTTAAATGATAATATTATTCTTCTGATTAGTATAATCAATAAATTTAAAATTTTAAAAATGAAAAATAGATTTGATTTGATAATCAAGTTAAGAAAGATAAATCCAAAATATAAGTCAATTATAATTAGTTTGATTTGATTTTTGAAGTGAAATGAACTGATTATTCAAATTAAGTTATTTAGTTTGGTTCAGATTCTCAATTTTGGATCAATCAAGTATATGATATATATAAACACCGGAGAAAATTCATTCCAAAACATTATAAATCATCACTTGCTTAACCGTCTGATTAACGTGGATACACCTAAAACAATACAAAAAGATCATAGTAATATATATGAAATTGGCTGATATAGGAGATCGAGGTGGATATATAGCACTGCTTCTGTGGGGTTAGAGTGCAGTGTGTGATGTTAACCACCCACAATCCACATGGCTATCTTGTCAGATGATTAAGTCGCATATATAATCCGGTTATCATTCTCTTTCATGCCATTTTGTTATGCCAACATGGTGTCAATCATGCACACTAATAAGCATTTAGATTAACAATTTTTGTATGAATTATGATTATGGGGGATTAATGAATTAATGTGCTGGAGGAAAAAAAAAGGGGAAGGGGGGGGGGGGGGGGGGGGGGTGGTTGCTCATTTCCTTCATTTATTGGCCTCGCTGATCAATTGAATTGGTAAAAGTTGTGATGAATGAATCTGGAGCTTGCTTTCGTAACAAGCTGCTCAAAATAAATCCTTGATTTAGAGGACAATAATAATGCGGAAACGCAAAACCTATTATACTTATTAATTTATTGGGATTCTTTGTCAGAAAACAAATTTAATTTTTTGGGATTGATCATTCATTATATTTTTATTGCTTTAATTAATTAGATGACGAGTACACGGCATGGATTACACTTTGTGAATAAGCAAAGGATACCGAGAATGCCAATAAACAAATAGAGTGATGTTTTATGCATACCCTTCATCATTCAAAACAATTAATAAAATAAACTATTCCAAAAAAACAAAATAAACAAACTAGTAATCGGTATTCAGTATAGCATGAGGTCCAAGAAAAGAGAACAGTTATTTCTAGAACGAAATGCAGATTTCAATTTTTTTCTCCCCTTTTCTCTCTCTCTGCTGTAATGTATAAAAGGGACATGAACAAGCACCAACTATTATATACCTAAATAACAGCCTCAAAGAGACAAAAAAAAGAAGTCACCATGTGAAGAACCTCATGTCAATTGCCAAATCTATCTGTCTATTATCTATATAATAAAATTAAGCTATGGCATTCTAGTTTATGAGATGTGTGACTTTTTCAACTCTTCTTATTTCTAATAAAAATTATTTTATTTGTTAATTTTTTTTATACTATTTTTATTAAAAAAAACTCGTATTTTGTACGGGTTGAGTCTATAAATTAGTTTGTTTTTGAAATTAACTTCTGATGAAGAAAAGAAAAGGAGAAAAGAATTATAAATTGGGCTGGAGGATTTTAAAGAGACCACCGGGTTGAAAGAGAAAATGTACAAACAATTTATTTTTTGCTGATGCTAAATAAATACACCCTCTAATTGCTATATACACCCCTCTTACCTTTTTATCCACTGAAAAAGACTAAAATGTCCCCACCCTCATAAAACCATTTCTTTCGTCAGTTTCCTGACTTTCTGGAAATCAAATTTCTGAAAGTCGATTATAGTTTTACATATATCATTAACATATTTATCTAAAATGTGATAACAAATTAATTTGGATGATAAAAATTACTTCTCACACTTAGTAACACTAAATCCAAATATTGAAATGAATAAAGAAATACATTAATAAAAGAGAGGTTAAATTACTAATTTGTAAATTGTATAAATTTTCAGTCAAAAAAAAGTATAATTTTAGAAGTTTAGAGAAAAATATCGAGTGAAGTGAAATGAAGTGAACTGATTATTTAGATCAATCAATTTAATTAGCTTGATTTAGATTATCAAATTTACGGGATCAATCCAATACAATTAACACTACTACCTCCAACAAAAAGAAAATGCTTGTTTTTTTTTTGTCACAAGAAAATGCATGTTAAATTATGATTTTAACTATATCAAAGCAGGCACACCAAAAAGAAAAAAATACAACAAATCCCGGAAGGGTGATGGTAAATACATCCCACACTTTTTGCCATATATCCTACATTAATATAAAAATTTCAAAATATCCTCATTTAATATTGCGTTTTCCTTCTTGAGATTCCAATTTTGCATTTTTTCCAGAAGCTAAAGTTTCTGGAATGCCAATTTGCATTATGGAAACTCCAGTTTCTAGAATACAAATTTGTAGTCTGAAAAATCTAGTTTTCGGAATACAAATTTGTATTCTGGAAACTCCAATCTCCATACAATTTATATTTCGGAAACTTCAGTTTCCAGAAAAGACACGAAATTGGAAGGAAAAAAAAACTAATCGATGAGGGTATAATAGTAATTTACCTATTTAATGTGGAGTGTATGGCTAAATTGTGTGGTGTATGACTAAATTGTGTGGTGTATTTACCAAATCCCATCCTGGAAAGACCGAGAGGCTACTGCGCTGCACGGGCCCAAAAACAAAAACTTGGCCTACATCCAGTAAGGCCCAGTTTCATACACGCTTTCGTGATTGTGAGTTTTTTGTTGGGAATTGGTATATACACCCTGTGCTTTTATCCATCCACCCCACATTTAAAATTTTTGGCATTGCAAAGACCTTCCTATCCCTGCCCTTTCCTGTTCCTCTGGCGCGTTTGGAACAAAACAGAGAGAGAGAGAGAACGCAGATACACCCCACTTCGCAGAGAGAGAGAAAGCTCACCAGAAACAAGTTTCCGGAACGAGCCACCGCGCCGGAGGGAGGGCCTTCACCGTCGTAGGACGCCTTCGTCGTCGTTGAACTTCTTCGCCGTCGCAGAGCGTCTTCTCCGTCGAGGTAAGACTTCCTTGGCCTCTCGGAAACTCGGGTTTCCGATATATATAAAAACCAGATTTTTATATATACCGGAAACTCCAGTTTCCGGTATGTATAAAAAACAGGTTTTTATACATACCGGAAACTTGGGTTTCCGGAATATATAAAAACCAGATTTTTATATTTACCGGAAATTCCACAACATTCCACAAATTTTGGAATAGTCTTTGGTTGTGTCGATGTTCAACTGTGTTGATACTCTGTTGGAATGACGCTCTTATTTCAGTGTGCTGCAATATGATCATATTGTTGATGGCATTCCAACAACAACACAAGTCTCCCATGCTATTCTGGAGCAACCTCTTCAACCTTGCATGAGCACCCTCCACCCTAATATTAACATGAAAACATTAAAATCAAAATAATTATTAAATTGCATTCAATATTTGTATTTCATATAAGTATGTGCATACCTATTAGTTGATGTGTTCCCCATGTGCATCACCTTATCAGTCCACGCAGATATAAACTTCTCTTTGTGTGGAATCAACCATGTATCTTTGACATAGTCACAAAAAATTGGCCAAACGGAACAAAGCTGTTCAAAAGTACCCACACGCTCAACATAGGCATCCTCAGTAGGAGACTCACAAACGAAGTTCCATGCGTCTCTAACTGACCGCCATACATCCGAAGGATGAACATACATCTTTACCCTCGCCTCTACATTTTTTTTCACATGCCACCGACATAGTAATTGAGTTGAAGATGGAAACACCTCATGCATTGCATTCATTAATGCTACATCTCTATCAGTGACAATGACGTGGGGTACCAAGTCAATTCTCACAAAAAGCCCTCGTAACTTGTGCAATACCCATGTAAAGTTATTTTCCCGTTCATTGTCCAAATAAGCAAATGCCACAGAGAACGTGAGATTCGTTGAAGTGACACCAACAACCTCAAGTAGTGGAAGGCGATACTTGTTCGTTTTATACGTGCTATCCATTATCAGCACAATATGGAAGGAATTCAAAAGCTTAATGGAATCGGGATGTGCCCAAAAAATATCTCTCATAACATCTGTTTCCCCATGTGTCCTAAACCAATATACATACTGATCACGTTCCAATAAGCTTAGTAGTTGTTGTATTTCTGTCCTTGAACCTTTTTGGGATCTTCTCCACCTTTTCCGCTCATTATAAATATGAGTGATAGTACTCAAGTTTTCAACGTTCTTATCTTTTACTGCTAGCAGTATATTCCTCGGTTTTACCATATTTTTTGTCAAACTGTCAACCAAAAAGGTCTCTTCAGCTGTTAGGCGACCCACAAACGAGTGACCCACCAATGTATTTGCACGCTCGTGATTGTGATGTCCCCTTACCACATTAAGTCTCCACCCTTGTCTATTTCTGGAAGGCCTTGCTCTTAGTCTGAACGGACATTCACATTTTTGGGTGGCTGTCAGCTTTTTGGGTAACTTGTTCTTGTATGGTCTATATTTTCCACTCCTACTACAAGCCAACACAACAACGGACTTTCTTCCTACTCCGTTATTTTCTTCATCTGATCTAGTTATGACAAGAACAAAACCACACCGCATGGCAAGTTGTCTTGCCCATGTCAATAGAGCATCTTTAGTGGGGAACTCCTGAAAATGAGACATGAAAAACTATTGATAAAACACTCCACACTACCTTAAAATTTAACAAGTCTTACATACCTCCGTGGTCGTGAACTCATCAGTACAATCAAATTTTTTTATCGGAAGAGGGAATACATTAACACCTTCCGTGGGTACTTCTCCGTCGCTTGATATTTCACCTCCATCACACACATCCTCATCCATTTGCATGTACTGAAAAACACAATTATTTTTACCATAGTTTAAAAAGATATAAAATTTATTTGTATTTCCTTTTATGCTGATACCCAAAAAAAAAAAATTTGATTTTATAGCTACCGGAAACTGGAGTTTCCGGTACATATAAAAACGAATTTTTATATGTACCAGAAACTCCAGTTTCCGGTATATATAAAAACTGACTTTTTATATGTACTGAAAACTGGAGTTTCCGGTATATATAAAAATTCGTTTTTATATATACCGGAAACTCCAGTTTCCGGTAGCTATAAAAATCCAATTTTTATATGTATCGGAAACTGGAGTTTCCGGTAGCTATAAAAATTCCGTTTTTATAGATGCCGGAAACTGGAGTTTCCGGTATATATAAAAACGAATTTTTATATATACCGGAAACTATACCGGAAACTCCAGTTTCCGGAAACATCTACGTTTTGCAAAAAAAATAAAACTAAGCTCAGAGAACGGAGAAAACAGGGAAGATGGTGGTTACCTCCTTCTTCTCCTTCGCTTACGGTGGTGACTTCCTTTTTTTCCTTCTTCTACTGTTGTTTGTCTTCTTTCTCTCCCTTCCTTCGTTCTCTCTTCCTTCTCTTTTTTCCAAAGTCTGCTGTTGTGTGTCGGTGTGAGTGAGAGTTAAGAGTGGGGTGTATTAGCTTTGGGAGGGAAATGGAATTAAGAAAGGATGAGGGTAGGATAGTAAATTTTAGTCCAAAAAAAGTTAATGTGGGGTGGATGGATAGAAAGTTGGGGTGTATATACCAATTCCCTTTTTTGTTTTTAAATATTTGTTGTATATTTTTTTTTGATACAAAAATATTTGTTGTATATTGACCAGAAACCAAATATCATGTTGTATTTTTTCTTCAAGTTTACTGTTTTTTATCTAGATAATTCTGAGTAAGAGGAGCACTATAGAATATATTATAATAAAACACAAACACACATATAATATATTATAAAATTATGAAAATTTAATTATTATTATTACTTTTAAAATAGAAAAAGTATAACTTTACATTTTATTTCTAGATCCTCCCGTTAAAAGAAAATACTGATATACTAATGTTAAAGTAAAATCATAACATATAAACATAACTATACATGTCATTCAATTAAACTTTTTTTTGGTCAAATCATTCAATTAAACTTAAAAGACTAAAGTTCAATTGTCAAGGGTAGTCCTTCAGATATTTTACGTACTTTTCCTTCATATTAGAGAGAGATTACTATGTATTCCAAGGTGGTATTTGTTTTTTTATTTTTATTATATATATAGTAATTTGTAAAATGTTATTTTATTTTTATTTTATCATTTAGATTCAAAATTTTATGAAGAAAATTATCAAAGTGATATTTCTTAAAACTCATTATTTTTAATAACTATGCACATTTAGTATAAACACATTTTATAAATACGTCCAATCATATTTCACTATTTTATTATCTTATAATATTATTTCTTAAAAGTTAAAAAAATATTATTAAATTAAATTCATAATACAAATCAAACCAAACACATCCCATGAATAAAACACAAGTTAATATTTCTGTCTTCTATTGACTCCTTTAAAACTATTTTAATTAAATCCATAGGACACAATAAAAATGAAATCCATCAACTTAATCTTAAAATAAAACTTGAAAATCTTTCATACGTCAAGATTGTTTGTCCCACAGTTTTTTTTTCGTTGTTTAAGAGAACTGGTGAAAAAAGAATGTAAAAAATGAACAGAAGAAAAAATGAGATAAAAATAGAGTAGTTTTATATTTATTTGGTTAAACAGTGAGAAAGCAAGAAGAAAAAGATGTGTGTATTATAGAAAATGTCAACTTGGTAGTGGTAAACTCTTTTATTAGTCACTTCAGCCAACAAAGAAATTTTAGTGTTATTTTTGTGGGAAGAAATTGAGAAAACCAACCAGCTCCACAAAGACAAGTCGGCAGGGATCGATCCCCTCACCCTTTGGGTGTCCATCCCTTACATTACCACTTGATCCAACAGTGGGAGGAAACGCTTATTAGCAAAAACTCTTAAAAAAATAAGGAATTTATTTTTAAAGAACAAATTTGAGAAAAAAAGAGCTTCTATCAAAGCTAATGTGAACTTAACTTTGGCTTTACTTTTAAAACTTTTTATTTTAACTTCAGCTTAAAAGTAGCTTTTAAACTAAAAAAAAGCCAAGCCAAACACACCCCAAGAAAACCACAAACCATCACCCAAAGCCAAAAACTGTGATTGGAGTCCACGGGAATGCTTGCATCCCGCTTGCACTGCACTTTATGTGAACGTTGACCTGACAAAGCGATATTTCTTTAACTTATTTAAAATGTTTTAATTTTGTTAAACACATTTTCTAATTGTTTTTTTTACAAAAATGTGAAAAAAACTAACCGATAATGACTTATATATCAGTTCAAAAATAATTTATTATTATAAATACAGCACTTTCCTATTTTAAATTATAATGTAACCACTGTTGTTGAGACATTCGGATATATAGCCATTGTTCTTAACACATTTAAAAAAACAATCTATTTCGTGACAAAAAAGAAGCACAACAAAATTTGTATTGACATTTTTAACGTGACTATATTATAGCCTCTGCCAATGTGTCCATGAGAACTTCTTATTCATGGAGGACATCATTCCTGTATATGAGCAAGAAGAAAAAAAAGCAATTCATTCTGCAATGCGCTACATCAAGATCACATATGACCCGGTTTGTATAAATTTTTTTATAAACATTTTTAGTATATATTTTTTAATTAATAATTTCTCATATAAATTAAAATTAATTTTTGTTTTTTATATTTTATATTTTTTAAAAACTATTTTTTTTTAAGTTCTCTAAAAATATCTATCTATATATAAATGACTATTTAGTAATTTTTTTTCTTTTATATATATATATAAATAAATATAAAATCAAATTAATTTATCTATAAGTGAAAAACTAAAATAACTAAAATTTTTGACTCCAAACAGACTAAAAAAAGCTAGTCAAATGCCCCACTGCTTCTAAAGCAGTTCCTGTATCCTCTCTGTAAGCTCGCGGGATGGGACATGAAGTTCAGTAAGAGCTTTGTGTGATTTGTGTCAACTCCATTAATCAGCACTTGTTGTTATTATGAATATATGAATTAATAAAAACTCAAATGGAGGAAATCATTCTATGTGCGTTGCTTGATGTCTGGCTGCCATTCTTTGACTTTGTTTGCACAAAACTTGCAGCTTTTTTCTGAAAGACAAGACAAACAAAACAAATTTGCCAAATTAGACTAGAATAGACAATCAACTAATACATAGTACATACATAAACAATACCAATGCAGCAATGCTCAATGAAAAAAAAGGAAAAACATGAATAAAAACAGTTAATACGACAAAAGGAATTAATTATTATTAAAGGTGTGTTTGAATAAATAGTTTAACTAAAGTTAAATACTTAACATATAAGAGTTTATTTATAAATTAATTTTAAGAATTAGTGCATGTTTGGATGCATAGTAGAAATAATCAAAATTGATTTTACCTTCATCAATTCAAAAGTGATTTTAGTAAAATTTTAAGTGTTTGGGTTTTTAAAGAAAAAAATAAGTGCATGTTTGGATGCACAGTGGAGATATCTAAAATTGATTTTTCTGTGTGTTTGCTTTCACGTTCATGAACCGTTCAATGCGCTTCTACTCCGTACTCCACTATGTGGCTTCTGCGTTGAGTGTGCCTTGGGACACCATATGCATAGTTTCCAAACATACTTTGTCTTTGTCAAAAATGATTTTCGTAAATAAAATTAGGTGTTTGAATTTTTGAAGATAAATCAATTCTATTGCTCAAAATCAATTCAGTGATTAAACATGAATCATTTTACTTTAAACTTAATTTTAACGAAATTAATTTTTACAAAATTAAATTAAGTCAAAATCATTTTTAGCGAAAGCTCTTCCAAACACATTTAAAGAGTTTAAATTTAAGCTATTCACGTAAGCTATTCCCGGAAACTTGTGAAACTAAATGCACTTCAAGGTTTTCCATAACAAACCTTAGTATGAAGAACATAGCAGTAGATTCACATCCATCTTTAGGTTTGGATCAAACTTTATATTTCCATGAGTTCCTTTTTTTTTTCCGTTCCTATTTTCTAATTTTTCCTAATACAATGATAGGTGATTGAAAATTGAAAGACCTCATCGATTAAGAAATAACCAGCAAAATCAAACATATGTACATAAAAAAGTGATTAAGGCACTAGAAGGATTTTTAAAAAATAAGAAAAATCGTGCTTTATGAGAATTGGCCTTGTTTCTAAGCATAAGTGCCATAAATACAACCTTAAGATCAATTAATAGAGATCAAAATCATCAGAAAAGAGATTAGTTGTTTGTACCTTTGCTCTGTAAGACTTAATGGCTGCCATTAGCAACTTGTCTCCTGCTATTTGTCTCAGTTTTTGTATCAATTCATGTCGTGAAATCTTCATTTCCTGCCAAATAGCAGAGCAAGTGATCATCAGCAACTGAAGGTCTCAACTTTCATCGTCAAACCCAGATGCAACAGTACAAGAGGGAAACAAACACTAACTTTTTTAGCCTTGTAGAGCTTGGAGATGAGGGCAATATCAGGTGGAGGCAAAACCTTGGAAAGCACTGAAATCAAAGTCGGAAATGGCATCCAAGGCGAAGTTGGTCTCAAAGGTACTTCTTCTTCTTCACTCCTCTCATTCCCTACAAAATAATTAAATAAAACATGTCAATAATAATAAAACTCATAGAATAACATCACGAAATGTTACACACACAAACAAACAGACATCTTAATTTCCAAAATCCAAACCTTTCATCAAGGAAGGGACTCTGAAGCTGATAACATATGCAGGCCAGACATGAGTGTTCATGCTGCTACTCCAAATGAAGTACTTGTTAGGAGCTGAAGAACTATCCACCCCTGAATCATAGTCCTCACAACTCGGGTAACATTGCTCTGTGCCAGCTTCCACAACCTCTGTTCTCCCCAAAATCACTCGGCACAGTAACAAGTGCCTCACACCATCTTCCCCAACAACACAGCTTCTCACACTGCACAATAACAAAATCATAAGCTATACTATATATAAATTTGTTATTCAATTACAGATTCAGTAATTCACAATTTCACATAATCATACAAATTAGTAACGCAGCGCAAGCGAAGCGAACCTTTCGAGAGGAGAATCATCTGGGGAGAGACACAGCGTGTTACCGTGGGCGTGACCGAAACCGTGTGAGAGAATGTCTCTGATCTCTTTCTCACCACGGGTTCCGTACCAAGCGTACTTAACGTTGGCGTTACTACCACCGCGCAGGTTAGCAACCGCCCTTGCGTAAACGTGGAAGGACTGAAGCCTCGCTTGCGAAACGACGCCGGAGCAAGCGTTTCGGTGAATGGAGAGAACCTGGGCTTGGGCCCCGAGAAAGCCCAGGCCACGTAGGAACCTCCTCTTAAGGAGGTCGTGAACAACGTCTCCTTCTCCGAGCCTAACTAGAAACAACCCAGGACTTGGACTATGTTGTTGTTGCACCAGTCTGGTGCCGGAGACACCGCTCTCGCAATCGGAAACGACGGAATCATCTTCGTTGCTGAAATCATGATGATGATGCTGCCACACCTCTTCTTGTTGGGAACTAAGAGGTGAAGGTGAAGGTGAAGCAGTACCGAACCCTGTTTGAGAGAATGTTGGTTGTTCCATAGTGTAAAATAAAATGGTTCGAATAATTCGGAAGCTGATGAAGACAAGTAGAAAAGGATTAGTTAGTTAGTTAGTGGTGTGCGTGTGTTGATACTTTATAGTGATGGATGGGAAACTTGGCGCGGAAGAAAAGAGAGGGTGAAAGCAGAGGATGGATGATGTAAAGAAAGATTTGGGACGTGGGGAGGTTAGTTAATAGTTAGTTGTGTCTTGTGAGTGAGTGATAAGAAGAGGAATGGTGTTAAAAATAGAGGAGGCCGGGGTTCATAAAACTGGGAACGGAACCAACTGCCAGATATTACGATATGTTTTGAGAATTTGAATTGAAAATGGGATTGTGAAGTTTGCGATGGGCGGTGCATAGAGTTGGAGAGGCTGGCGCTGCTTGTTTTGGAGAAAGAGAAAGAGAAAGAGAGAGAGGGCCTGTTGATTTGCTTTGGAATGGCGGCACCCTGAGGGAGAGGGCATTTCTATTTCTATTTTCCACTCATATTTACGTCTGTGTCCTTTTTTTTTCACGTGTCCTGCTCCACCATGCCCAATAATTTATTTTTATTCTTATCTTAATTTGATGGTTTAAGTGGATTGGTCGGTGAGGAACGCGAGGGCATAGACCTGTAATTCTAACCCAGTTTGGTTTCGAGGAGTAGAGGCTTGTGGTTTGCATCCCAAGAAAGCAAGACCGCACACCCTTGCTTGCCATTCAGATTCGGGATGTGAAACAAGCAACCACGATAGTAATTTTTTCTTTCTACAAAACCATGTTATAAATTTAATCAATCCAATTGTCCGAAATAAATAATGTGTATTTTTAGATAAGTGGCATTTTGTTTTCGGCGTTCTTTTGTGTTCTCGCTTTTAGTTTTCTCTGTCTTTTATAGTTTACAATTTGGTGTTTGTTATAGCACCGTGTCCTGATTTGTAATGTTGTATGTTTGACTCTGCTTATGCTATTTTTCTTGTTGTAGATGTCGTATGACTGGGATTTACCCGTTATGAATCACTTTGGTTGATTTTTTTTCAAAAAAAATTATAACCGCAAAAAATCGAAAACCTATCCAATCTAAACAGTATTGTTTCAGATCGGATCAGCTATTTTTTTGAAAGTAAACCGAACCGCGTGCTATTTTAAACTTTGAATTGAGCGACTTTTTACCTCAAAACCTAACCGAGCCGAGTCGCGAACACCCATTCTTTTATAACCTTATCTCTAAGTCGATGTGAGACTTGAGTTTTTCCCAATATAATGTTTAATTTTTTTTATAAAAATGATGAAAATATAAATAATAAATAAATAATTTATTAGTGAAATAATTTTACTAAACTATCATTATTCGATTTTTTTTTTCAATTTCTATAAGTCTATAACATGTTTGGGGTAAAGTTAGAATAAAAAATTTAATGTTTTATTGAGAAGTTAAAAGGTCACTTAATATAATGTGTTAAAACTCCCAATATATATAAAATTAATATTACAAATTTCAAACTGGTGTTATTTATTAAATTAACGAGTCAGTAATTAATAAGGCAGCATAGAGTCAGTAATTAAATCAGTTGAATTGGTATATATTTTTTTTAAAATTCATATTCAAAAAATTACTTCACAACACACTTAAAAAAATCAATCTATCAATAGTGCAAACGTAACATGATCTCAATAAAAGACATAATTTGGCAAAATGGGTAACTATTTTGACAATATAACAATACTTTGAAAGTATAGAACTTCGTGTTTTAACCATATAGAAAACTATTTTTATACGGAGAAAAATCAAGGTTAAGAAATTAATTAATTAATTAGTTGTAAATCTTTCAAAAGTAATATATTACTTTTAAAGGTAAGTATTTTTACATGTCAAAATTAAATTACTTAGAAATGATTCCAAAAATATTCAATTTACTTCTCTATCATTTTAAAAACTATTTTCTAGCTAAATTTATGATTAAACCTTATAAATTGAGCCAATAAACTTAAACAACCAATAAAGAAATCTCATGCATAAAAATTGTGTAAATGATTTCTTTTGCATATTTTAACGTCACTGGATAACCATTCTACAGCTCAACCAATAAAGAAATTCAACTAAACACAAGAAACCCAAAAAAAAGGGAAAATTGAAAGAAAAGCTGATTATACAATTGGAGGAAAAAAGGACCAATGAATAATATATAACTAGAATCCGCCTATACAAGATCATTCAGTGTGAGGGGGCTCATTATAACCAAGCTGCCCAACCGGGAAACAATTGGCACAATCGCTCAGGATCAATTGCATCTTGGATGAGTTGTTGCACCTGCAAATAATATAACACAATTATATTTTCCATATAAATATAAATTTAGATTTCATTTCTTCACTCAGATTCATGACACCGATGGTATTGGTATTTAGAAATTTTTGACAATTGATGAACTTTATTCTCCAGTGCAAGGGAAGTACCTGGTTGACATCATGATATGTGAGTAGTCATCTAGACTCAAATATGAATGAGAAACTTGTTTATTCATGAGCGATTAAAGTTAACTTCTACTCTAAAGTAATTTTTCAGAGGAGCGAAATCCTTGAACCTAAACTCTAAACAACCATTTTGACATGTTCCAACTTCCAATTACCAGTTACTTGACAAAGACATGCATAGTATCCAACCCACTTTATCAGCCAAACAACGACAAAGATGAAAAAGGAAAAGAAAAATGCACAAATAAATACACAATAGTTTGGCAGAGATATATAGATAAAATACCTGCCCATGGATGCTTCGCATTTCGCCATCTTCATACCCATCTAGCTTTTGCTTTACACGCAGAAGTGCACGTGCAGCATCCTTATTTCCTTCATAATCATTTTGAGGTTCCTCCAAACCTGTATCCAAATCAATATCCATTTCCTGTGGAGAAAAGGGGAAAATTATCACTGCAGGTAAACCAAGTAATGCAAGATGAACAGACTTACAGAAGCAGTTCAAAATCTACAGCCAGCAACATCAATGAAAGCCAAATAAAGAGTAACAACAGTCATTATAAAGGAAAGGTGAGTTAGCAGTCCCCGGATGAACTCATTTCCACAAATTATGATCAGTACTGATTTCAGGCTAGTCGTTGAAACAGGGCAGCCACCAACCTCCCATAAGAGATGCTGGACAAAAGGTTAAATAAAGAATAACTATTTGAGGGTCTCAAATACCTTTTGACGCTGCAGAGCTTTCAAAGGAGATAGAGCCCACTTATAAAGAGGATCGTGGATAAAAACCTATAGAAGACACTTTGTTACAGAAAGAAATAAAAATAAGGTAAATTCATACTATAAAAATTGAGTAAAATATGATTACTTCTACAATAGTCAGCAATGCCTCTTTGTTTGTCCTCATAACTGACAGCGTTTCCTCGCAACATCTTCGGAAAACCCCCTCTACTCCAGTTACACCCATTCCATCAATTACGTCTCTTGTAAGCCTAAATGGAATCTGCCAGCAGTTAGAGAAGATATCAACAATCCAGATGAAGTATGTAAATGAGATCATGACCAAGGATGACACTTTATAGAAGTCGTTTTGGTGTCGGATCCATGCCGGACTCTATTTGTGTGACCCTTAGGAGTTAGGACACTCCTAGCTATATTTTACAATTTTTTTCTTCAATTTTTGAACTTATATACCAAACAACTGATAATACCAAAACAATTAGAAAAATGATATATTTTCCAGATTACTATTTCCATTCCAAAACTATTGATATTTAAGGTCACATAGATTAAAAATATTATTACATTTAGACTAAAATACCCTAATTTAATTGTCCATTATTTGTCATGAAACATTACAAATTCCAATTTTTTTTCCTACTACTCAATAGGTAAGAGAAAAGGAGAAATAGAATTAATAGAAGAGAAGATGACCTGTAAAAAGAAGAGGTAATATAATTGTGATTAGTTGGCATAATTCTAAAATAATTATTCTAAAATATTTCTGGACATACCTTCATTTAATAATTATATGAACAATTATTAAATGAAGTATGTCCAGAAATACTTTTTTTACCACGGATTGTATTTCTAAAATATCCATAGTTTGAAACAAAAAAAAAGTTTGACCAGGTTATCGAATATGATCCAACTACTCGATACAAGGATCTAAATCTAATAGATCGTGTTCTTAGGCAATGAACTATAGCTGTCATCTCCTTCTCTTGCAGTCTGTATCCTCGCTCTGTATCATTGAGTTTGCAGCTTTCGAAGGCCATGGGATGTCCCTCCTGCATAAGCACACCTCCTATGGAAAGGTCGGAAGCATCTGTGTGGACTTCAAGCAACTTTTCGAAACAGGCTCCTGTGTCACAGCTGCCTTCAACTCCTCGAAAGCATTCTGGCACCTCTTGGTCCACTGTTAAGTGCAGCTCAACCCACCTCACCATTGCTTTCCATCTCCACCAAACCAGCAAGCAAACTCGATAAACCCGTAACCAACCACCATGCAACTCAGCGAAACGGGTAGAACAGTCAAAGTGAGTTACAACCTGTGAGCTAACCCGGCTCATGGGCTAAACAAGTTGGTAAATTTTGGGCTCACCAGAACCCTGGATAAATATAACTCGGCTCACTTGGCCGCGAGTTGAACCTTGGTTTGGTAACTTTGGTTTCGATTCATGATCGGCAGACGGTGGGTGGCATCAACTCAAACAATTGACTTGGTGTTTTGGAAGATTTTAATGGTAGCTCAAAAAGTACGAGTTACCAAGTTTATTAATACTGGACAGTTCATGTTTTTGTTGTGACAGAGGGCACAGAGTTGCCTATGGTCACAAATTCGCCTACCGCGAATATAAGCAATCAGATCCGTTCAATTGTTTATTTTTATATTCAAGTGTCAACTGACGGTTCATGGTGAACCACATCCTTTGCTAGTGCTTATCCCAGTTTCTGCCTTAATTTTATAATGATTTTTTGTGTTGTATTGTAGCCGTGTTGTGTCCCAAAATTTTAAAATAAACTGTAATCTCATATAGATGTCTTGATGCATGCACGCTTTCTAGATCATTAATGAAGGACTATCAAAGACATACCCGTTCTGGCGTCTTAAGCATCAAGCCTTGTTCAAAAGCAACACCAAGATCAATGTGAACAACCTCTGCAGTAGTCTGATCAATTAAAATATTCATTGCATGTCGATCTCCGAGGCCAACGATATAACCAACCTGTATATGAATCAACTAATAAATATACCAAGGATTGTGAATGAGATGTACTGATGTAGATTAAATTTTGCTGACATTTCAGAAAACAGAATCATATTTTAGATAGAGAATAAATAAAAAGCTATTTCGAAAGAAAAACAGAAGTGAAATAGGATGTAGTGGATTTGGATCATATTTTATTTGAGTGTTGAATGGGCCATCTTTAGTTTTTCTTGGACAAAGATCATTGACACTTCACTTTGATACCTTTAAGCAACAATCAGGACTGAGTGGACCCAATTATTAAAAAGATAAGCGTGCAATGAAAAGTAGAAGGTACTTGCCATAGAACTAGCAGCAACACTTCGGGTATAAGCAAGTCTCTTTTCAAACCACTCAGCTGGTTGTAAAAACCTCTCCAAGAAAAAGTAATGCATAACAGGCCTGTATGACAATATGAATAAAAACTATGAAGTTGACTGTGTTCATGGTCCTTTAAAAGAGAATTATAGGAAAAAAACCTGAAATTCCTGCAAACTTCCTGGAATGCTTTGCGCTTGTCCCTTTCCTATTAAAAAAATATCACACATTGTACTACTATTATACTTGATATATCAGAAAAATAAAAGATAATATGTATCAAATAATTTTATTATATATTTATGCTGTGTCAGTCTTTGCAATTTTGTTTTGCATTCTCTTTCTAAGGTACAATAAAAGTTGAATATGTACAAATAATTGTACCGTATTTAACAGTGAGTCTTACATGAGGATTTCCCCACAACTCTGACATTAATGATCATGTCATAAGAACTAAAACATCTAAAGTGTTGCATTTTCATAGATAATGTATATATGCCAGCCGGACCCACCAGGTTTTCTACGTATCATGATAGATTTCCACAGAGATAATTTCTATCTTCTACTAGATGCTTTGTAGCATAGATTCTTCAGAATTTCCATTTTTGATTAAGAAATTTATTAAGACAGAAGAAAATTACAAGGAAATTGGAGGTTAATCGTCCATAATGAAAATGAGAAGAAAAAAAAAAAACCAGAGAAAAAACAGATTTGAAAATGAGGGTACTATCTTTATGATTTTTCTCTTGTAAGGGTAAAAATGTAAAATAATTAAAGGAAATCAAATCAATTCCAATGTTAACGAGCTCCAGACATAAGAATTGATTTCCAAATCAATTCAAATCCTATATTTTCATCATAAGTTCCAAACATAAGATTTGATTTCTAAATCAAACCAAATCAAATTTTAGTTGATTCCAAACACAGCCTAAAATATCTTGGGAATAAAATGCTCTTTATTCCTTAATGAAGCAGCAAAAATAATTCTATCAGAAAACATAAACTACCTAAATTACTGCCTCGCCAATTTCAATACAATAATTTTCTCATTCTATTTTGTTGGCATCAATCAATGGCATTAAAGATAAAATCAATAATACTGTGCAACTAGATTGCACAAAACACGTTGTATGCACTTGAATGATATAGGACTGAATAACGAATATTATTCACCATTAATACAGACCTTATTTACGTTATATACCAACATATATAAGTTCTATTAATTGTTAGCCTAGAATTACAGGAAATAAATTCCACACTGGTAACTGCAAATATAGAAATAAACATAAACAATTATGCACAAATACAATACGAGTATCCGATACAATACGTATAGCGATACAGCTATTCTTGAAAAATACTTGATATGATACCTCTAGAACACATATTTATAGATATGCATAAAAAATCATAAAACATAATATATAATTGTAATTCCAAAAATTGAAACTAAGAACATGCTTTTTAGACATTATAAGATTAATATTTAAAAGTTCGTATTTTTATTCTTTTTCTCTATTCTTTTTGGATAAAAATTGAGTTCCATCACTACAGAAAACTATTAAACAAGAAATATACTTAAGAGAAAATTCATGAAATTCTTTTTATGATACTCATGTTGACAAAAACAAATGTTATTTGCTTACATTTGTTATGTGCTCTCGACATTTCAGGAATGACCAATCCCCTACGCCATAGCGACCATGAGCACCTCCATTTCTCATGCTGAAATTCCAGGAGAATTGTTAGATATAAAACCATCCATGTACTTCCACCCAATTGGTTCATGACATGGTATGAAAATGTCATTGACTAATTTGTCTAGAGTTTTATCATTTTTGCATTCATTCTTCTAAATAAAAATTAACTGAGCACAAGGTAAGGTTGCCTAGTGCATTGTCCATGCTTGCAGGGGCAAGTTAAATATAAAATCAATCACGTGTTTTCACCCAACAACTTAAGCAGAAATTTTGCAGTAGAATACGTCTTTCTTTGACTGACCTTCCTATAAGATATTCACCGAGTGGAAGAGTGCCATTAACCCACTCAAGAACACCAGCACTTGGAGTAAAAGGAACAACCTATTTCATACAAAATAATGATTCTCAGCCATTTTAATAATTCAATCTTTTCACTCATTAAAACCACAGCACACAACCTCAGGCAAACAGCAAAGACATTTTCCTCGATGAAAATTATTTTAAGATTAGTAGTATTACATATAAGATGTTAAAACTGGGATGCTATGAGTATACAACCGAGAACTCCATGCATTAAAGTTCACAATGAACAATTTGTAAAATAATTCAGAAAGCAAAAGTAGGACACGTCAGATGAGAATATATATACAAAATTGTACAATTTAAAATAACAAAAGCAACATATAACCGTTGAGTATATCCCTCTTATGGAATTAAAGTTTTTATGAATGCATCCAATCAGCAAAGGGAAAAAAATGTTTTTTTTTTGCTTTTCTGGCAGAGAAATTTTGAGCATCCTATTATGTTTCAGGAATAAAATTCCCCTTTACATGTATTCCGAAGCACATCATAGACTATCAGGAAGCAACTTTTCTTGTTCAAGGAGAAAGAATTATAAGAATAAACCAGAAACACGACCGTGCTGCAAAAGCATATTCTATGGTAGATGAACATTGCTAAGAGCCATGAGCAAGGAAAATTAAATGAAACCATCATCTTAGCTCCACTTTTATTTTCCCTTATTTAAGGCACTGCATAGCAGGACGTTCCCTAAAACTGTTTACTAATAGCTTATAGCTTATTCTGTACAAGACAGTGTTACAACTTACCAGCTAATCACCAGCACTGGAGACCAAGAACTATAAAAAGCAGAATATACCTTGTAGGTCCGTACGCCTAGCTGCCTTCTTCGTGTATCTTGATGGTTTCTCAGGAATGTGTTCACTAAACCAAAGAATTGTTCCATTACCTACAAAGAATTCAGAAGGTTAACCATCGAAGTAATCATAAAACACGGGCATATTAAAAATTTAAGATCCCATTAAGATGCATCAAGAAAACTGTGAACATCTTAAAGGATGAGAAAACAGTTTCTTTGCTATGACTAACATAAACTGAAAGGTTTAACTTGGATCGATCACCATGTTAGCTAGTTAGATAGAAGGTATCGTTTTTCTAAAATAGAATTATTCAAACCAGAAGGCAAGAAATATAAACGGTCAACATTAGATGTTAGTTTAATTTGAAATTACAATTGACAGAAAAATATGTTTAATAAACATTTGTGAAAAATGCTTGCTTGGGACGTATTTTTTTCTAAAGATAGAATTATAAACTAATCCAACATAACTTGGGCAAAATATGCCAAAAATATTAGAAAGCATAAGCTGTTAGAATTCATACAGCATCCTGTCTTAGGTCATCATTTCCAGATTTTGCAAGTTGTCGATATCTGCAGCCATCAGAACCCAAGCATTCAACCACTTTTGGAGCATTTATACCATTCATTATCCTGAATATTAAATCAACATAAAACAGTTTTGAGAATCTATACTGAATGCTAGGTGAAAATTATCTGAGTGCCATAAAGGATCAAGACATACATAACAGAATCTGCTAATCCTTTGAAATAAGGAAAAGTGCCTTCACGATACTGACAACTATGATCAATTGAAATGGTAGCTGTCACTACAGGTACCTGAATGTCCAAATGAAGTGCAAAGGAAATACTTTAGCACAAAAATAGCTTTTGTTAAAAAAAAAAAGAAGATTTAGCAAACATAGCACACCTAATGTTGACAACATACAAATAATGCTTATATAAATGTTTCCAACCAAAATTTGATGGGAAATGCATATATTACGACACAAAATCTGCTAAAGAAAAGTCAATACAAGTTAATACCTTCTGCAGTATTAGCACATGAAAATCAATACTATTGTTGGGAGGGGCCCCCGCCTCTGACAGTAACCTAGGAGATTAGTCTCTCACCTAACAACTAAAAGGATACTATGGGTCCCACCCCACAAAAAAAAAAGACTTAAGTGTAACAAATATTCATCTCTAAGGGGAGGAAATTTAAGCATCACTTAGGAAGGTCTTAAGAGCAAATTCATTTTTGTAGACAATACAAGTGTTATTTTGATATGTTTTCTTTATGAAGCAACTATAAATTTTTTAGGAGTATTCACCAGAAAGATTATATCATGCTTCATAGTTCTGTCTATCATCATCTCTCAAATCCGTTTACTTTATTTGCTTTGACATAATATTCATATTGTGGTATATATTATTTACATGTTTTTTATCCTCAAACATGTTACTTAATTTATTAAAATATTTTTATTATTTTGAGTTTTTGATATGTTATAACTTTTTTATTTTACAATGTTAAGATCCATATAAGCTAAAATATGGCCAAAGTAGTCCTTATAAGGCTTGGGCAATCCTCACTTGTACAGCTGGCTTTTGAGGTTAAGTTAGGCCTAGCCCAAATCCTAAGATGGTATTTGAGCCCATCCTATATCTATTATTGGGCCATCCACATTTGTCCACGTTCCAAATGTCCATTCTTGGGCATGAGGGGAGGTGTTAAGATCCCACATTGGGTAGAGATATGACCAAAGTAGTGCTTATAAGGCTTAGGCCATCCTCACCCCTTGAGCTGGCTTCTTTTGGTTGAGTTAGGTCCAGCCCATATAATTTTTTTGTTAACAGAAAACGAAGATCAAGCAAAAAGATTATTTAAATAATTGAAATTATCTCATCAAAGTGTTCTGAAAATGACATTTGCATACTCTATTCTGTAAATATTAAATATATTAAATAACTGCTGATATCATTTTCAACAATTGTATATGCACTTCAATTAATGTTCGTGACAACACGTATCCACATCCAGTTTTTAAAAGAAATGACATTAGTAAATATTACTGGAAATATCACCATTTTGGGCAAGCAGACAACCTAGCTATCATTTTTCCCCCACATTTCCCAGTCCCCAAAATTCATCCCAGACCACCATTCAATCATTGCATCAACCTGAAAGCTTCATCATCACGGAGAAATTTAGCAATTGACTTACAAGTTCTAGCACTGGCAGATTACGTAAATCCCTTGGTAGTGTCACCCTTTTATTGGTATCCTACATAAATAATTCAATCAGAAGGTTGTGCAAAATAAAGATTTTCAATACTTTACAAGCCACTGATAGAAATTTTTCTTCAAATAAAATTATGGTCACCACAACGCACAAGAAAGAATGAGCATGAAATATAAAAATGTATCACCTCTCTCTTTGTTTCCATCTCCGCAAGTTTGATATAAATATCCACCATTTGCTTCATCTATATATTTAACAAACAGTTTGAAGATAATTGATTGATAGTTAGAACTAACAAAGAAGAAAATATATAAAAAAGATTATGTTACTTGTCGTATGATAGCTCCATGATAAGATGACAACTCATTTAGAAGGCTTTCTGCTGCAAGTTTTTTGTCCATATCAACCACAAATGAACTTCTACTACGCTGTTTATCCTTGATACGGTCACCATTTGCCAGAGCCAGAAGCTAAGTAAAAAAAACATATAATGAAAATACTTTTTCATCTGATGAATAATGTTTGAAGCAATGAATAAAATGCATCCAAAAACTGAAAAAAAAATATAATAAGGTAAATATACAATTTCATATTGGAAAATGAATATATGGTCGGACAGAATAAGATTGGTCTATGTTTCCCTTAATCATATAGATGTAGAGTCACAAATTTTACTTCTGCAAATAAAATAGATTTGTAATGGCATACAAAACAATTGTTCAATGGCAGATAAAGGTACGTACTTGAAGTATTGTATGGTATGGATGATCAATAGCCATTTTCTTTACAAGACAAACCAAAGCAAACTGCATGGTCCATGCTTATGTTACATTACATAAAGGAAAGGAAAAATGGAAAACATTTGAAGTGTATAGTACAGGTGAAACCAGAACCTGGAAATTAAGAGGTCCTTGACCATCCTTTGCGCTACCCATTCTAGAAGCAATTTGGTATACTAGAGGTATAAATTTGAAGGACTGAACCTACAAGCACATTCAAAAGCAATCAACTTACAAAACCTACACAAACAGTTTTAGTGAAAGGTGGAAAATCATAAAATCATACTGCTTGATTGCCAATGCTTTACTGCATACCTCATTTATCGTGCTAACCATGCTATTTACAACATGTTTTTGAGAAGAAAGACTGAACCACAAGGAAACAATTCGAAATACCTGAAAGCAAATAAACTTGTTAGAGGAAATCATATTACCTTGCAACACATATAATATCTAAATATAGTGTATAAGCATGAATCTATTAGTGATGAATGGAACTAATAGCAAGTCCATACCACTCTCACATCATACTTGTCCCCTATGACTAAACAACGCTTGTATCCCTCCAATGCCAGGCTAAGAAAATTGTCTCGGTCATCCTGAGATGTTGAAAGGCAGGGAAAATGACACATTATAAACTGTGGGACTTAATAGAATATATTCGTCAGACCTAGTTTTTTTGTTGCACACAAAATTACATAAAAATTACTTCCTAACAGACAACAAAATAAATACCTGTAATTTCTGGGCTTCTTCCTTATCCATTGCTACTTGCTTTTGCAGTTCTTGGATTTTCAAGGAGTAGTCAGTTTTCTCCCCCTATGTTATGTAATACACGAGTTAGAGCATCAGAGAATGAACTATGAAGCAGGAAAAAATAAAATCTGTAACTACCTTTGTTGAACTCCTTAACCTTCTAATGAGTGCTTCCAACTCTACTGTCTGTAAAATCAACAATATCATGATCATAATAAGTAACAGCCTTTAATGTCACTTATAACTCCATTATCTTTTGATTGTCCTCAGTCCTTCTATTTGAACCAGTGAATTAGGTACCTTATGCTTTCTTAAGCGCATTGCTGCTTGCCATTCATTAGAGTTAAGTCTTTCTTCATGGCTCCTAAATAAAGCATCAGCATAGTGTGCTAGATGAAAATGAGTCTGACATTTCCTTTCCATGGCCTTCTTATCTGTAGTTTTCACATCCTCAGCAATAGAGACTGCAGGTTTCAAATACTTCTCCAAAATTGTTCTTGAGCTGCAAATTTTGCTCAATGAGTCAGGCATAAAAAGGGAGTATATTATTAAAACTTCACACAGAATTAAGTTTTGACCGATAACTTGCTAGATCTGGTTTCTGCCAGCCACTTCCCAATCAACCGACATACATCTGAAGCCTCCTCATTAGACTGATAATTTTGCGAAACATACATTGCAAGGTTGATAGCCATCTCATTTTGGCCTTGAGCACGGAAAAGCTTTGCTTCTTCAAGCTGCCATCCAGAAGCTACATTACTTATACTTTACAAGATTGAAAACAATAATACTACTGCTGACTTCTTTTTAAGAAGTGTCTCAACAAGAAGAATGCCAATCCATATATGCAGTTTTCCAAACTACGAATAATGTTACTTAAATTTGTATTATTTAACAGTATTATAAAAGATAACTCTTCCATTCTCACCCAGCCAATCTGGTCTTACAAAGCACATAGCATAAAAGTGTTAGGATAGAGAATCTGATAGGGCTTAAAACAGAAAATTTATTGAACTCCACAAAAAGAGTACAAAAATACACAAATCGGGTAGATGAACTTCCCTACCAGTCTTAGAGCTAAGGCTCTCCACTGAGAAAACAACTCAGCCTCACACAAAAGAAAAATAGAATGCACAGCTGAAACTGTCAACAAATCCTCCATATCACTACACACATACATATAAATAGCTGCTACACAACTGTCCTACCATATAACTGCCTCATTACATAATTAAATAACGACTACATAACTGTCCTACTATACACATGCCGTATTGCCAATTCTTCCCTGTTATTATTTTCTTATTTCTCTTAGAATACACAAGTCACATTTAGCCTTGTTTTCTGCACGATCCATAACCTAGCCCACATTTTGACTTTTGGCTCTAACAGAATTTTATGGAAACAGAATTTTATGGAGGGAATGTAATATTTTAGGGCATTTAAAATACTTAGCCAAAAAATTTCTAGTATGGATATCTACTCTAAATTTATGCAGATTTTTTATTCGTGATTTTGTTATAAAAGATAAGGAATTCGAAATACTGTATCAAGTAGTAGGATTTGTGAAATCGTCTCAATTATTGCTCAAATTTGCTTTCATGCTACCCCTCTCTCTTTGCTTCATCATTCACGATAGTGGTGTAGTTGACCCCTCATTTTCCAAGGCATTCACCCACTCTCTATTTCATCATTCATGGAGGCAGAGACACAGTGGACTCTCTCTCACACTCACTCTGCAAGCTTGTCTCTATGATTAATTCCTACAAAAGTTCAAATCAATGGAAATCAAGCAGACCTAAGCCTAAATAATCACCATAGGTCAAATTCACATCTTGTTACAGACTAACACAGCTATTGAGCTCCTCAATCTTGTTGTTTTCCTCAAGATTGGCTTCTCATTTTAATGCCACTGTTTGATCAAATTCCACATCCAAACTTTTCATTTGCTAGCATGATCAAATTTCCCTATAATTTAAATTGCTAAATCCAAACACAACATAATAGTTTAGGAAAAAAACATTTCTTACATAAAAGGTAAAATGAGTCTAAAACATGTGCCTTGCTTGTCACGGTTGATATATAATCATATTTTAATTCATCTTCATTTTCACACGAAGTGTTGCTCATTGAATTTGTTCTCCAATTAACAGCAGCTATTGTCTATCACCAGACACAAACACACACAAAGGCATAGCAGCTCCCTTACCCTTCCAAGCCAATATAAAGATGAGCACTGCCCTTTGGTTTCAACAGAAAGGAACTTAAACTCATGCAAAGCACCAGCTGCTTGAGAGAACCTAGATCCCTGTAAAATGGAGAAAAGCATATAAGAAAAACAAACTGGGATTAAATCATGACTTCATGATAATTATCAAGGACCAATTCTTGTAAAAGCTTATGCTGTGAAGAAATTCTAGAAACCTCAGAGAGATTGAGAGAGAAGAACCGAGAGAGAGAATGTGAGATAGAACTCTTTTTCTGAAATGTATTATTGAAAACTCAACTGAATGCAGTTAAGTCTAACTGTATTTATACAGGGGAGTGACTGCTGACTCAGCAGTCTAAACTTAAGTTCTAAACTTAAGCTATCATATGGTAAACATAACATACTACTCTAACATTTCCCCCTCAAATTGAGGTCGGTTGTGTTACATCATTTTTATCTACAACTCTCAATTTTTCTTTAAGAGTCAAAAATCTGTTTGCTGATAAAGGCTTGGTAAGCAAATCAGCAACTTGATCTTGGGCTGGTAGATGTTGGACAATTAGGTTCTTGCTCAGAACTTTTTCCCTGAGGAAGAAGATGTCCAATTCCATGTTTGGTTTTTGCATGAAGCACTGGATTGTGCGACAGAGCCACTGTGCTAAGATTGTCACAGTAAAGCACTGGAGTTGAAAAAGGGATTTTCAGCTCAGCAAGCAGCGACTGTATCCACAGTACTTCTGCAGCTGTATTTGCTAAACTCCGGTACTCCGCTTCTGTAGTAGATCTGGCTACGAGTGTTTGTTTCTTGGACCACCAGGAAATCAGATTTGGACCCAAGTATATGCATGAACCAGATGTTGACTTGCGATCATCCGGATCTGAACCCCAGTCTGCATCAGAAAAACCTGTTAGCTTGAGTGGACTTTGAAGAGATGCAGGCTGCAGAAGAAGTCCATGATTTAGAGTGCCATTAAGGTATCGAAGAATTCTTTTTACAGCTGCCCAATGACTTTCTAACGGCTGGGATAGGAACTGACATGCTTTGTTAACAGAGAAAGAAATCTCTGGACGAGTGATAGTGGCGTATTGGAGTCCTCCCACTATAGATCTGTAGAAGGAAGGATCAGGATCTACAAGAGTATCACTGCCATACTTACTTAGTCTAACACTAGCAACCATGGGTGTACCAATTGGCTTGGCTTCCAACATGTTAGCTTTAGCCAAAAGATCCCTGATATACTTTGTTTGTGAGAGCAGTAGAGAGCCATCTTTTAATTTCTGAACTTCAATGCCTAAAAAATATTCCAAGTCCCCCAATTGCTTAAGAGCAAATTGATCATTGAGCTTAGAAGTAAGCTCTTGAATTAAAGGCAAATAGTCCCCAGTAATAATTATGTCATCCACGTATACCAACATGATAACACAGTGCTTTCCACTAGCAAGAGTGAACAACGAGGGATCACATTTGCTAGGCTGGAAACCCAATTGAATAAGGGTGGATGCTAATTTTTCAAACCAGGCTCTGGGAGCTTGTTTTAGTCCATAGATCGCTTTGTGCAACCTGCACACTAGATGTTTATCAGCTGACTCAAACCCCGGAGGCTGTTGCATATACACCTCCTCTTCTAGAACACCATTTAGGAAAGCGTTGTTGACATCAAGTTGTTTAATGTGCCACCTTCTAGAGATGGCTAAGGATAACACAGTCCTAACTGTCACCGGCTTGACAACCGGAGAGAAGGTTTCTTGAAAATCAAAACCGTGTACTTGATGAAAACCTTTGGCCACCAACCTGGCCTTATATTTCTGCACTGACCCATCAGGGTTTTGCTTAATTCGGAAGACCCACTTGCAACCGATCGCTTTTCTTTGAGGCGGAAGAGAGACAAGGGACCAAGTATTGTTTCGAAGCAATGCTTGATACTCCTCTGTCATGGCATTTAGCCACTTGGGATCTGCAAGAGCAGTCTTATAATGAGAAGGTTCTACCTCGGTGAGCAGAACAGTAGGATTCAGTCTGGGCTTTACAATTCCATTCTTGGCTCTTGTCCTCATGGGATGAATATTCTCTGGATGAATGTATACTAACGGAGCAGAAAGATCAGAAGTAGAGTTAGAAACGGGGTGGCTATCACTGGTTTGGGGTGACAAGATAGGACTGTTCTGCAAAGGTACAGGAACATCTTGTGAAGGAGAGGAAATAGTTTGGGAAGCTGAACTTGTGCTACCCAAGTTGCAAGGTGCAGAATGCCTGGACTGTGAGGCAGAACTGTATTGCATTGATACAGAACCAGAATTGGAACTGCAGGAATTGGAATTACAGGGTGCTGCAGTGGCCGAATTGCTGGCTGCTTTATGTACATTCTCAGAACTTTCACCATTAAGATTCTGAAAATTCTGAAAAGGAGGAATGGTGACAAGAGGAATTGGCAGGTTATTTGTGCCTTGAGCTGAGGTGTGGAGAGGAGTACCCTTGCTAGAGAACAGACTTAGATAAGGGAATTTGTTTTCATTAAAAATGACATCTTTAGAGATGAAAATTCTTCCATCTGGTGCAAGACACTTGTATCCCTTATGTGAGCTTGAGTATCCCAAGAAGACACACTCCTTGGTGTGGAAGTCAAGCTTGTGTGTGTTGTATGGTCGAAGGTGAGGGTAGCAAGCACACCCAAACACTTTCAGAAACCTGTAATCTGGCATTTGTTTGTAAAGTGCTGAATAAGGTGAACTCATGTTCAATACAGCTGTGGGCATCCTATTGATCAAATAGACAGCTGTGAGAAAGGCATGGTCCCAAAACTGAAATGGGAGACCAGCCTGTGCAAGGAGTGTTAACCCTGTCTCAACTACATGCCTATTCTTCCTCTCCACTGAGCCATTCTGATGATGGGTGTGAGGACAGGCTAGTCTGTGATTGATACCACACTCGTTGAAGAATGAAGCTAAAGCTCTGAATTCTCCACCACCATCTGTTTGAACAGCCTTGATCTTTGTGTCAAATTGAAGTTCCACCATAGTTTTGAAGTGTTTGAAGACACCATAGGTATCAGACTTGAGCTTAAGTGGAAATGCCCAAGTATACTTGGTGCACGCATCTACACAGATTAACAAATACTTGTATTCACATGAGGACAGCATCGGTGCTGGTCCCCACAGGTCACAGAACACTAACGCAAAGGGAGTTTCATATACAGTCAGAGATGCATGTGATGGTAATCTATGGATCTTTCCCAAACAGCAAGCTGAACAGAATTCAATATTTGATTTATTCGGCAAAGGAACTCTACAAATTGATAAAACTGTCTTGAGAGCCTCAAAGTGAGGGTGTCCAAGTCTGTAGTGCCATAGTGTGTAAGAAGTAGGTCCTAAGGGTGTAGTGGATGTTGGTGGTGTGTGAGTGGGTGTAGTCTGTGAATTACAAGTAGTAGTGACAGAGTTAACAGCAGGCTGCCACTGAAAATTAGTTAAAATGTCACCAGTAGATCCAGCAGTAGAATTCTGGTGAAGTCTAGTATCAAAGCTATAGAGTCCATCACTTCCAAGTTTTCCTTGCAGCAGAATTTCAGAATTGGCCTGTGATTTGACAAGACAGAAACTGGGATGAAACTCAAAGTACACTTGATTATCCCTTGCAAATTGACTCACACTTATCAGATTTTTGGTTATTGCTGGAACTAATAAAAGATTTCTGAGTGAAAGTGAGGTGTGTGGAGAATATGGTGAGGTGATATGTGCTGAGCCAATGGATGTGATTTTCAGACCTTGTCCGTTTCCCAGTAGCACCTGATCTGTCCCAGGGAGTGAAATACTGTCCAACAAGGTTGAAGGATTATTAGTGACATGATGTGTGGCACCAGAGTCTGGGTGCCACACTGGATCAGTCCTGCTGTGAGTTGCTGGAACTAATAAAAGATTTCTGAGTGAAAGTGAGGTGTGTGGAGAATATGGTGAGGTGATATGTGCTGAGCCAATGGATGTGATTTTCAGACCTTGTCCGTTTCCCAGTAGCACCTGATCTGTCCCAGGGAGTGAAATACTGTCCAACAAGGTTGAAGGATTATTAGTGACATGATGTGTGGCACCAGAGTCTGGGTGCCACACTGGATCAGTCCTGCTGTGAGTTGATGCAGAATCTGACCCTGTTAAGTATGCCTGTGGAGCTCTCTGTAATTCATTGTTTCTTGATGGACCAGCTTGTGAAGCACTAGATAACGTGCTAAGAGAGTGCTGAGTAAAAGATCTTGGGCCTGAATTTTGAGAGGAGGCATCCCAAGGGCTGGGAGGCCCACTCCAGTTACTGAGAAACCAACCATGTGAAGGAGAATAAGTCCATTGACTCGGTGAAGGACAACCTGGGCCTGGCCACTGATTTGAACCATTCCAGGTAGGCCCAATCCAGTGAGGCAGAGGTGGAACTGCATTAGGTCCAGCCCAGTGAGGACCATTCCAAGGGACTTGTTGAATTGGTGATCCATTCCACTGATTGCTGGACTGTCCGGACCACTGATTGGGCTGAGTAGGCCCAGGCCCACTCGAACCATTGGAGCCCAGATTGGAATTGCGATGGTAACAGACCGAGGCGTCATGCCCATACTTGTGACAAATCTGGCACTGGACTTTGCCACGGCCACCACCTCGACCGCCCTCACTACTGCGTCCGCCACCATGGTCATCACCGCTGCCGCGAGCGCCACCACGGCCACCGCCGCGACCTGCTTGATTTCCACGTTCATCATTACTTTGAGGATTTTGAGGCTGAAAATAGCTAGAATTCAAGGATTGCTGCTGCTGCATTTGAGTATGATTTGGATTTGGCTGCATCTGAAAGGGAATCTGTTGAGAAGGAGCTGGAGCAGATTGAACTTGTGCAACATTCACTGAGAGCGTTTCAGTTAGGGCTAACTTCCTCTGCTTCTCCAACTTAGCTTCATGCGATAGAAGCATGGATTCAGCCTCCATGAGATCACACAGATCACTACGATATTGAATTATCGCCGCGAGCGCCTCATATTCTTCTGGCAAGCCTTCAATGATGGCATCAATGTGATCACGATGTGTGACCGGATCGCCAATTGATTGCAAAATGTCCACAATCGTTTGAATTCTGGCCAGATACTCTTGAATTGAGCGATTGCCTTTGGAAATTGTTTTGAGCTCAGATCGGAGTTGCCTGGATCGAGCATTCATCTGTGCTTGAAAGTACCTATGAATCTCATCCCACACCTGATAGGAGTGGACGCAGCGAACTACACGAGGAAGGAGACTCTCTGACAGTGTCGATAAGAGCCAAGTAAAGAGTAAGGAGTCTTGCTGCTCCCACTCGGAATACACCGGATTCACAGAATTAGTGTCACGATCACGCGTAGTGAGATAGCGAGGTGGAATCGTAGGGTTTATCACAAATCTCTGCAACTTGTGGCCACGGATTACACCTTCCACCTGTTGCTTCCATGACAGGAAGTTCTTCGATTCAAGCTTCACCGAAATCTGCTGAGAGAAGGTTGAAGGAGCTCGATCTGCAACTCGAAGATTGCTGTTACTCCTGGTGCGATTGCGACTGCGATTGCGATTGGAACGAACTGGACTCGAATTGCGTTCCGACGATGAACTGCTATCTTCGTGTCCTCTGATATTCCTGTTGCGATTGCGATTGCGATTGGAGCGAACTGAACTCGAATCACGTTCTGGAGATGAGTTGCGAACTTCACGATCTCCATTATCAGAGAGAGAGTGTGCGGAAGCCATGGATTTGGATCAGAAAGCTCTGATACCATGAAGAAATTCTAGAAACCTCAGAGAGATTGAGAGAGAAGAACCGAGAGAGAGAATGTGAGATAGAACTCTTTTTCTGAAATGTATTATTGAAAACTCAACTGAATGCAGTTAAGTCTAACTGTATTTATACAGGGGAGTGACTGCTGACTCAGCAGTCTAAACTTAAGTTCTAAACTTAAGCTATCATATGGTAAACATAACATACTACTCTAACATGCTGTTAGCTAGAGATCCACTGACTCAATAATGATTTCATATCTATAACATACCATCTAATCTCATGCAAATGCGCTTGAGCTTGGAGTGTAAACAAACAATGCACAGGCCTACTTTATGAGCTGAAATTTAATTTTAATTAGAATGGAAGAGTCAAGGATAGAATTCCTCACCACTTGGTCCAAGAGGTTCTAATACCATGTCAAGGACCAAAGGAATTACTTTTTCATCTCTAACAAAGATGATATACCTTACGAGGTATGGTTGCAGACGACAGTACAGAAGATGTTGCAAAATACAATCTCTATAACTTACAGCTTAACAGTGAATTTATACCTTCCGAAGTGTGGTAGCAGACTGCAGAAGATGTTGCAAAATACTATCTCTACAACTTAAAATTTGAAGTAGAACTCGTCGAAATGCTATAAATGGTTCTAGCAAATTCATATGCAATTGCGCCCGTTGCAAAATTGAGCACCAATCCATATCCAGCCATGACAACTAGTTGACAATATAAACAGTGCAAGGCATCAAAATCTATGAGGAAGACATAATCTGAAGGAGTGAGTAATCCCTGTCTGAATACAACAACAAAAACCAAGCCTTTACCCACTAGGTAGGTTGGCTACATGGATCAAATGATGCCATAATACCATATCATGTACTAATCACTGTTTGGATTCTAAAATACATAGTGAGAAATGATATGTTCCTGTCATGAAGGGGTCAGATTCAATAAATACCTGCTTAATGGAAGGAATCACAGGTTCAAGAGACACATTTCGCTTCTGCAGAGAGAACTTTGTGCTATTATCTTGACAAGTTCTCCAGCGTAAATCCCAAGCCATGCCAAGATGACAAAGCATCTGTCAAAATGACGACTATAATTAATATGGAAGAAAAAAGGAAAAGAGCCTCACCAATTTAAGTGTTTAAATAAATACATAAAGATCAGATATTATTTTTGAATCAAACGGCTTCTATGGATTAAAATTCTACAAATTTCTAGTGCTACTGAAATTCATCATCAATTTAAGTAACTTATAGTACTCAAGCATTTCTACAAATTATTTCTGTTAGTTAAAACAGAATACAAGAAAATACATATTCCAATGGAAGAAAGCTGCTATAATCTATCTTTAAGATCTAGATATTTCATAGCAACTACTACCTCCGTCCCTAAATATAAGAGGTTTTTAACTAATCCTCACTCACCAAGAAAATTGGTTAATTTAGTTAATAGCATTAAATTTGTCAATAATTTGCATTAAGTTTCCAAAATTGCCCTTAGTAGTATGGGGATTATTATCTCTCTCTTCCCACTTTCTCTCTCCACTTAAGTGATTGGTTGAGAGTTTGTCTCTTAAACTTCTCCAATCCTCATAGGAGAGAGAGACTATATCATAAATTCATAGCATTTATGGTTTATTGACTACAAAAAATGCACAATAAATACGGGTAATTTGGTCAGAAAATAATTAATACAAGAGACATTTTCAAAAATCTCTTATGAAAAGGAATTTTTTTTTGGTCAAAAACCTCTTATATTTAGGGTCGGAGGTAGTACAAAATACTGAAAATAGTAATAAGCTCTCTTGGACAGTACTACTCAATAGGATTAATACGAACTAGACAAGCAACTGGCGCCACTCTAGATGTCTGTTATGTGCAGATCCAGTTTAGACATGGGAGCCCACACATTTTTGCATGGTAAGGTGGCACCTTATTTTGAAATAATTTGTTTAGGTTCTTGGTGCTGGTAAACAATGGGCATGTGCTTCCACTTTGGAGCAATTTTTCGTCATGCACTTCAAAGGATTGTGATTTTACAATTTTTCGTCATGCACAGGGATAGGTTGTGATTTTATGGCACTGTGTGTTTTTTCCAGTTCTACGGTAATTGGTTGGATAGGAATAAACAGATATTTTTAAGCTTTTACCTTACACGTATTACTTACAAGCAAAGAGGTTGGACTGCAGAGTTGCATTTTTAAGTCACTTTGAGGTCAAGTGCACATCATGTGCTATATGGATAACACAACAAAAATCCTCTTGACACAGGACATTATGTAAAATCAACATGTTAGATGATATGAAAAATATCTTATAATATCTTGATCATATCAAAGAGTACCATAGATTATCTCTTAGGAGTTAGTTATTATCATGATTAATTTCCTTATTTAATTAGGACTAGGAATCTACTTGGTATAAATAAAGGTCAGTGTTTAGTTTTCTGGAACATTATAATAAAACAAAAATCACTATTCAAAGTTCACTCCTTCCTTATCTAAAACCCAATAACTTCAACATAACACTCATGCAGTCATGCTAAATATAGGAATAAAACATAGATGTAGTGGCAATAGATATCATGTTCAGGACCTACAATTTGTATAAAGGGTACCTGGAGTTTGATGATGGTCAAGTAAATGTACTCAGTGCTCTCTTCGCTTGCATGAGAAACAGACCACACAAGCTCCTAGAACACAACATTTTTAATTGCCCGAAGTCCTCAAGCACATCAAAAAAATAGAAGAAACAAATATTACCTGCTTTGAATCTCTCAGTTTTCTCTGGAAATCACTTAAATCACCTTCCTGGAGTGCCCTTAAACAACTGAATATAAGAATAATTAGACACACTTTTCATGAAAAGAGAGATTCTTTTCTAATGGTAGAAATTTACTTTCATTCCTAATTGACTAGTGAAGTGCACTGCAAAGATCTGCAAGTTACTAGATATAAATACATTCTTTACTACCGAAAAAGAGATACAAAATACTGGATAGTTATTAAAGTTCGTAAATATCTTCTACCTGACAAATCAATTTTAAAAGATATGCCTTACCTATGGGGACAGCAAGAAACGAATACAATTCCAATGATAAGGAATCAACAATTACCATAAAAAGTAATCAACCATGGCCAGCAACCTAAACACTAAAATGCAATTCCTGTAATGTATTAGCATGGGAATGGAGTCTGGGGTTGAAATCCATTCCAGATGACTACAGCACAATTAACAGCTAACTAATTACATAGTACACAAAGGATAAGAATATTATTTAGCCAATACGAGTGAAGGGATTATTCACAATTTTTTCCAAGTTTTAGCAAATAACAAACACACCACACCTATTTACTGGTATGAGTACATGCAGATTATCATACAAAGATTATCATACAACACTTGAACTTATGATGATCAGCTAGTAAATTACAGAACAGAAAAAAATAAAGGAAGATTCTTAGAAAGTTATGATTGTGCCTGCACTCTAATTAGTTGGAAAATCATGAGCTTTCCACTTTAAAGCTCATCAGTCCTTTTATTTTTATTTTTTAAAAGAACATTTGTTAATTTTGATACTCATCTGATAAAAACAAAATTACAAAAGAGAGGAATTATTTATAAAAATATTTACACATACAGACATAACCAAATCAAACAAGAAATTTCAAAATAAAATCAACGTAAGAAAAAATCTAACTATATACCTGTGCAAATTTTCATTGAAATGATCATATTTGATATTTTGTGTTGGACGAAAACTAGCCCCCACACATGGTAAGGAGAAATCCCAGTTCCCAGCACGCCAGGCTGACTCATATTGCAATTCAGCAAACTCTCTATCATGCCGAAGCTCTTCCTTGCTTGTTGTCAACCCTTGACAATACATGTCAAGCACATGTGTGCAGCCAATCTGCTGCAATGATCTAATTAACCCTTTGTAAGGTTTACTCTGCCTTATGTCATCTACCTCTGAGGCGAAAGATGAAGAATTTGCTGGTCCAGTTTGTTCCAATGACAAACTTCTCGAACTGCCATCCTTTTGCAACAAGACACCTGATTGTACTTGCAAGTCATAATACTCGAGAGCCTTTCCCCAGTTTCCCTCATGCTCAAACGTGATTATTTGAGAAGTCAACTATTATTTACATCAACACATAAAAAAAAATAAGGCATAAACCAAAACATATACCAATGAAATAAAAAAAAAGCCTAAATCCACAAAGAAGCAAGGAGATTATAATCTTCTTCCTTGGGAAATTGAGTACGCAAACTAGTCAAACTATTTCCCCAAAGGCTGCATTTTAACAATAAAAAGATTCATTATTGAGAGTTGAGACTGCACCTAAAAGCAAGCTTAAGTGTTTCGGTTGATTTGGTTCTTGGCAACATATTACTCCACACTTCAGTTATGAGATAAAGCAACAAAAAGGAAAGATCATGCTCACTGACCTTGTGACACTGAATGATTCCGTATAAGCTATCAGGTTCATTGATTCTAGTGACTGCCGAGACAAGTATTTCAATATGATCAGGCAACTGATATGAAGGAAGCCAACAAAGAAAAATAATCTAAATTAGTTATGGGCACAAACATTTACCTAAGCAATCTCCACTAACAGTTCACAAATATATATATATATATAGATGAGGAGGATCAAATTAAAATTACATCAGTGTAACACTTTGGGCAATGTTATACCGTTAATAACTTTTTACCGGACAATTATATTTAAAACTCACTGTTGGATTAAAAGTCACACTTAGGTAGATTAACATCTTTTGAAACGTATGAATCTTGATGTATCTCAATGAACATCAAATGATATTAGATTAATGTAAAATTTTATATGAACAATCTATGTGACAGTAAATTTTAATCCAATAGTTTTAGAATATAATTATCCAGTAAAAAGTTATTAATGGTGTAATATTGTTTGTTACACCGGTATAATTTAATCCCTCCTATATGTGTGTGTGTGTGCGCGCGTGCGCATATGCGTCAAGGATCCAGTTAACCTATACAAAAAACTAAATGAATTATTTCGGTACAGATCCAGTTCACAAATTTATATTCAGTACAGCTTACCATTTCATTATGGGAGAAATCTGGACCTCCAACAGTCATAGCTTTAAATTGCTCTTCGCACCAGTGTTCCACATACATCACTGAAGTAAAATATGATCCACAACTCTATAATAGGACAAGCAACACATGCAATCAAAGTTTTTAGAAACAAATTTAAACAAGAGGAAAGGGAAAAGATAGCATAGGGAACTAAACTGAAAGATAGAGAAATGAAGTGCAGATAATCTGCCACTTACAACTGCTGACTTGGCGACAAGAAGATAATCAATGGAAAGCCAATAAACCTGGGAAAATAAAATTCAAAATAAATTGTTAAATTCAACCATTAACAAATATATTCCATTCCATAGGTTAACGTTCTTCAGAAAACAATGAATTCTAATAAGACAAAAATGCAAGGGAGATGATACTTTTTCCCATGAAGATGGTGATTTTGCCAAGGCCCTTGAAACAGCTGCAGATTCTCTTGCCTTTGCAGGAGTTGACTGGGATTTTGAGCTATAATTTGGAGGTCTTGGATTCTGCAAAACCAAACCACACTTAACATAGTTGCCACTGCTCCCTGTCTTATCCAAACAACAAAGCAACATAAAAAAAGTGAACTCATCTGGCTCAAACAACTACTTCAAGAGCTTAAGAGTTGGGAAGGTTACTGTAATAACCATGTTGCATTGCATATTGTCTCAAATCCAATGTTTCATGAGAGGACCAAACACATTGAGATAGATTGTCAAATTTCACTACTGAATCTTATCTAGAAACACCACCACTTACTTTGTTAATTTAAATTACTTGCAAACACATGTTTTCTCTAATTCCTTGGATAAGTTATATCGGTATGAAACTTGGTGCATATGAATTACATGCTTCAGCATGAGGGGGAGTGCTGGATGTCAGGTAAGTAGTGTCTAGATTCATTGTATAAGCTAACCAAATACTGTAATTAGGATTGATCTTGTAATTATTAACACATAGATTCATGATATGCCTCTCACTTTCTTTTCCCTTAAACACTTTCAATGACATGGATTTTATTGATCAATTATAAAAAAAAAATTATGCATCGTGTCCTTATGACATAAGAAAAGTTGCTTTTGTTCCTTGTTCTTTTGGTTTTACACCCATTAATATCTGTTCATGTTGTACCCTTTAGTATGTGGACCATATTGATTGATTTTAGTCCCTAGAATAGGGACTAAAAAGGGACTAATTCTAACAAAAAAATATTACAGGGAGTAAATTAAAACAAGGCCAAAAAGCATTCCAGCGATTAAAACAATAATGATTTTTTCTTAGGAACTAAAACCAAAAAAAGTGTATGTTTCATAGACTAAAAAGTTATTTAAGCCATACGATTATTAGGTTTGCATATCACTTTCAAATTTCTAGTTGAACTATATCTCATTCTAGATTTTGCAATCATCCTATCATTGCTAGCCCATTGACTCATGTTTCATCGTCTCAAGATGTTTGAGAGTGGATAATGTGGACTATAGTACATCCAAACTTTTCTTTTAATTTTGATTATAAATTATAATCCTTTAAGATTTAATTCATTAATACTACCCCATGTATCTCTCCCCCCCCCCCCCTCTCGTGTGTGTGTGTGCGCGTTGTTCCCCCTCCACTTTTTACACATTCAGAGCAAAAGAATGTGTTGGAATCTCACATTGGCTAGAGATATGGCCAAAGTAGTCCATATGAGTCTAGGGCAACCCTCATCCCTTGTGCTAGCTTTTGAGATTGAGTTACACTTACCCAATATTCTAAAACTGTATAATTGCTTGCCAGAAAAATTCTGTACAGAACTTTTTTAGTGGAGTCTTTTCTTACTTGGTCATGCAATATTCTAACCAGCAAAAATTCTGCAGAGAAACTTTAGTTAAGTATTTTCTTAACACTACTATAGCTGGGTGAAGGAACAAAAATATCTTATTATATTCTGCACCACAATTTCAACACCATTACCTATTGACAACAATCAAATGCACTTCCTGTTTTAACAGTGAACATAATCTTTAAAAATGCAAGCATTAGATTATTATTGAAGCATACTAGGCTCATCAACAAAATAAAAAGGCCAAACCACTTTAATAACTAGTCAAGGAAAAGAAAATACTTACCACACTAGAAAAGTCCTCAAACTTACAAACAAAAGGGGCCAAATATAATCACTTAAAATAGGACATATGAATTATATTCACCTTCGACATCTCATGCTTTGATGGCACAAGTGAAGATCTTTCCATGACATGACAAACACGAAGTTCATTAAGGCAATCCAAAACCACTTGAATTGATTTGATCATCTTATTGGATTCTGTAAAAATATGCTCCTTCAACTGCGAAATTCAACAACAAATGCATCATGTTTATTTGCAGAAAACAATAAGTGCTTGGACTTTATGGTGAATGTATAGGTTGAAGTTATAGGGTTTTAGATAGGAGGAAAAGAAAGAATAACGGCTTTAAATTATGATTAATAGGATATAGCTAGGTCGTATAGCTATAAAGCTAGCTTAGTCCTAGCTTAGTTATATGTTGAATAGCTGGCTCTGCCATCTAAGCTTAACCGAAATGGTATGGTTAAGCCTGGGTTAGCAAGGATTAGTCAGTTGGTAGTTAGTTAGCTGAGTCCGCAACTGTGAAAAACAGAAAGCTGAAGATTGTAGAACGTAGTGCGTTTGGGATGGCCCCCTGGGATGACCACGTGACCTTCCGTTAGACACAAGCAGTTAACGGATGTCACATGACAATCAAGATCAAAAACTATTTCAGATACTCTAAAGTAAGATCATGATATATATTAAGATGTTCTCATCTCATCTAACACTCCCCCTCAAGCAAAAGTTTAATTTCAAGGGGGCCAGGGCTTTAGAGCCTAACTTCTCAATCCCAAAGTTGTAGGGATTCCTTTCTATGTAATAATTACCGATGGGAAATTTATCAGTTTCAACTTTCAACTAAGCTTCAGCTCCCAATGAGTTTGAAGGTGGTCTTGACCGGAAAAGTCGCAAGAATATTTTCCCGTGGCAACGGAAGACGGTAGTAACTGGAGGAGTCTGATCTACTACAAAGATGATACAACCAAGGAAAAGAAAGTAGCATGAAGATAATGGCATTATTAAAGTAGAGTCCTAGACTTTAAGGAACTTGACAGCGTAATAGGGACGAGACAAGCCAGGGAGAATGGTACCTCATACCATTTGAAGTTATAGAGTTTATATAAGGAGGACAGAAAGAAAAATGACTTTGAATTATGATTAAGGTTTTTATTGAGATTCCACAACGACTAGAGATAAATCCAAATTAGTCCTTATCATTTATCAAGCTTACACAATCCTCACTCTCAAGTCAGTTTTTGGGGTTGAGTTAGGCCTAGTCTAAATTCTAAGATGATATCAGAGCCTATTGTTGGTCTAATATTGGGCTACCAACAGATGTCCAATCCTGCAAAGTTCACACTCTGGATATCTAGTCTTTTAGCATGAGGGGTGTGTTGAGATCCCACATAGACAAAGATAAGTCCACATTATTCTTTATAAGACTTGGGCAATCCTTACCTCTTGAGTGGATCCGGCTCCTCTAAAGTAAGCAAATCACTTTAGAGCGTAAAGTAATTAATATCAACCATTAATAAGAAAATCAAGGGTTGATATTATAAGTACATGTATAACAAATCATAGATGTGTTGGAATATTAACCCTTGATTTTCTCATCAATGGTTGAGATTAATTACTTTACACTCTAAAGTGATTTGTTCACTTTAGAGGAGCCAAATCCCTCGATTTGGCTTTTGGAGTCGAGTTAGGCCTAGTCCAATTTCTTATTATGACGATACAAAAGACCAAGAATTGACCCTTATTTTTATACTAAAAAATCCTAATTAAATAAAGAAACTAATCATGATGATAACTAACTCCAAAGAGATAATCTAAGATACTCTATAAGATGAGATTAACAAACCCTGAGGAATAGTAAAAGATAATCTAAGATGAAGATATTATAAGATATTTTCATATCATCCAATAGGACATATATTCATAGCAGCTCAAATGTCAAGCTTATTAAATAATTCAGGTGGTAGTGCAATCAAATTTATATTGTTACTATTTTCAATATAATATTAAATGACTGAATCAATCGGCCTTATAAATTTAAATAAAATAAATGAGAAGAGAGGCAGAGTTTCCTTCTCTAGAATATGACCTGCTGAGAGATTAATTTGTGAAGATCAATCTCCAGATCCTTCCTTGCAGTAATATTGACAAAAATACTTGGCAAAAGAAGCTCAGCCGCTTCAGCTTTAAAAAATACCATATCTTGACATAATCTGAAAGTACAATGTCCTAGAAAAATGAGAGTTGAAAAAGGAAGAGAGTATGATAAAGGCCAGCTATTTGCTAACAACTAATGACTTTTTAACTGTCAACATATAATTACTTAAGTCCATGATACCTTAGTACCACATCATTGCAGTAGACAATAAGCGAATACACCAATGGACAAATCCACATCTCAAAAGATTTGCCATCTGTCAACCACACGGTAGACTTCTCCAATGAAATTGCTTCAACTGAAAAAGTAAAAACAGTTAAACTTTTAATCACATATAACGAGTAAGGACCATGAGAATAGATGAAAGTCTCTCTTCATGCATTAGGCAAAAACATCAGAAAGAGAGAAAACCCACTGATTACAGGTTAGTTATAAGCATTAGTATGAATTCCTTAAAAGAAAGAATTTCAGTTACCAACAGAAGTGTTCAGAACGAATTCTTTCAGAGTAGAGAATCATATCAGATTCTTATCCAGTGTAATATTTCAGCATAGAAACTCGCACTACCTGATTACAAGGTCTACTAGGGTCTAGCTAGTAAGGGTGTTATGATTATTAGTTTGACAGATTTATGATTGTCTGTATTTTTGTTCATTTGAAAATTATTTTCACTTTAATTAATTGTGTTTTTAAGAATTATTTCCCTGAGAGAGAACCTTGTTACCACACTGTATCTACTGTAATGAATGTTATACTTAGTGCACTTGGCCATAAGGATGGAATCAATACCTAGATAGCAGGGGTTATGCTAACTCTTTATGCAGGGCCAACAACGTGATTTGATTATGGAACTGCCTAGTAAATTCTCCCAATCAATACCTAGTTAAGGTTCTGCCAAGAAAATTCTCCCAAATAGATTGTGCTTTTACTAATTTCACTATTTTTAAATTATTGGAACTGTTCCTTCCACTCAACCACTCATTATATTTTTTTTTCTTTTGAATTTTTAATTGGTTGGACTAGAAATATTCTACACGAGGAATTATTTATATTTCAAATATTTTACGTGAGAAAAATTCTATCACACTTGTAATGTTTATGTTGTAGTAGATTTAAATGCTAACTTAGTTGCAAACTCTTAGAATTTGGAATTTGGGTTTAGGATCTAACTCAACCCCACAAAATCGGCTTGTAAGGTAAGGATTGTCCAAGCTTTATAAGCACTACATTAGCCATATCACTAGTCGATGTGAGACTCTCAACACACCCCCTCACGCTCAGGACCGGACATCTGGAGCGTGGACAAATGCGGGTGGCCCAGCCCAATAGGCGGTGGGGATGGAGGGTGGAGGGAGGAGGGAAGAGGTTGGGGGAAGGTGGGGGAGGAGGAAGGGGGTGGACGTGGGGGAGGGAAAGGAAAGAGAGAGAGAGAGAGGTTGACATGACATCTCACGTGTTAATGATTTTTGCCACGTAGGAATGATGACTGCGTGACACAATAATATCTAAAAGAGGTCAACTCACTCTAGGGACTAAAAAATATTTAAGGGACTTAAATTGTTTGACTTTATGTTTAAGGACTAAAAGTAAAACACCCTTATATTATAGGGACCAAAAACATATTTAAGCCATAAATTATTCGTTATCTGGATTCTTCTATTGAATTTTTTAAATTCTGAAATAGCAAAGTATTAGATGATGAAAAAGAGGATGAATTGAGGATGAATTGAGGCCCATAGTTGATCAGAATACGATATGGATTAGATGCATGTTCTTATTTCTAAGTGCATTTGGAGTAGATATTAAAGTGCACTTAATTGCAGTTTTTGGTTTCTCTGTTTTATTTTCTATAGACTTGTGGCTTGAAGACTTTGGCACTAGACAGGAGTTGTAATTGCCGTTGGGTGATGTGAGACACAACTCTGTGTAAAGACCAGATAGGTGAAGGTTGAGGGAGCAAATCAGGAGAAAGGTCAATGACCTTTGGAAGCTGTGTCGTGTATTTATCAGTGTGCGTTGAGAAACTGAGAGAAGATTGAGCAGGTCAGAGAGGACAAATGTCTAAAACTTATAGGAGCTGTTAGAAGTTATGAAAAGTATCTCATAATATCTCGATTGTATCATTGAGTAATTTAGATTGTCTAGCGTTATCTAATAAGATTGGTTTAAATATTTCCAAATATTTCATCACTTGTTTCCTCATTTAATTAGGAGTACCATTTGTTTTGTATCACAACATATCATAAAATTACTCAAGAGATCAGTCACTTTTATCTCTTCTACTCATCTACCTAATCCATATAAATTTAACATTCTGCAGTACCAAGTATTGCACTTTTGAGTTCCCTAAAATCCGGAACTCCACAATAACATTTATAATAACATTCCTGAAAGAGATGTACAAAAACAGACCAAGATACCTTTTGATTTCCTATCAAGGTCTGCAAGGAAATTTTCCACAAGTTCAATATTGACACCTTTGGAATGCACCTGCATTAATACAAAAAAGTAATTTATTAGGCAATTTATATTCGCACATACATACTTTACTATCTGCACATACATGTCCGCGGAACTATTAGTTCCGCGGGTGTATTTTTTTTTCAACACACACACTCCGCGGAACTATTAGTTCCGCGGGTTATAATTCTCCGTGGAACTATTAGTTCCGCGAACTCCGTGGAACTATTAGTTCCGCGGGTTGTAATTCTCCGCGGAACTATTAGTTCCGCAGGTTGTAATTTAACACATACATGCCTGCGGAACTAATAGTTCCGCGGAGAATTACAACCCGCGGAACTAATAGTTCCACGGAGTGTGTGTGTTGAAAAAAAAAAAACCCGCGGAACTAATAGTTCCGCGGAGCGTGTGTGTTGAAAAAAAAATACACCCGCGGAACTAATAGTTCCGCGGACATGTATGTGCAGATAGTAAAGTATGTATGTGCAGATATAAATTCCCATTTATTATTATATGACATATGTACTGATATTACTATGGAAATGGTTGGAGAATTCAGATAATAAAAACCCTGATTACAATGGAAAAGTGCAAAAAAATGCAGAAAAGTGAAAGATTGATTACAATGGAAAAGTGCAAAAAAATGCAGAAAAGTGAAAGATAATAACACAGAAGCAATGTTCTTTGGCCTGTGGCATCAGCCACCCCAAATCTGCTCAAATGATGACTCTTCCATACCGCTCTCCATACCCTTCACATTCACGTCACCCTTCCTAGTGTACAATCGCTTTCTTCCACTCTTACCCAAATCATTTCTCAACCTACCCTCATTCCTCTTCTCCTTTCTATAGTATTCGTAGACTAAATTGGAGGCCAATGATGTTGAGGCCCTTAAATTATCTCCCCCCCACCCCCCAAAAACCCACCCACAATGAATTGCACCTTGTCCTCAAGGTGAAAGTTTAAGAATGTGGTCTGAATGAGAAAGAAATCCTCCCAACAATTGTCATGGTCAGCATTCAGCAAGATTATCCCACTTGCTGAGAATCAGTATGCCAATTCAACAGATTACAAATGGCAAATTTTCAGGAAGAACGTGTAATTCCCACTAATTCTAAATGTCACATCCATTCTCATATCCCAACTTGTACACCAGCACAATCACATAATCTTTCAATTAATTAAATTCTTGAAAATACCAAAATTCACAGAATTTATCTTTTTGCATGGTTTAAAATATTACCTCAATAAGAGACCTTTGGTAAGAATCAAATGACCGTAAAGCACTTTGGCCTCTTTCAGTCGAAAGTATTCCCTGTAAATCCAAATGACTGATGCAATTAATCATATAAGAAGCAAGGGATCCAGCATTTTCAATTAATTCATCACAAGAAAGATGCAAACTCCAAAGCAGATACAATAACACTTGAAAAGACAGAAGTTATACATATAAGCCACAAACAATAAAAGTACTTGACAAACAGTTCGCCAAAAATCATACAATTATAACCAATTGTTGTTGATGAGCCTCAAAGGCAAATTACTAGTTAATTACACTTACACGAAGAGTTTGTGATGCCATATCAACAATTTTAACTGAATCATCCATCAGATACTTCATTAGTAATTTCATAAGGACAATCAGAAGTTCTTCAGATATGCATGCTTCTATGTGGGAACTGATTTCCCCTGCACTGCTACTACCAATAGATTTGCATGGACCGACATGATTGCTCTTGCCTGGAAGATGGAAAACAACAGAGTGTGGGTCCCCAGCACCAACCTGCAGCAATGCAGCCACAATAAAGGTTCTTTACAAGAAGGGATATGTGAATAGGATATATCAACATGATAAGGCAGAACCAAGACTAGACTTCAGCAAGGTCACTGTTCAACATGATAATTTAATTACTAAAATTTGTTTAAAGAATGATAGATTTACATTACATTTATTTTAAAATGTAAACTGTATTTAATATTTAACTTTTAATATATAATTATTTTTTCTTCAAACAAAGAGTGATGCTAGAGTCAAAACCATTAACTTAAAAAATTATCAAAACCATTAACTTAAAAAAAATAATTAGGCTCAGCAAACAACATGAAAAATAATTGTCAAATCAATGACCAGTATGGCATAGTTGTGATGTTTTATGTGTATGACTGCATATAAAAGTGGGGAAAGAAAATTAAGCGGCAAAGACAAATGTCAAAAATTAAAAGGAAATGCTAGCAACACACTAATATTGAGTGATATTTTGTAGGTCCCATCAAATAAGATGTGGGTCCCACCAAAAGGGAGTGGGACTCACTTTGTGAATTTTACCTCTTAAAATTTGGGCTATACGGCCTAACTCAATCCCACAAAATTGCCTTGTAAAGTGAGGACTGCTCAAGCCTTATAAAATTTACATTGGCCATATCTCTGGTCAATGTGGGATCTCAACATTACCCAATAATAAAGAGTGTCTTAGAAAATGTGTTGCTATAATTCCTCAAAATTAAATTATTGAGGAGGCACCCACATAGAGTGATACAAGTGGTAGCGACTTGTGTCTCCTAGGAAAAGGACCCTAGTTCAATCCTTGGGATAAAAATTCTCAATATGAAGGGCTTTGCGCATTGAGCTAGGGATCCATGACGTGTTGGTTACCACCCAAAGTCCCAGAGCCCATATTGCCATCAGAATATTATATTAGATAAATAAATAAATATTGAGGGGCACAAAAAGGAGAAAGAGAGTAAACATGTTAAATTGAAGTGTGATGTATTAGTGAAAACACAAGATGAGGAGAACATGAAGCACCTGCTGATGCCTCACTCTGCCACTGTCCGAAAGTTATAAAAAAGAAATAATAATAATAATAATAATACCCTAGAAATGAGATCTGAAACCAATTCTCTAACGCCACTTGAATCATCTGAGCCACACATGTGAACAAGTGTCCAGATTGCATGCATAATTTCACAGTCACCATGCCAATTTTCAAAATAACCTTCTGCTCTCCCTCCTCTTTGAAAGGTTTCTCTAATTAGTAATTTCTTGTGCACTGCCTGTAGACTGAAGAAAAAACAGATTCAAAAATCAAGCATCGCAAAAACTTCAACACCACAAAATCAAATTGCAAGTTATAATGTAATTCATCGAATAATTTATTATATTCATATACTTGTCCTCTAATTTTTTTCTCACTCTCTAGACAAATTCATGCCCATACAGTATACACCAATATTTCCATAAAATTAATACTTCAAATTTGGTTATATTTAAATAACATGAAACAATACCAGGCTATCATCATAGAAAACCATGAAAGATAATAACATAGGAAAGACTGCTGAGAAAGTTACCTTGACAAAAGTAACCTTGGCGGAAGGTAGCAAGACCTCTTCACAAACTGAACATGAACGATGTACGATACCGAGTTAAAAGAGAAATAGAGAATTAGCTTGAAACTAAGCCTGTGTATGCTTAAGCTTTTTTTCTATAGAAACACTTTTGTAAAAAATCACTAAAAAGTTTTTACAATCATTATTTAAGCTTTTGAAAAAAATCAGAATATGAAGGGAAAAAAATCAGATTTCTGATTATTTTGAAAAGCTAAAAAATCAGCTATAATAACTACTTTTTATAATTTTAACCAAACAAAAAATAGCTTCTGCTTTCCACAAAAAATGTAAAAAGTAAAACACTTATTAAATATGCAACGTGAAATTACAAGTTACAGGCATAAAAATGCAAAATCAAATTGTAATTACCTTTAATACATGGTCATGTATAGAGTAATTTTGGCATAACTCTTCATGGAACATCCGTATCTCATCAAATATTTTTAATTCAGGGAATGGCTCCAATTCCTGCAAGAAAGTTTTTCATATATCCACAAAGCATAACAAGACCAGATCCTCAAAACAACAGATTGAAGTTGAATAGAAGAAACTCACTTTGACGTAATCATACATAGATGGATCAGAATCCACAGCTAACATATGGAGCAGAGATAAAGCTGGTGATGCAGTGCTATCACATGACTCTTTGGTTTCGGAAGGAATGCAACATGCCATCAACTTTGAAACAAGAAACTAGACAGAACACAAAGTAGGAGTAAATTCGGGAACAAATAAGAAATCAAAGGAGTTGAAAACATTGTAAAAATGGACCAATCTAAACCTGGAGATGTTCCCCAAGCATATTAGTGATATCTGCTGATAGATTCTTTTTAAAAGAAAGCAACAATGCAGAAAGTATACGACAGCTTTGGTCTTGTAAAGCAGGACACCCAATCAATGGTTCAATCAAGTTGAAAAGATAACTGCATTCACTCAAAATTTAAGCAAATTCGATGAGAAATAAACAGATCAAAACTTCAAACTTATTGACAGTAAACAGAACACCTAAAATTTGACAATGACATGTGAGAAATGTGTCAAATGGACAGGTTGGCAAATAGCATGCATACATACAAGCATGAATGAATTATATACATTGCAGAAGAGATTCAAGCAAAAGTAGAACACATGCAACGTACAGACCCACTACTCAAAGTTCAGACTATTCTTCCTGTTGAGAAGGAGAAAAGACGAGAACATTGGGAGACAAATTCGTCTTTTCTCCTTCTCAACAAGGTATCTAGAGCCTAACAAGAGACAACCCTAACCGTGCCTACCCGGTGGACCCACTATCCACTGGTGCAATTTTTTTCGGAAACCGTGTTCCTCTTCCAATTTCTGACCTTTTACCACCGTGTCTCCTTTTCTCCGGCATGTCTCCTAGTTCAACAAACATATGAATGGGGATAGGACAACATGCAACATATCATTAGTATTATTAACTACCACATTCCAAACAAAAGAGTTGACCTTAGAGGAAGCATCAGATGAAGATCTCCACAGGGTCTATGAAGAATAAAAGTACCCCTAATAAGTAATGAAATGATTAAAAAAAAAAATTACACAAAAACACCCCAGAAGAATCAAGGAACCAGTGTTTTAGTCGGTTGAGAAGACAAATGAATAGTGTTAAGGAGGCTTTTGGGAATCCAATTCCGAAAATTCCCAGTCATTTATATTACAAAAAAGAGTAGAAGTTTCCTAAGCAAACACAGTCTTGGACATTATAAAAATTGCAGACAGGACTAGGAGAACTGTGTGGAGAAGAAAGACTATACGGGCATGGAAACACAGGTTCTGAGCTTCAGATGAGAGCTTAAAGATAGCATAACCTTGGTAGATAAATAAATTAATTAATAAATTCACAATAACAAAACAAAAACCTTAACATTAAAATAAATGAAATTTATAGTTATGTGGAAGATTCAAAGGGTCAACAACAACAACCACCACCAAAACATTTTCCCACTAGGCGAGATCAGCTAAATGGATCAAATGACGCGACAACGTCTTGTCATGGACCATGTCTATAGGTAGACTATTTAAATCTAGATCTCTCTTAATGGTTTAGACTGTAGTTTTCTTTGGTCTCCCTCTCCCTTTAACTCTAGGACTATCCAACTCGCAACAACATTTTATTTGACATTTTTAATTCAGGAGGATTAACCCAACAAGCTAACATTATTAACCACTTCAACCTACATATTAAGGTGAGGTAGGTAAAGAAGTACCCCACTCCTTAAACAATTTCAAAAAAAAAAAGTGAATAAAACTCCTTCTAGTGGTTTAACAGGCACACTTAAATATGATTGACAAGGGACATCAGAGACCAGTATGAGGTAAAACTCCTTCAGATATCCAAACAAATTAGGGAACATAGGCATGCCATGGGTTTATTATCGCAAGTTTTTAATTTATAAATTATTTATTGTAACTTACAAGACATAATTTGGCAAACTAAGATACACCTTAGCAAGTTCAACTCTGACAGCTAGTTCACTTCAACTGAAGTCCTTCAGAATTTGAAAGTACTATATGGACAACAGTGTGAATTTTTTTTCATCCGATAAATGGATAAAGTTTCGAGCATTATTATATTTAAATAAAAAATGTCAGTTGCACACCTTTCAGACAGGACTCTGATATTAGAGGTAATTGTATCAAATAAAGTTTAGCACAGACATAAGTTGGCACTTCACAATTCACACTCGTTTAACAAATGCAAGACAATTCAAATGATAATCATCTACTCGAGGATGCACATTAAATTTTTGCTTACAATATCTTTTAAATATGTAACACATGAAATCTCGGACCATAAAACTTACTTGGAAGTGCTTAAAACAGTAACTCTCTGACCAAGAACACTAATAAGAACTTCAATCGCAGCCAATCGGTGGCACTTATGCCTGTAATGAGATGCTGCTGCAATTTTATAATGAATTTCTACCAAAAACTGCCAATTGCAAAATAATTGAGTTGATTATAAACACCAAGGAAAGAATAGAAAGAAAAAGGCAAAAGGATATCTAAATGGTGTTGTCAAGTCTGTTATGTCATTAAAAATTACCATGAAAACTCTATCTGGGCGAAAAATGTTGATCTTGTCAACAACAGCAGCAGTTGTACAATTATCATCACTGCATCTCAATATAATTACATATTACATATCAAGATATAAAAAACAATTGGAGCAGAAGATAGGCACCGAGGCAGAGAAGATAACTTACAAGTCCAGAAATCCATCAACAATTGTTTGAATTTCTAGTGACACTGTATCCCTGGAAAAGAAAGGGACTACAGGATCGGACGAACAAGAGCACAAAGATAAAATACAGCTGACAATAGAGACCTAAAAGTACACATGAAGCAGAATAAAATGTTAAAATAAAAATTTCTCTTTACACAAATCCATTAAATAATAATAAAGAAAATATCATTATAACATATGTCAATGAATGGTATATAAGCTATATCACTTTACATTAATTTAATCCAACAATGACTTAAAAGGTGGCCACAAGATATTTATGAATAATAATGTTTACTATATATCAACAGCAAGATCTTGCATGTTTAGAAAGCCCCAGCAGATGTACAAACATATAAATGCAAAACATGTGGTTGAACTGAAGGAAAAACCATCAAATCTTAGGGTCCACTTGTTTTCACAGAAAATGACTAAGCAGAAACGTTTTTAACAGAAACTATGAAAATGTTTTTAACATGTGGTTGAACTGAAGGAAAAACCATCAAATCTTTTGGTCAAACCATTATTTATAGAAAATGATGAAGGTCATTTTCTCCTCGTTTAATGAGTCAAAATGAATAACCAAGAAGATTTTCCATTAAAATGTTACATCAAACATAGAAGACTGTTATCCAGAAATAATTTTCTGTGCAACAAGAAGACCCTAAAGAGAAGAGAAGCAGACCATATGTCTCTTTATGAGTTTGTCCCGTTCATTCTCCGATATCTGACCAAAATGCAGAATGGAACTCTGAAGCACAAGTGTTCCCCTCTCTGATTCTGGTTTCTTACTGCAATGTAAAGCCATAGAAACTGAAAATATCGAAGCAAAGTGGTTTTTTATAAGAACTGTCAAAGGTTGACAAGTAACCTGCGAAAGGGAACTTTGTTAGAGAAAACAATTTATAGACAGTGCACTTATAATATACGATCCAAAATAAACAACTGATCCAATTTTTAGAAAGCCCTGCATCCTGATACGCAATGAAAGTGACAGTGCAAACTTCTAATCATTTACCAATGGCAATTCTAAAAGCATGAGGGTATCCAATTGAAACCTTGATATTTTAATTTGTGCAGGATGAAATCAAGAAGCTTCCATTTTAACAAAATATACCATCAATTATGAAAACTGCTCACACCTTGGCAACCCAATTAAGATCAGAACTGTTTTCATGAAGAAGCAGAGAAGGAAGAAGCCATGGACAACAATACTGAAGGAAATGACCAGGTTCTGAATCTGGTATGAAAAGATTCCTCGTCTGTAAAACAACAAATTATTTATTCATTTATGACAAGGAAAAAGTTCGTCAGAATACAGCAAGAGAAAGCAATTGTCCAAATAAAAACAACTTTAACATAGCAAGGGTTTTAGAGTTCCACATTGGTTTATTGAGAAAATGATTATCACTACTAAGCGAACGAATGAGGATGACTTGAAAATATCATGCTTGCCTTTGCAACTAACAGGCTATATGACATTGTACTTGAGGCAAAACCAAGCTATCACCTTGCAATAAATCTAATTCAAGATTTAGTAAAATTTGCATTAATAGAGTTTCGGAAGATAGAGAAAATTGAGAAACTGAGAAACTGTATTTCATATTCTGAATGATTACACAGTGTGTACATGTATTTATAGCTAACTGAGTCATCTGAAGTCCAACCGTATACAACAGTCTGATAACAAACTTCTAACAGATTTCTAACTAACTCTTAGTTACAGCTCAGCTTACTAACTCTATAACAAATAATAAGGAGAGTAAAGCTATACAGGTGCTTACTCCTATCATGCATAGATTATAGCAAACATGATGAACATATTACCTCAACAAGTGCAACCAAGCTTACACCACAAGCTACCCAACAAAAGAGAAGTGATCCCAAAAGTTCCTCTAAGTACTGCATAAAAGAAAATTGAACTCAAAAGAATCCATTAAGAATTCATAAGCTTTTTGAATCTTAAGTACATAATGAAATAATTTGTGGAAATAACAACCTCAGGGATAGGATGTAGATGTAGGATAAAAACATGTAAATCAAGTGATTGTCAGAGATTGTATTATTGCATAGTTAAGCATGACATTTAGAGTTCTACTCCTACCTTAGTCCAATAATTAAAAGGCAATTTCTATTAACACATACACACATATCATTCTACACATACCTAATAGGTCAAATGTCTAAAATACCCTCATTGCGTCAGTTACTTTTTTTCGTTGTTTCGTTAATAGTTCTGCACTACAAATAACACGTGCGGAACTATTAGTTCCGCATGTGTTATTTGTAGCATATGCACATACAAATAATGCATGCAGAACTACTAGTTCCGCACTACAAATAATAGATGCGGAACTATTAGTTCCGCGTGTTATTTGTATGTGTATTTGCTATAAATAATACCTGCGGAACTAATAGTTCCGCACGTGTTATTTGTAGTGCGGAACTAATAGTTCCGAACGATAACGAAACAATGAAAAAAATAACAAAACTGTCATTTTGACCCCTCAAACGATGGAATTTGGCCAAAATCACGCGACGCGCAGGGCAAAGTCCTGCGTTTTGCTCAGAAGCCCGTTTCCATGTGAAAAAGTGTGATCTTTTGTTAAAATTGGCTTTTGCACTGGATCAACATACAAATAACACATGCGTAATAGTTCCACATGTGTTATTTGTAGTGCGGAACTAATAGTTCCGCATTAGTTCCGCACGTGTTATTTGTAGCATATGCACATACAAATAATGTCTGCGGAACTAATAGTTCCGCATGTGTTATTCGTTAGTTCCGCAGGCATTATTTGTATGTGCGGAACTAATAGTTCAGCACGTGTTATTTGTATGTGCATGTGCTACAAATTAGTTCCGCACTACAAATAACACATGCGGAACTATTAGTAGTTCTGCAGGCATTATTAATAGTTCCGCATAATTACGAAACAACGAAAAAAAATAACAGATGCGATGAGGGTATTTTAGGTATTTAAATTTGAGTGTATGTGTGGTTAGAAACCAACGTATGTGTCAATAGAAAAAGCCTAATTAAAATTTGTATGATATTGTGGGACCAATATTAGCGGCTCCATCAACCTACAAATGATTTCTCTTCATATATTTTATATAGGCAGAGAAAAAGGAGGCTAACATAGCAAAAGCCCTAATCTTTAACAACTCCTAAACCCTAGATTTTCTTTGGATAGAAATGTGTTTATGGTTACTCAGTCTTGCTTAGCTCATGATTGATTCGGGTGAGCGTCTAATTATGATATGCATAACGACTACATAGCCTTGCTAGTTGCTACATTCTTGATTCTTTATATTTTGCTTCTGTTGTTTATTCCCATTTCGGAAGACATATTCTTTCCTCACATGAGTTGCTTTGTACTTCTTTCCTCTCTGATAAAATTGGTTCTTCTATTAAAAAAAAATTTAAATCTGCACCTTACTATAGTATTTTCTTTTTTCTAAAAGAGAGAAACTCAAGTTTTGATCAAGTCTAAACATTTTTCAAACTAATGTCACAAATGTACATTTGGTAATATCAAACTGCAGAAACAGTGGCCAAGCATAGGCAATTACAATCAAATAGAGTCATTGCACAAGGTCAGATAAAAACAAAGTAGATATAGAACAGAGACATCAATTACCTTCATTCTAGTATTATACTGAAGCTCTTTAGAAAGATTGTCAAGTACAGAAGAGACCAATTCCCTAGAAAACAATGCTGAACATAAGACACTAAAGTGAAGGTTTAAAAATGATAAGGAAAAAATATTTACCTATGACAAGGATCAATGGCAGAAACCACACATATCGTAAAAACAGCCTGAAAAATAACACCAAGAATCACCAAATATCTATAGGGCTCTCTGAAGAATATGAAAGTATATCGAAATAATGTAACGAATTCTATTCATAGCCTCTCCAGAGTTAAGCATATAAAAAAGAATCAGAAAGGAAACAAAGGGTACTGCTAAATAAAAAAAAAATCAAGAACATTTTGTATGATACACTTAAGTAACATTAGACTGGGGAACAAGAGTGGATCGAAAAAATAATTTAAAATAAAAAAGGAAAACCGAAAACAAATGTCACAGTCAATAATTTACCTCTAACTCGACCTTATCACTATGTAATGCAAGATGCATCAGAGTAATCAAAACGGTTTCCAATTTAGGTTGAGGCTGAGGAAGAGCAGCTACCACCTCCTTTGCATTGATAACTTTTCCTTTGGAATAAACCACCAATGGAACACCAAAATTCAAACTGGAAAAACAACCAAATCCAAAGGATATATTGAATCTACTTGTATGAAAATTTTGTGGTAGGGGGAATGGGGGAACTGATTGAAGGTTCAATGAACGACCACAACCTACGCACACATTTAAGTGCAAATGAATATTAAATAATAAATACTACTATTGCATAATGGCAAACAACTACAGAAAATATCTACAGATCAAAAACTCCCTAAAAGGAACCAAAGAACAAAGGTCCAGTTGGAAAAAAATCAACACAAACTCGTGTTGCGAAAAACCCATTTCAATAAAAATATTGCCATGACTGACAGCATAACAAGACTAATTGAGATCATCTGATATGCAACTAACCAAATGTCCTGAAAAAGCTCTTCATGACCATCCCATGTTTGGAAAAGAACACCAATCCTCCTTGCCAGGGACAACCGAACACGATAATCCATATCATTGAGCATCGAAAGTAATCTTTCTATCATTGTCTGCCGAAACATAAAAAATAATAGATAAGCATTAAAAGTTGGAAGTAATACAAGTTGGCAATATATAGTTGTTGAAGTTTCTAGCTAGGGATGGATGCCATGGATGAGCAAAGGAGAAGAGAGAGAAACGGGCACACAACAAAGCTGTATAAGCAAGATGATGATTGACAGAGCCCAAAACTGTAAAGCAAGGACTGATACATAAGGAGAAACTGTAAGCAATGGAAGCGGCCGCTGGAAAGATAGGCGGACATGCCGCCACGCGCAGCGGAAAGGTGGCTGAAGAGAGAGAATTTCATAGGACAAGTCTGACGTGTGAGAGCATGCCCGGTTTTCAATGGACTCGAAACTTTGGGTCCTGCTAGATCATGATGAGGTGACTCTAATGCTGGAAAGTGAAGGACACATGTCGGAAAAGTGAAACACAGTGGAGACAAGGATCATTTGTTAGACAGTAATTGAAACCAAGCAAGAGAGAGAATGAGAGGAAACAAAAGAAAATTTCAGACAGAATTTGTTTGTGTATTGAATCTGTATTCTGAATGAGAGAATGTACAATTGAGTATTTATCATCAATTCCAAGACTATGCAGGTATGAGACTTTTCAGTTGAGGAAAACTTAATAGAATTGATTGGCAATTTCCTAGAAAAGGTCATCAACAAGAGGCTTCATGTCTTGCACATCCCATATCAAGATCAATGTGTTGTTCTCCTCACCAAAGCATTGTCTCCAACTCAGTTTGTAGAACGTGGCAAACTCATGATGTCAGATTTCCATTGTGTGTCACTGTCAGCCACCTTGAGCTTAAGGTCGGAATGTCAGTATGTTGTGATTATTGAGTTAATCAGTGTTGTGATTGTTTTTCAGTTACTAACAGTTGCATTAGTTAGATTATTGTTAGGTAGTTGCAACTGAAATTGCAACTCTGCATAGATTTAGTTAAGTGTAACTGACGCCAATGAAATAACTGAAATCATACAATGAAAACAATTTCATCATAAACATTAGAATTCTCTCCCTCATTTTTCTCTCATCTCTTGAACTTTATCACAAATTAATTTGGTTAGTTGGTCTTAGAATTTGAAGTTAGGGCCTAACTCAACCCACAAAACCGGCTTATAAGGTGAGGACTGACCAAGCCTTATAAGTCGGTTTTGTTATTGGGTATTATTGGGTCGGGCCACCCACGTTTGTCCATGCTCCAGATATCTAGTCCTGGGCATGAGGATGTGTGTTGAAATCTCACATCGACTATAGATATGGTTTGAATTTGGGCTTACCTTAACCCCACAAAACCGGCTTATAAAATAAGAATTGCCCAAGCCTTATGAGGGAGGGAGGGAGAGAAAAAGGAAAACATTATTGAAGTAAACATACCAATCCATCAACATCACAGAAAGGGAAACCCCTTTAAAAGAACACAGGATACAACTGCTACACCAACAATCTCTAGACAGTAAATAACCAGCCTTTCCATTTTATGAACTCATAGATTAATTGTATGCGATTGGTGGAATCTTTTGCCCTATATCAACCCCATGTTTTCTACTTATTCACCATGGTTTGTTGCCTTATCATTCTATTAATATTATGCGTCTTGTAGGCTCACTGTAATCTAATCTTGCCATGAAAAATATAAAAATTACCTGACCAATTTGAGGATGGAGTGAAATAAGATTACAGATGCAATCAATCAGCTTCACTCGTCCAAACCAATCATGATCAGCTTCTAAAAGTTTATGCACCACGTTTCTTAGTGACAGAAAGCACTGCATGAACAAATCAATAGCTATTAATTTAATAAAAGCACACAATACTATAAAAAACCATGTTAATTTAAAAATTATGACTGAAATGAATAGAAGCAAGATGCTAGGGTAGAAAACAGAGTAGAAAGCTACCATTATCATAAAATTAAGGGAATATATATAGTATTGGTGAAAGAAATGATCTACACAATCAAGAGAACAAGTCAATCAGCTAATACAAAGCCAGTTAAATGCGGAGCCTGGAACATAAAGCACAAAATCAACATCCTGTTTTTCATCGCTGTTTAGGTAAAGCACATTGCTTAGCCTCTTCCCTTTCAACTTCATTTATCGCACTTCTCTTGAATTAGTCTACAGTGATCTGTGGGGACCAGCTCCCATCACATCTTCAAATAATTTCATGTACTACATCACTTTTGTGGATGCCTAATTGCCTATTCACGTTTTACATGGATCTACTTACGTAAATCAAAGTCTGAAGCTTTTCAGTTTTCAAACAGTTCAAAACTATGGCAGAATTGCTATTCAATACACCTCTAAAAGCTCTTCAAACGGACTGGAGAGGGGTGTTTGGACCTTTCACCAAATTCCTAAATGATTTAGAAGCAATCAATCGTTTATTTTGTCCCCAAACCCATCATCAATATGGAGTAGTAGAGCAAAAACACAGACATATTGTAGAGCTGGATCTCACTCTTCTCAAACATGCTGTTCTGCTTCTGCCCAGTTCTGGGATCATGCATTTTTAGTTTCTGTTTATCTCCTTAACAGGTTGCCTACCTCTTCTCTTAAATTTGCTGTTCCATACACCACTCTTTTTCATCAACCACTGGATTACAGCTTCCTTAGTCTTTGGGTGTGCATGCTTTCCTTTACTTACACCATACAACAAACTCAAATTGGATTTTCGCTCTCTGAGTATGTGTCTTTTTGGGTCACTCAACCTCTCACAAGGGCTATATATGTCTATCTTCTGATTCATTTCCAAAGATGTTATCATCAATGAAATTTGTTTCCCACACAAAGAACTGTTTCCTAATGCTTCAACAATTTCTACCCTATTAGTCCCCTCCCCTCATGCTTCAATACCCATCATACCACCTCCTGGTTCCACACAAATACCTCCTGTAACTGATTCTAGTTCAGTATTCACTCCTACAGCGTCATCCATAAATCCTGATTTTGGTTCCTCTTGTCACCTATTTCTAGTGACTCCTCACTGTTGTCATTGCCTTCTAGGGCTCCTACTGTGCATCCAATGCTAACAAGGTCGAAGTCTGGAATTTTTAAACCTATAATTAACCCTTCTTCGTTACTAACGCATGTGGAACCTAAGAATGTTATTAATTCATTAAGATTTTCTAACTGTCTTACATTTTCTCTTTATCACTCCCACTTTATATCTCAATTGTAACTTTATGTAAATGTAAATGTTCAAAGAGAGTGCCAGTAAATCATTACTCCTAGAAGCATATCTTCGTCACAAATCCAAATATATTGAAATTCAAAGGTTACCTGTTCAGTTTCCACCTCCCTTAAATACAGGCCACATTTCTCCTTACCAACAGCATCCAGGGAATTTAAGTTAGTTAGTAAAGCATGAGTACAAGTCAATACATTTCCACAAGCAAGCTTAAGTCCAACTTGTTCTGTAATTATATCATTCATTACATTAACCTGCAAAACACAAGGCAATCAGCGGTATGTGTTGGCACACAAAATAGTTTATTGAAATTTAGACCAGTTATTTTCATACCAAATCCATAAATCTTGCAGAAGAGGACCAATGAGGATGTTGACACAGATGATGCAATATTTTTCCACGCACCTGAATTTAAAATGGTTGAAAATCACATAAATAGATTATAAAGTGTCGGAATATGAAAAATATCTCATAATATTTGGGTTGCATCTCATAGTAATTTGGAATATCCTAGATTATTTCTCACGGCTGGTTTCCATCTTGCTGAGTTGTCTATCCATCAATGATTTTCTCTACGACGTCTCCAACATCCCTGAGTATCCTTTCCAGCCATGTTTTGTGGAGCCCATATTATTTTATTTTTTTCCTTTTTGAGGGTTTATTTATAACAGGCTTTTAGTAAGTTTTAGCTAAAGGGAGAGCATTAGAATCTAGGAAAAAACACCTCGTAATATTTGGGTTGTGTCTTTAGAGTAATTTAGAATATCTTTAGATTATTTCTTAGCATTGGTTTTCTTTTTCTTTTTTCTTGATTTATTTACTTACTTAATTAGGATTGAGTCTAGTGATTTAATATTATCATGATTAGTTTATTTATTTAAATAGGATTAAGAGTCTAGTATTTTTATAAATAGTGCTTAGAGCTTGGTCTTTTCTGTCAAATCATAATCACAATTCAAAGTCTTCATTTTCTTCTCTTCCCTCCTTTCTTGACTAAAACCATATAACTTAAAAAGAAAGAAACTGCTCAATAACAAAGAAAATATCAACATTGAACTAAAAATTCACAAACATTAAGCAAATGTTACTGTGTCAAAAGTCTACCTTGGGATCATACTCTTTCTCCATTAGTTTGAAGAGGATATCCCATGTAAGAACATGAGAAGCAGAGAAAAAATTGGAAATAAGTGATACCGTGCCAATTTTCCACTTCTCTGCAGAACATGACACACTGCTGCCCATTTTTTTCCCAACTACTAAACTATCCACATCTCTAGAATCGTCATTAACATCCAACTCCATGTCCACAATCCTGCTTTTACTTCTGTCATATGAGCAAGAACTTTGAATACTATCGGTAGAAGCTATATCTTGCATGATCATCTCAGATTGAAGGCTCATGACATGCTGAGAATAACCTTCATATAGATTAACAAATGCTTCCAAAAGTCTCTCCACAGATTGGATAACCTCACCAAATGGGGCAAAATCCATCAAATTTTGATCCTTCCATTCACAAAATATAGGTGACGAAAGAAAACAGTGAACAGATGCAGCAAGAGAACCCATATCCTCACATGTAGGATCAATACTTATTAAGCAACTAAAAGCACGGTGGTCACAGTCTTCTTGAATGATTCTGACAGCATTATTAAGCATCGTTTGCAAGTATTGGCTTAATTTTGAACAGAATGAAACGTTTATTTTCCTGAAAAAACACAAAAACATATATAAAAATATAAAATATAAAAATCAAATACAAAGGTGAAAATAATGGTGAAAATCTGGATAAACGATTTTCAAGACAAAAACAGAATAACTCGGCTGATGAGAAAGGAGCTGCTAAATATGTGCAAAGTTGCCACTAAAAAGTTCTCACCTATCAAACTTGATATTATTACTTGTTGTTCAGCACCTTGGGACTAAAGACTTGAGTCAATTAATGTATTTTATTGGGAATTTGGGATTAAGGTCACCCAATCAAAGGCTAGCATTGTGATCTCAAAAAGGAAGTATGCTCTTGACGTTTTGGAAGAAAGTGGAACCCAAGCAAGTATCAAAGACTGGCGGGAAGACTTAATTATCTCACCATGATTAGATGATTAGACTAGATAAATTTTTCACATTAGCATTCCAAGACACTTTCTTACTTCTCCCTGTGACAATCATTGGGATGCAGCGGTTTCCACTTTGAGGTCTATAAAGGGCCCTCCCGAAAAAGGGTTGCTATATGTAGACAAGAACAGTGTAGATGTTGTTGCTTACAGAGATGCTAGTTGGGCAAAATCTCTATGTTCTTATTGAAGGGAACCTTATCTCATGGAAAAGCATAAGGAAGACTATAGTAGCCAGACCAAGTGAGCATCATATCAAGCTAGGCTAATATGTTGAACTCATCCGATAAAAAAATTAAAAAAATCTAGAATTAAAACTATTGCACATTTGACATTATTTCTAATCAAGTTTGTCATAAATAAACTAAACATGTAGATATTGACTGTCATTTCATCTATGAAAGATTTCCACAGGAGTAGTCACTGCCTCTAAGCTTTAATCCTATTGGCCAATCTAACTAAGCCTTTCTATACTCCAAAAATGACAAACATGTGCAACAAGCAAGATGCTTATGATAGGAGAATGTTCATTATATGTTAGAAATAATTATTTTAAATGAAGCATAGCAAATGATTCATGTCCCAGGAATTAAATCTTCTATTAGTCATTGTTCTTGTAAGGCTTAATTGCACTTTTGGTCACCCAGGTATCCCAATTGTTACAATCAGGTCCTTTTGTCACTGTGTCGTCCAATTTTTAACACCAAAAACTTACGCGGCACACGTGGGACTACTTTGACAGAGTCGGGCTACCTTGGCACGGTGCGTATTGCCAGAAAATTTCTCAATGTAAGCCAAGTAACATACGTGATGCAGCAAACGTTGTTTAAAATTTCTGATATACAAAGATCTTTGCCACGTCATTAGTGCTAAGGTGCAGGAGGAAGAGAGATTGAATGTGGCTAAGGCTTCCTGAGAGTGGCAGTGAGTCAGTGACGTGTGTGTAGGTGTGAGGGAGGCCATAGCAGCCGCCATTTGCACGGCACTAATGACGCTGGTGGCAACCATGGCGGAAATAGTGGGTAAAAGCAAAAGGGGGTGGGTAGCATGCTGCATGACCCGATGCGGAAACTGATGACCCGTGGGGAAAAACCCTAAAATGTAATGTATCGACTCCTTAAGCTAAGCAGCAGCCTCGTATGTTGCGTTCTTCGTCACTCTATTCTCAACCTACTATCTCCAGCGAGTTTATAGGCCCTTCTATGGCGCCCGATGACTACACATCTCCAGCAACCTCCTTTTGCTGGCAAGCTTCATTGTCCAGTGAACAATCATCTTCTTCCTTTTCTTAATTTCTCTATTCTTTCTCCTGCACCTCTCCTCTTTGCTCTGTTATTTTGTCATTCAGTTATCTCCTCTTTCTAATTTTCTTCTTTTTTATTATCTCCTATTCTCTTTTTTCTTTTTAAATTTTGTTCTTTTTTATCTTCTTACTTCTGTCGTCTCCTTATTTTTTTCCTTTTGGTCATTATTGTTGTTACTTCAAGCCTTGAACTTGATTCGAGCATGAGTTATTATGTTGTTAGTGTATGATAAATTATTATGAGATTATGACATTTCATTATGAGATTTATGATATTATTTGATGGTTTTCCATCAATTCAGTATACTGTTCTTGGCATATTATTTGTTTTTCTATTATGTTCAGTAGTTTTTTGGTATATTTTGTGTGTGCTTTATCTTTTCATTACAGCTGCCATGCTTCCACTATAGGCTGCAACGCCATCCGCCATATGTATATGGAGGCTTTTTGGCTGACCGCCATGATCCATCATCAGTTATTGATAACATCGAATGACATGCAAGAATAGGGTAATAGCAACAAGACAACAAATATGAAAATGATTAATTTTTCCACTTCTATTTTGCATTTTGCAAACATATACACCATGACATCAGTACCAAATGTAAGGATGACCATAAAGTGACAAACCTTGTGAAAAAAGAACCATATACTAGGTTCGACAAGAGAGAACATATTAAGAAAATATCAGGTAAATGCCTCTCATTATTTTCCTCTTCCACCAATGCTTCAAGAATAGAGGTCTCCATTTCATGCAATAGTTGATCACTTATTTCCTGGGGAACCCGTACACGTGGAAACATTTGCAATTGGGAACCCTGAAAAATTATAATTGCATTTATGAAAATCATAAAAGTTAACACTTACAAGCTACTTTAAGTAAAGGATAAGACCTCGACTTTAGAAACTTTGTCAATTTCTGTGAGAACTTCCGCAGAGCAATCCAAAAATTCAAGTAAACATTGGTGTTTAGGGTCTTCAAACTACAATTAGCATCATAATCAGTTTCTTAGTAACAGTTTAACTAAATCTATTTTAGTTCAGGGACGAGTGATAGACTGTACCTTATGAAAGTTATCTAGAGACTCCGCATCAAAAGAGCTGTAAACTAAAGCAATTTCTTTAAAGCATTCAGTTAAAGGAACACAACCTGCACAAAGTGCATACATAGCACTTGGTAGGTACAAAACCATCCGCTCATTCAGCATGGAATAACCCTGCATAATAAGGAATAGAAAACTCAAACTAAAGCAACAGTACATCATGCTTTCCTCACATGTTTGAGTTGTGCCCCTTTACCATTGTTGTCACCATATTTATCTTATTACATAGACATAATGAAGGTAAAATACTGTGTGAATAGCAACTTAAAGCAAACACACCTTCCAATCAAGATTATGCAAAACTGCCCTCAAAAGGTTCTTTCTCAGATGTAAAATATCCCGGAGATCAGCCTGCAAAATATGGAGATGAATGACATGTTGGATGTTATTACAGAAGACTAATCACTAACACTTATTTATACTAATACAAGACTCGTAACATTAAATAAGGGAAACAGATCGGGAAATATAGAAATCAATCCAAAGAAATAATAGATACTCTAAATTACTTGAGATGCAATCAAGATATTATACGATATTTTCCATAAATTCTGAGAATATCCTCTCAAAGTCTCTTCAAGTTCCCAAAACCACTTCATTTGCAACAAGCTCGGTGTAGATCATTTGGATGCTTCAGTTACCTCTTATTTAGGAGTAGTAAGCTGGGCATATATTTTATGTAAATAATTAGGATTTGCCAGAGTTTTTTCTAATTTCCTAGTTTCCTTTTTTCCTAGTTTCTTAACATTAGATTCTGTAAATCAAATTGAACTATCAATAGTTTAATCCAGTCCAATATTTCAAACCATGTCAAAATGAGCGTTTAAAGGAGCTAAACAAGAAGAACTCTATGAGCTCAGTGAAAGTTTATGAATAAGATAAGTGCACCCCACCACCCCATAATAAAAAAAATGGACAGGCACAATCTAAAATACAACTCACAAACCTAAAACCAGTTCTTGCAGAAATGATTGTCTTCAATTCAATTTCGCAAAATAAATACCAAGCACAAAAAATACATGGCTAACACAATCATATCTACACAAAAGCTTATGTGCCAAATATTAATCTAACATCAAATAAGTAGATTGCGTAAAAAATATGATGCTCCGTTAGCAACTTACATGAGAATTTTTCCTTGAAAAGTAACATGAGAAAAAATGCAAGATAGATCTGCATAAAAGGCAAATCATGAGCTAAATAAGAATGTAGCAATAAAATCAAGTACGTAACAAATTTCATATTCAGAAAAGAAAATAATCAATTTAGAATCATTGGTTGAAGCCTTTCCTCGGTACTCTGTTCTGGGCCTTAATCTGAAATATAAACATCTCTTCTTTTGCATTTTCTTTGTTATTTTCATAATTATTATCAAATATAAAATAAATATTAAAATAGCATCTCAACTTTAATATGAAATATAACATCTCCCCTCCTTTGTCCTATTTTCTTTCTGTTCCTTTTATTTTCATAAATACTATCAAATATAAAATAAATATTAGAATATTAATAAAACAATTCTACAAAATAAATAAATATATAGATTCTTGCTTCAATTTTTGTGATATTATTACAACTTGAAAAGGGAAGAAAAGGATGAAAAGGAATGTCTGAATGTATTTATTGATGTTAAAAGTACAGAAATTGTTACAAATATATAGGCCATATCAAATCTACCCGAATTAAGAAAATGAAAACTGAAATGAAAACTATACAAATAATATCCTAATTACAGTAATTGTGGAGACAAATCAGTTACTAACAAATGATATGCTTTCATTTATATACTAACAATCTTCAAACCATATTTCCCCATGATGTAATCAAGGTGAAAGACAATTACATTGAAGTTGGTCTTTTGAAAAACTGCAGGTCCCACACATCTTGAGGTATGAGACATGTATTTACTAGATCCTGGACAGAAGTCTGTGCGTTAGATTTATTTATTATTAATGGCATGCTCTGCAGTGTGAAGTCTATAACTTACATTTGAAGTTATATTACCAAGAAGTGCCAAAGCAGTATCAACCTGCATCAATGTGTCCTTGTCTTAGCAGAAATAATTGACAGATACATTTTTGAAAACAAAAAACCACATACAGATAATAACAAGATGCAAAACTAAGCAGACTATGGAAACATAGTTTTCTAATCAAGGGAAACTGAAAACAAAAATGATATAAGGATAATTTATTAAGAGAGAAGAATACAGAATAGGAACAATCAAGATTTTACTTGAAACAAATAAAACAAGAGGATGTGAAGGAAATAAAAATACAATACAATAACAATAAGAAAAGGAGGGAAAGAAAGAAAAAGGGATGAAACTGTACTATTGAAGATAATACCTTGAGAGGAGTACCAACCAAAAGAGCATCTTGAAGCTCATCATTGTTCATCTACTTTTCTATCTTTCCCTTGAATTTCTTATGTTATTAGTCTCTATATTCAACATTTTCATAATTATGCTAGGCTAGATGTTTCTATTGGCTGAGGGTGATTTTGAAACCCATGACATGACATTGTAATTGATTGTCAAATATTATTCTTCAATTTCTAATTAAGTGTCTTGAGTTCTTCTCCAAGAATTGTTCATCATTCTTTTCTTGATTTGTTTTGGGACAACTTTATAATTGTTTGTTACTAGCATAAGCTTGATTCATAATTGTCTTGGTTTCTTGATCCATCGTAACATTTGCAACTAACTATTGTGGTCGTGTTTTTGTTAATTGTAATGTGGAACATAACCTAGGTTAAATAAACCAGCATGAGCTTATTGCTTACACCAATCTATCTTCCTCTTAATGCTTCTATTCAATCAATCTAGAGAACTCGTTCTAGGTTGTTTGATGGTTTAGGGATTAAATAGAGAGCTATTTCTATTTAATGACAACATAAGGAAATTTTGAAATAGCAGAGTTTGTGGCTATCTACAGTTGTTAATTTTAATTAGAAATCAGGAGTAATATTGACATCAAGTGTTCTTGTCATTATCTAGTAGTGGAATGGCAAATGATCCTTTGACCAATCTTATCAGCATTGTCTTCACTCAAATCCTGCTTCATTCTTTGCACTTTAATGTTTCTTTATAATTACTGTTAATTTAGCTAGTCATTCAAAAAGCCCCTGCTGGAATTTATAACCAGTTAATTAAGACATGATCCTGTGGGAATAACCTTTGCTTACTTCTATATATAATAGTGATTATATCTGCAGGAAATATTTCAAAACCCATTAAAACAACTACAACTTAAAATTCGAAGGATGGCTCTGTAAAGCAAACTTACAAGAGGAGTTATATTGCTGAAAATTGGCAACCCATGCACAATAGTACTCCACAGTAGTTGCCAACCATTGATGAACTGTGAAAAATCATTAGATCAAATCAATGCATACTTCAGCAAGAAAATATCATACTGGATAAGCAACAAGGGTAGTGACAATTATGCTAAACAACCCTAAAGAAAGTAATCAACTTCAAAGACAAAACTGTTAAAATTCGGTTACAGCTAAGGAATACATTTTTAAAAAAATAAATAAATAAACGTCAAGTTTCATTGAAAAATTATTCAAAAATTTCAATTAGCATAAATCAGAAATGGATGGAAAAATCCTGTATGTATTGTATTTTGCTGTCCCTTTAGTAATTAACTAGCCAATGGACTCATACAAAGTACCACCCTTTTCCTAACATAAACATTAAAGAAAAACCCCCAACAAACGAAACAATTTTGGCAGGGAAAAAAGAGAGTTGGGAATTGACATATGTCCAAACCTGGGAGGTGACATGTATCCCAGCCAGGACCTATTTTTCATATATAGTAATTAATTGATGTTAAATATCATTTTCTTCACATTGCTTTCACAAAAGTCACCTGATCATTAAATAGCCAACTAAAATACATCTCATTTGTTTCAGTTTCTCCTCTAGAGAACTCAACACGGGCAAAAAAGTAACAATGAATGAGGAGGAAAAGATATTCTCCTTATCCCAAAAATAAAGAAAAACACAGCTAAGCAAGGGAAAAGGCACATTAATTCAAATTTCAAAACAAGCTACCCAATGGTATTTTCACATGTTGATCCTCCATTGTCAACCCTAACTATTATATGTTGCTTGTTAGAATTTGGAGGCATAGGTGTGGCATACATCAAAGAAGGACTGGTGAAAACGTGAGAGAGAAAAAAGACCTCAATCAAGGTAGAAGATGGCATTGACGATATCTCCATCATTGAATTTGGAAGCAATAGAACAGACGAAAGTTCCTGCAAACTCCTTTAGATGCAATTGAACAGACATAAGTTCACAATGTTCAAAGGGTAACCAGCATCCACAGTACAATTTCAAATATGCCAGAATGGCGTATGTAATATGAAAAAAGGAAAAAGTTCCTAGAACAAATCTGAAATACACAAGCACTGCACTGTCTTGTTCACATGCATATCACAAGAGACAACAATATAGTGTAAAGAGAACTTATGTCGTTTCACAGAAGCATACCGCAGGGTCCACAACAAACCATCATAGGCCCGATCAACATTTGCAGAATTAAGGATTCTGCAATATCATCTCAACTTTGTTAACAATGGTGGTGATTGAGAACATTCTTTATTACAAAGATGTGCCATGCATGCATAAACAGATATTCAATTCAAACCATGAGAAAAGTAATTGTGTTTCGAAGAAAGTCAATGTTCCAACCAGTAAATTATCAACTATCAAGCATAAGGTGTCTCTCCAAGCACGTACAATAATCCCACAGATAATGTTAACTTTTTGTCGATAAATAAAAGAAGCAACTTGTGTATAGGAGAAAGGGGGAAGAGCAAGAAAAGAGAGGGTGAAAGAAAAATATAGTGTCAGAAAAGTGAGGATGGAAGAGAACAGAAGTGTGTAAATAAATATGTAAATTATTGTAATCCAGAAAAGTTTAGATTTTAACACCATAAAAAGAACAGAGGGCAAGAGAGTCAGGATTCAAGAATCATAATGCCCACTAATTTCTAAGCAGTGTTTTGTGCAAAAAAAAACTGCCTACAATTTTGAATAAGACAGATATGAAGGGAGCCAATGTTGAAACAAATTACCACAGTAACTGTTCTTTTGTTTACCCTGCCAAATGTCAATCCTAAGTTACCTGTCAAAGCTCATCCATATGCCTTCAAACCAGTAGAGAAACAGATCTTTGCAAATGCAAGTGTGGTAGTTTCGAGTAAGAGAACAAAATGCAGCATTCCTGTAGCATAAATCCTTTATCAGATTTTGGCATGATGATATTTACTTTAAATAATTGATTTCTACATTTTGATATCAGAAGATGCATTCAAGGACTTTACAGCAGATTCTAGCGAAAGATCAAACACCGTAAAATGAAAAAATTAAGATAAAATGATAACAAAACACTCGGTAAATCCAAAATTATGCCCAGAAAAAAAAATTAAACCTAATAACTTAAATAATGAAAAAAGGTTATGTGAACAAAGAAAATCAATTTCTACTAAAAGTTTAGGTCATGTTTACTTTGAGAAAATGTTTTCTATTTTCCCTTTGGGTTAAATATGTTTTAGTCTCTGTCAATAGAGAAATGTTCACTTTTGATCCTCCAATTTTAAAATATCTCATTTTGGTCCCCATTTTCAAATCCCTCAGTGGAACATCGTCTTGTTAACCACCGACATGTCAAACAGACTTACACATCTGCATTTGCCACGTCTACAAATTATCACGCGTGTCAGGTAACTCTCTCCCCCTTCCCACTCTGCAGCCATCACCCCCTCCCACCTCCCTCTCCCCCTTTGACCGGAGCTTCTATCACACAGCTTCTGTATGCCACTCTAGCCTCGCCGCACCATCCTTGCCATCACCCCGTGGCTGACCAAGAGCCACGACATAGTCATGTCTAAAAAATTTGGGGCCTTAGGAAAAACTATTAGAGAAACTTAAAAATGAAAGAGCAAAAATAAAATATGCATAAAATGAAATTTCATAAAATAAACAGATATAAAAATAATGCTTATTAGATGGTATCAGGGCCTATCCTAGATCCATTATCGGGGCCCCAACCATATTATCCACACACCAAGCCCAATAGTGTTGGGCGTGAGGGGTGTATTGGGAAAAACTCAAGTCCCACATTGACTAAAGATAAGGCCTAAATAAAGTATATAAAGCATCCCCCAAAAACTAAGAACCACTAAATCTAAGACTTCACAATGGAAACCTCTATCCCGCAACAGCAATACCTAATTGCTACAACAGCTTTACAACGCAAACGTTGAGTCCAAGTATTCCTCATACAATCAAAAGGCCAATTTCTTTTTCTTTCCGAAACCCCTTGATTTAAACCCATTGAATTAGTTGGACGTTGAGCTTGACTCCAAGCTTTGCTAACCATTAGGAATGGACCTACATTATAATTCATAATATAGAATACTAGGCTAACAATTAGGACCATTTGTCCATGTGGGCCTACATGAATATTCAATACTAATGGATGAGAAAATCCGGGGCCTAAAGCAGTTGACTTAGGTTCCTATCTGTAGCCACGAACATAGAGCCACCAAGCCCCATCGCACCCACTAAACATTCAATCTCCAACCGTGAACCACCAATTCTTTCGTGCTCACCATCACTGGCTAGCCATTGCGGATGCTGTTAGCATCTCGTTTATCTGTTATCAGAACTGCCGTGAGTCATATGCTTCACTGTGTTATCAATGACGGATGGCGGATTATGGTGGCAAGCCAAAAATCCACCATACAAATATGGCAGATGGCGTTGCGGCATATGGAAGAAGCATGGCGGACAAAATATATATGTGTGTGTGTGTGTGTATAGCTCCAACAATACAAAATGATCTTGTACACATTATGAAAGCAACCATGTGAACGCATAATATTGTTTGCCAGTTGCTCTATTAAGATAAAACACATAGCTTGTAACAAATAGCAGAAGATTCTATTGAGAGAGAAACCACAAGCATAAACAGGAGATATAGAGGTGAACAGATGGAGAAAACTAATACCAAAAGAGGCACAAAAACAATAGTTGGTGCCAGTATGGCATACTACAGAAAATGTTTTACAATGCAACCCTCAAACTAGCTTATAAATTACCATAGCCATTTGCCTCTCATGAGTGCCTCCCTCAGGACCATAGCAGCAGGCTCTCTCTTAACCCGTTTTTCACTTAATGAGGCTCTGGTTGTATTGAGGCATGCCTGAGGAATAAATCAGATTAGCCAGAAATATGGGAATTCTTGTGGGGAAAAAATGAAATAAACATTAGTACAAACAGTAAAATAAAAATAAAATAGCCTTATTCTCAACTTAATCTACAAGCAATACTCGGAAATTCCATATGTATATAACTCTATAGAGTTGGTAAAAATGCTAATATTTAATAAATGAAATAATAATAGTAGATAAAATTCAAAAAAAAAAAAGACTTCAAAACCAAATAGATCATCCCAATAATAAAAAAAATTATTGCTAGAGAGAAAGGAGGGCTAGTAAAACAAGGGGAAGGTAAAGACAGCCTCCAAAACAGAAATATAAATTATAAAAAAAAAAAAAGAAGGAAGCTGCCCATCTTCTCTGCAAATCAGAAATGGAAACTCCCTTTAAGAACCATAAGTAGAGCACCCGAAAAATCAATGAAGACAATACTATCCCAATTCAAATCTAAGAGCAATGAGAAGCGCATAGTGAAGTGGACATTCTGCTCCAACCAAATACACAAAAAAACATAACATTTTTGCCTCGGCGCTTTATTGAAATTTGAAACCTATAAAACAAACAATGAGAAACTGCTCCACAGGACACCAGCAAACCCAGTATTCATTAAGCACACCTAACAAAAACAATGAAGGAAAAAGGAAGCACGACAAAAAATATGAAGATTCTTATGTAACTAACTATTTAACTATATATCAGAACCAGTTAACATATTGCAGGAAAAGAGATAAATTATCAAGAATCAAGCACAGAAGCTTAAATATTAAGTCCAGGAATTGGCAGCTGAGTTTCTAGTAAATACCCTATAAAATAGAACTGCTGCAAGGTCCACCAAGCCACATTGTGAGCTACTCAAAGCACCAAGTTTATCATCTTTATTACCGTCACCCCTGGGTAGAAAGTTCATTAAGATCATCATAGATTACCAAAAGATTTGAAATGCAGCATATCACTTAAATACATTTAAAAATAAAAACTAAAGGCTTCCTTGTGAAGCCAAAATGGTGAGAAGCCACAAGCCCACAATAAAAAATAATAGTGAAAAGTAGACCCACCCCCTCTTCCAATGTTTTCACGCCGCCGAAAGAATAAAAAAAGAGGCAACTACCCCACTCCCCTCTGTCTACCATATCCTCTTCTTCTCCTCTTCATTTCCTCTATTTTCCCACCAAATCCCTTGCACTCATTGGGAATTCAAGCTAAAGGTCGGTGCTTTTAGTTGAAAGGGTCAATACCCACTCCTAGAAGTTTGTCTCTTGGGAGTTCTTTGAGGTAAACCTACAAGGCTACAACCCATAAAATTTGGAAATTTATTTCATGAATTCGATGAGTAGTGGGTATAGGTATAGGGCAGTAGAAAATTATATCTTAGATTTTTCATGAGTTTCTCTGAAGCCCTAAGTTTTGTAAATTGAAAAATATTCTTGTTGCTCCTCCCAAAGGCATGGAAGAGACTAAGTCAGTTCTTCATAGTTGTGAGTAGATAAATTACTTAGTGGCAATTTTTCTATATGATTATTTCTTCTATGGAAGAAGCAAATTATTTTAAGGATAAACCTGCTCTATAAAATAAAAAAGGAAATTTTATTTTTATTATGAGGACAAATTATTTGAGGATGAATAATAACATTTTAATTTATTGCATTCCTTACAAATTTGGATTTTCCAAGGTTCTCAATAAATTGTCATTGTTAAATTTATTTACCATGACATAACTTATATCTCAAGTTGACATGTTGATCACTATGAGAACATCGTGAGCAAGTATCTATTGGTAATAACTTGTGATGATTAGTTTGAATTGTGAAAGGTGTTGACTTGATTTGATTTTAGTTGTCATGATTTATATTGGAATTCATGTTTTTATTATTCATTTTAGGGTTCTAATGAAATAATGTTCGCCGCAACGAATATATAATACAGCCTATGTGCACATGGCATGATATGACATTGTGTGAGGCAAGGCCCCAAACTTATGAGAAGCGTGAAATATAGCATAATGGGTAGAGATTACACCCAGTTTTGTATTTACATAATTATTCATGTGTAACCCACTGTGGATATACGAAGTAAATTTTATAGAAAAATTGTTATCTCTGATTTTGAAATGTTTTTACATTCGGGAAAGAGTTTTCAAGAGATGAAACTTGAAATTAATAAACTGGGCTTACTATATGAGTTACATTTTTCTTACTTCGTGATTTAATTTATATTTATATCGGCTGTAAACACTCGTGTGGCACTTACTTTTCTTTCCTGCTCACTTTGTTTATTATGCTCACACTGAATCTCTGTGACACACCTTATTCCTTTTATTTTTTCCCCTCAGATCGCATGTTGCAGAGCTAGTTATTGGGATCTGCAGATCTTCCTAAGAGTTATTACATTTTTGGTAGGCCCCCATTTTGAGTGGTGGGTAGTATTTTGGGTTGAGCTCAATATAATGCAGCTATAGGGATAGGAATTGTTATTTCATTTTAGATTATATGCAATTCATTAGATTTTATATGTTATTGTTGGATAGCTTCATTTTGAGAACTTATGACAATTATTATATTTGAACAATAAAACTCCGGTCGATGGATTTTGGCTATATACTATGTTATTGATAGGTGTTTACTAATTTTGAGATGTTGGAAATACAGAGGAAACTCTGCAAGATTTTCGATAGCTTCTTGATTTAATAATATGTGTTGATATTTGTGTTCCTGGTATGGTTTATCCTTAGGCTTGCTATGCTAAATATATATTAAGTAGAACTAGTCCATGAGCCAGACATGGCTTGGGAGTGCGTCGTGATAAGATCCATCATTACAAATATAATTATAAAATGGAAAACATTAGAAACACTCACCGTGGCATTGAAGTACTAGACATGCTACCCTGATCAAGATCCTTATAAATCACATCCAAAAGCTGTTCTACCAATAAACACCTATCCGCAGCACCTCTCATTAAATTTAATTGTATCCTTGCATAGAACATTAGTGAATCCTGCAACAGAAATATTAAGAAAGCAATTTAAAAATTTTAAAAAACATGTTATATGTTTAATCTGGTATTTTGTTATAAAATGCAATGATAAGAGACCTTAAGCACTCGATCATGTGTTGTCAGCCAACAACGAAACAGAAACTGCTGCATGGCATTATGAATCTCCAACAACTGAAAGCCCAAATTTGGACCATCATTTAACAAATATGTATTAATACACTCAACAAGCTTGCGTGATATCTTCCCCTCTTCCCTGAAGAAAGTAGCATAAACAAAAGACATATTATACTCTAGCGGATCATAATAATAGCAAAAAGTTAAAACATTAAATTACCTTAAGAAATACCTGATGAATGAACAGATCCGGGTAAACCCCTTAACAATGTCTTCTCTTAGATTATCAGGGTAGTCTCCAGGAGGATAATCCAAAAGCGAATGAAGTGTCAAGATATTGCGGAAGACCTCCTCCTTGGAAGTACAATGACTCATATTTTTCCCATTCAAGCTTGCTTCAACTTTATCAATGTACAGAATCACCAAGCCTAGCCAAAAAAGAACTCAATTAGAAGAGTTAAAAAAAAAAAGATTAAAAAAGATGGTGTTGATGTGATGTGGGGACGGTGCACGCCTCGTGTTCACAAACAACTTACTGCAGTAAATGCGCTTCCTCATCTGGAAACTATAATCCCTAATAGCCAATAGATGCCGGAGGATAATCCCATACTCTGACTGAAAGCTTGGAACATTGCTCAGGACATCCCAAACATGATTAAAAAGTGGTTTAACCACAGATGACAAAGGTAATATTTTGCCTAAAAATAAAGAGAAAACAGGTAACTAAGAGAAGGAGGAAAGTTCACAACATTAAGAATTTTAAGGAAAATTAATAACAAACTAAAGCCTAAAAAGTATATGCACACTTATTAAATGATAAAGAATCATGTTATTTTCACACACGTAATAGAAAGTGCATGCTAACCCCAATGAGTGCCACAACACGGGGGAAATGTAATTCAAGAAAAGGAATTGTTGATAAAAAAATATTTACCATGAAAACGCAATAGCCACCCATAGTGGTTTTTTAAGCCAATTATTATGCATAATAACCATTTCATGTGGTTATTTTTATTTCAACGTGATAACAGAATTTTTTTTCTTTACAACAAGAGATATCTTGCTGCCATCATTACCTTGGCGTCTAATGACCATTCATTTTTCTTCTCTCATTGTTAGCCATCTTTAGGGCACATTTTATTTTAGAATTTAACTCCATATTTTATTGCTTGTATCTAATCAAACGGGAAGAAACGAATAAGCATATTACAGAGTGAACTACCTCCAACTGACCTGAATACTTAGCATCTTCCGCTCGTTGCATGACAACTCTAAGAGTCTTTGCATATATCATCTTTGGATTTCTCCGCTTACTTGAGGATATTTCCGATGATGCAGATTGAATAAGTAAAGAAATAAGAAAAGGCCAAGTTTCAGCTGCCCCCACAAAAATTTAAAATAGACAAATTTAACATAAGTAAAAATTACACCTTGGCCAAGATAAGTTTATATCATTGCATCCACCAATGCATGTAAATTCTGTTTTCAAAATGATCTTACAGTGAGGAATTTCATCAGGCCTAAGCTTTGCAGTATTCAGTCCAATAAATTTGCAGAAGCTATATGATCTTTCTCCTTCTAACCAGGTATTTAACAACTTGATCCCTTCCTGGTGAGGTACAACACAATACCACTAATGAGAATCGAGCACATGACCCTCAGAGAATGTACAGAGAAAAGAAAACTCCTAAAGATCATCTGGCTCAGTTATCATATCGCTAAAGGAAGAGATGAATGCATAATAATATCTCTTGGGCAAACAGGCTAAATGTTAGTCTTAAATTCATTAGCTTCAGCAATTAGGATTGAAACATCACTTTCGTGAACAGTCTAAGTATGTGGCTTGTTAAGATTATTGATCAATAATGTTGCAAATACTCTAGTAGTAGAAACATGAAACAGAAAAGGTTTTAAAAGAAAGGCCAATCAGCACTATTTAGTCAAATAATTACTCTGATTAAAATTAGTGCAACTAATCGCTGAACAATTTCTTTGTCCAAATCAAAACAGAGATAGTCATGTAATAGAAGCTTCCTGGACCATTGAACACAGATAGAACATAATAAAAAGTTCCAACACCAAATTGAACGCAGCATGCATAACATTAACAGGAACACGAAGGTTTTATTCCATCCAAAATCGCCGACTAGCGATTCCGTATAAGGTATTATCGCAGCGATCGACCAAAGGAAGGAAAATAGTGAGTTGGTAAAAAGGAAAGTGAAGGTTACTTCGCGAGCTTTAGCTTTATCGGATGAGAGCTTTTCTACAATCTCTTGAACGTCTCTGGAACTAACGATCGTCATTCTCGCAACTCGTAACGCAATCAATGGCTATACATCGAATGTACAGAATGGAAGCAGCACGGGTTTCACGGTGTAATCTATGGAAGCTAGGGTTGGGAGCGTTGAGAGATATGGCGGGAAAACGAAGGGTTTTGGAGACAACGGAAATGAGTCCTCTCAAGTCTCAGCTGTGTAAGTGTTCCGTTCCGCTAAGAAACGAGGCTATATTCGGCAAAAAATTGTGGTTTTTTTTTTCTCTAACACTATTTAATTTTTTATTTACCAAATTAGTACTTTTTTTATGTACTAAAGTAGTATTTTTTTGATAAAATATTTATTTAATTTTTTTTAATAAATTAAATATTAATAGTTGATTTAAGATTGTGTTAAGTTGTTAATTATATTAATATTTAATTATTAAATATTTATTAACTCAATTTGTCGACTAATTGATAATATAATTATAGAAAATAGCTCAAATTGATTCAAAATTTAAAAATACAAATACAAATACAAATACATAAGTGATACAAACAGAAATGATACAAAACTAAACTAAATGCAAATGATAGAAATTTTTTACTGCTGCGTATCAGTTCCATAATGGTGAGGACAGATTTTCTTGTTATATCCATCACTTCGGCACAAGCCACATCTCTTGGGATGACGACTATTTTCCGTTTGATCCATTTTGGTACGAGTTCTTGTGGACTGTAGACGACCATTTGGATCTCTCCACATTGCTGGATTGTGGCACAATTTAATTCTATTGTATTCTGGCCAATATGAATAGTTAGGCACCGATTTGAACTATTTGCGGTAAACATTGTATACATTTTGCAATGTATACTGGGGAGACACGTATGTCATATAGTCATGGGGAATATGGGAACAAACAGCGATGACATGCGAACAAGGATAGTGGAGGGGGTTGCTTCGATCAGTGTGCAAAGACAGAGACATTGATGTCTTTATTTTTTGTGACAGAAAAGGAGTAGAGGAGGGTGCTCTGATCAGTGTGCGGAGACAGAGACATTGATGTTTTTGTCTTTTAAACTGACTATTAATATTGTATTTGTATTTTTAAATTTTAATTAGTTGACAAATCGGGTTAACAAATATTTAACAATTAAATATTCAATTAGTTGACAAATTGGATTAATAAATATTTAACAATTAAATATTAATATAATTAACAACTTAATCACAATCTTAAACCAAATATTAATATTTAACTCATTAAAAAAGAATTAAATGAATATTTTATTCAAAAGAGTGCTACTTTGGTACATAAAAAAAAGAGTGCTAGTTTGGTAAATAAAAAATTAAATAGTGCTGGAGAAAAAAAAAAGCCAAAAATTGTTGGACGGGGGATATAATACAAGACCTTAAATATGTTTTTAGTTCCCAAGTTTAAAAAATTGTTATTTTTAGTCTCTTATTTTTAAAACGTAATTGTTTAGTCTTTTAATTTTAAAATATGTCACTTTTAGTCCTTGGAATCATTTTTCAATTTGAAAAGTATTTTTAAAATTTATATTTGACCTCGTCCAAATCCCGATTCTCACCTTACCCCATTTCCCTTAACTTTTAAGGATTTTCTAAATTTATATTTTGACCCCTTTCAAATTTAGAAAATATTTTTTAAATTTAAAATAAGGCCCCAGGGACTAAAAGTTATACATTTTTAAAAATGAGGGACTAAAAAGTTGCGTTTTAAAAATAGGAGACTAAAAGCAACAATTTCCTAAACTTATGAGACTAAAAATATATTTAAGCCTAATATAAGTGTCTATTTGAATAGCCTAGGCTTGTGTTGTTTCACTATTTAAATCAATTTTGTGTACTGTTTATTGGATAAAAAAAATATGGTGAATAAAATTAATTTTGAATTTGTTATAAAAAAATAAAATTAATTTTGAATGGGTAAAATTGATTGTAAGATGCATGATAATTTCTAACTTTATTATATAAGTATAGTTGTTGCAAGTGTGAGATCCAAAAAAATATATTTACACTTTAATAGTGGTTTTATTTTTTCATCTAAATAGAAACAATTCTTCTAAACTCAATTTTAAAATATTACTTTAATTTCAAATTTTAAAAATCAATTTTACCAAATTATAATACAAATAAGTCATAGTCAAATAATTAAACTTGAAGTGTTTGATAAAATTAACAATTGATATTTGAGTAAATGGTCAAATTGCCCCCTGAAAGATGCAGGGATTTGCAAGTAGGTCCCTGGAAGATGGAAATAAAAAAACCCGTCCCTGAAAGGCACCCTTCGCTGTCAAATTGCCCCCTGACCACACTTCCGTTAGGCAGCTCCGTTTCCGTTGATGACGTGGCACGTTATGTGACAGCTTGGCTCAGTTACTGTTGCCAACGTGTACTGCCACGTAGACAGGGACCAAAATGACAGAATTTGAGTGGTGTGCATATATAGCATCCCAGTCCCTTTCACTTACTCATTTCCCCCCAAAAAAACGATCTGAGCCTTAACAGTGCAGTGAGCCCTCCGCCTTGGTCCTTGGCGCCATCTTCCCCCACCATCGGAGGCCACCACTAGCGCCACCGTGAGCGCCGCCGTCTCTGTCACGAAGAACGAAAAAAAATCGCGAAGAAACTTCTGATCAAGGGGTTTTGGACCATTCTCGCGAAAGGTAAGGCATTTACTCGTTTTTTTTGTTGTTCTTCAGCAAATGTTGTTGCTTCTTTGAGTTTGCCCCTGTTTTATGCATGATCGTACCTTATTTGCCCGTAATAGAGTGTAAAGCCTATGTTTTTAGGATTATTTTTTGCCATTTTCCCTTTTCTGTGTGTCTATAGGGTTTAGGATGGGTGTTTGTTACTCTGTTATTGTCAAAACCGTGTTTTTGAAGGTTGATTAGTGTCTCTATTTTTCTATTTTTCTGTTTTTCTGTTTTAAGGGTTAATACATTTTCTTTATTGAATGATGATGTGGGTATGGGTGGGGTTAATATGTTTGGTGTATTTATTGATGTGTGTATTTGTATTTGCAGGATGGTGTTTGAATACACTTTGATTTTGCACCATGGAGGAAGGTTCAAAAGAAATGAGAGGGGTGAGGTGGAGTATGAGGGTGGTGAAATATGTGTGTGGGAGGACATGGACAAAGATTACTACAACAGATTTTTGCTGGAAGACTTAGTGAAGGCATGCAAGAATTATCATAAGGTAGGGGCCATATATTATCTTGTGCCTGAGAGAGGTTTGGAAACAGGTCTGATTCCAGTAGAGACTGATCAAGACATAGTTGATATGGGCCACACTGCGCATCGCAATGACAAGGAGCTCCACCTGTACTATGAGCACCCTATACATGAACCAGAAATTGTTCGCCCACCTCCACCACCCGTGCCTCGATTTGAGGAAGTTATTTTCATTGAACGCTCTGATGATGAAGAAGACAATGCTGATGATGAAGAAGAGAAAAATGAGGATGATGAGACAGTGCCTATTAATGGAGATGCAGATATGCAGCCCGAGATGGAACCCGAGGTGCAACCTGATCTTGAGTGGATGAATGAAGAGGTGCAACCCGAGGTGCAACCAGAGATGGAACACGAGGTGCAACTTGAGATGCAAGCAGAGATGGAACCCGAGGTGCAACCTGAGATGGAACCCGAGGTCCAACTAGAGACTAAAACTGAGGTGCAACCTGAGATGCAAGCAGAGATGGAGCCCGAGGTACAACCTGAGACTGGAACTGATGTGCAACCTGAGATGCAAGCAGAGTTTGAAGACCATGGTGCTAGAGATCAAAATGAGGATGAGGACAGTTATGGTGACAGTGATAGTGAGGAGGACTGGCTATATGGGCCGTCTACCTTTCTTGATGATGGTGATGATGATGACTCTCTTGATGATGTGTCCCTTGAAGAGGAAGACTTTTCTGCTGTCAAAGGGAAAGGGAAAGGTAAACGGAAAGGGAAAGGTAAACGGAAAGGGAAAGGGAAAGAGAAAGGTAAAGGGAAAGAGAAGGCCAACTCTGCAAGAGGGAGTGTGGAAGAAGGGAGTGTTAGCAGGGGTAGAGTGAAGAGAAGCAGCTGTAAGAGAGTGTCACGTGATGACTCATCCTCTGATGATGATATTGGTTCTGATGCTCATGGTGTGGGTCATAGGCAGAATTATGGTGGCTATATGGGGATGAAAGTAGCCACCAGCATGATGTTGTGGCAAGTGAGAATGAATCTGAAAATTATCATTCTGAGCAGCTCAGAAGTCCTATTAGTACTGATAGTGAAAATGAAGGAAATGGCAGAAATGTTTTTCCTCAATTTAGAGAATGTTCAACATTTGGCCAAGTGCACTTGGAGCTTGGGATGGAATTTGCTACCATTTCCACCTTTAAGGATGCTGTTAGGGACTACACCATTTACCATGGGAGGGAGATATGGTGGGCAAAGAATGAAAAGAATAGGGCAAGAGCTAAGTGCAAGGATGAGGAGTGTAAGTGGGAAATATATTGTGCTTGGCTAAAACTTTGAGTAGTTTCCAGGTCAAGACATTTAAATCTGACCACACTTGTTGCAGGGGGTTTAGAAACAAACAAGCAAGAAGGAAGTGGGTTGTGAAGCAACTTAAGGAAAAATTACGGTTGCACCCAAATATGACCTATGTGGAAGCATTTGACTATTTGAAGAGGGATTTTGGACTGCATGTTGATGACTCAAAGTTGTTTAGATCCATCAAGGAGGCTAGACAGGCTATTGAAGGACGTTTTAAGGAGCAATATGGAAGGATATGGGACTATGCCCATGAGTTATTGAGGAGCAACCCGGGCTCAACAGCAAAGATTAACACCATTCCAGTACCTGATGCACCACCACAATTCCAAAGGTTTTATGTCTGTTTGGATGCCTGCAAAAGAGGATTCAAGGCTGGGTGCAGGCCATTCATTGGCCTGGATGGTTGCTTTTTGAAAGGATACTATGGTGGCCAGCTGCTGTCTGCTGTTGGTCAAGATGCAAATAACCAAATATTTGTCATTGCTTATGCCCTAGTTGATGTGGAGAACAAGGATAACTGGAAGTGGTTCCTGACCCTGCTAGAGGAAGACCTTGGTGACTACAAACAGCATGGTTGGAACTTCATGAGTGACATGCAGAAGGTACTCTTTCTCCACTGTTTAAATTTTATAGGGACTTGCATGCTAGTAATATGTTAGTATTTAACATGGACCTAATTGACAGTAATAACTTCGTATCTAACAGGGACCTAATTGATAGTATTAAATTATCAATTAGCAGGGACCTAATTGACAATATTAACTTAGTATATAGCAGGGACTACTATGACATTAATGATGTTATCTATTTTCAGGGTCTAATTCCAGCTATGCAAGAAGTGATGCCTGGTGTGCATCATAGGTTCTGTGTTATGCACCTTTGGAGGAATTTCACCAAACAATGGAAGGATAAGGAGCTGAAGGGCCTTGTATGGGAATGTGCTAAATCAACAACAGAGGCCCAATTTAAACACAATATGGAGAGAGTGAAGGTCAAATGTCAAAAGGCATGGGAATACTTGGCTAAGTGGCCTGCAGAGTCATGGACTAAGGCATATTTTAGTGAATGGCCAAAGGTGGACAACATTTGTAACAACACCTGTGAGGTGTTTAATGCAAAAATTGTCAAGTTCAGGAGTAAGCCTATATTGACCATGGCTGAAGAAATAAGGTGTTACATTATGAAGACCATGAGCACAAACAAGATGAAGTTAGCAGGAAGAACAGGACCTTTGGTCCCAATGCAGCAAAGTAGGCTGGACAGGGAGAAATTGGAAAGTAACAAATGGACACCTGTCTGGGCTGGAGATGCAGATGGGATGAGGTTTGAGGTGCAGAAATGGCAGGACAAGATGGATGTCAACCTCACAACCCATACCTGTACATGTAGGTTCTGGCAATTAACAGGTCAGTTTGGCTTACTTGCTTGTTGCTGTTTGGTTATGCAATTATCGGTTTTATTTCTGTTTGGACTGGTTGCTGTTTGGACTGGTTGTTGTTTGGACTGGTTTTATTCTGGTATTCTGTTTTATTTTGTTAGGACTGGTTTATTTCTGGTTTAATTCTGTTTGGACTGGGTTAGTTCTGTTTGGACTGGCGTTTGTTGTGATGTAATTCAAGTTGATTGATTTGTAATATTGGTTTAGTTGTGATCAAGTGTGATCAGTTAGTTTTCTGTTAGTGAAGTTAGTTAGTTGTTAAGTGTTAGTTAGTTGGCGGGTTAAGAAACTAATCCGTTTGTTGTATCTCCGAGTCCTTGCATATAAAAGCTTTGTATCAGTTTGGTTATTCAATAATGCAATCAGTTTTACATAATTCTTCATCTGTTCAATCCTTGTGTGTGTGTTATTTCTCTCCTGCGTCCAACGCTGCGTCCAGTGTCCTGCGTCCAATGCTGCGTCCAGTGTCCTGCGTCCAACGCTGCGTCCAGTGTCCTGCATCCAGTGTCCTGCGTCCAGTGTTCTGCGTCCAGTGTTCTGCGTCCAGTGTTCTGCGTCCAACGCAGTGCAGAGGTTCGTGCGTCCAATACTGGGACTTGCGTCCAACAGCGTTATTCTGTTTGGACTGGTTTAATTCTGTTTGGACTTAATTCTGCTGGACTTAATTCTGCTGGACTTAATTCTGTTTGGACTTAATTTTGGTTTAATTCATGTTTAATTCCACTTGTCATATGCTTGTCATGTTTGGATTCAGTTTTAGAGGTTCTTTTTCTCATGTAATTACTTGTCATATGCTTCCTGTTAGAAAGCCTACATTGATGTCATGTGTTTGATTTGCTTAGGTATGCCTTGTGCACATGCTGTGGCTGCAATTGCCTTTAAGCATCATAGGCCAGAGGACTTTTGTCATGCATGGCTTACTATAGGAGCATACAATGAAACATACAATTTCTTTATACAACCAACACAAGGAATGGAATTTTGGGAGGAAACTCCATATTTGAAGCCAGTTCCACCTCCATTGAAGAGTCGTGCAGGGAGACCAAAGAAACAGAGGAGGAAGGATCAAAATGAGGAGCAAGTCAGTAGCACTAAGGTTAAAAGGAAATACCCACCTGTGACTTGCTCAAAATGTGGTCACAAGGGTCATAATATCCAAGGTTGTCGTACCCCATGGGTGTCTCCAATGCCAGCTGACTGGGTACCACCACCACCACCAAGGGAAGAACAAGGACAAACTGAGATTGATTTGTCACAATCTCAGCCAATGTCCCAACCTAACCAATCACAAGATGCACCAGCAACTGTAAAACTCACTGAACTTTACTTTTATTTTTATTCTCTTATTTCAATATGAATGTTTACTTAACAACCTTTAATATTATTGTTTCAGGATATCAATTTAGGAGGTCCTCTACCTACAAATGATGGTCCATTTCCTAGAGGGCCTACAACAGGACGTTTTAGGCCACCACCAGTCAGGGCACCCAATACTAGCAACATTACCTCTATCCAAACTCCTGGGCATTTTGGCACACCACCAGTAGGCACTCACAACAACATGACATTTGTTCCAACTCCTGGGCATTTTAGGCCACAAGTCAGGGCACCCACTACCAGCAACTTGTTCATGGCACCATCATTCATGCCAGCACCTACTGGGCAGTTTAGGCCCCCCCCCCGAGTGAAGCCAATAGCAGATCCAAATTCTAAGCAGGGACCTCATGGTGCAAATAATCCATGAAGGGAATGAAGATGTACACCACTTTTTATTTATATTTTAGAAAGTTTTTTTGAGACTGATGTTCATAGTTCTGAATATGATATAAATGCACAACAGAGTGCCAATGTTTTTTTTTGGGCAGAATGGTCATAGTTATGCAGTATGTTGTTTATGTAGGAAGTTATGATGTTATTATGCAATTATGCAGATGTTTTTTTTTTGGTTATGTAATTATGCATTTGCAGTAAGACAATGGTTAATGTATCCAGATCTTGTGCACTTATGAGTGCTTCTTATGTACCCATTTTGGGATTACTTATGAATGGTTAACAAACTATTTCTACCTCATTTTTGGCATTTTACTGACTCATTGTTTACTGTAAGTTGGTGACTCAAAATCAAGCCTTACTGGACGCAGGAGTTTTACTGGACGCAGGAGTTTTACTGGACGCAGAATATTGGACGCAGAATATTGGACGCAGGCGTCTCACTCAGACATTGGACGCAGGCGTCTCACTCGGACATTGGACGCAGGCGTCTCACTCGGACATTGGACGCAGGAGCTGTACTCAGACATTGGACGCAGGAGCTGTACTCAGACATTGGACGCAGACTGTTGGACGCATTGGACGCAGACTGTTGGACGCAGGCATTGGACGCAGACGTGCAGGGGTCCTTCACTGGCTCAAATTCGCTTAAGCGAGGTTCCCAGGTTAAGCGAGCAGCTTGCAAAAAACGGTTATAAGTTGGCTAAGCGTGCAGCTTGTAACAGAATCAGTTTTAAGTTCGTTATAAAGCAGTTTCGCAAGGGGGGTGGATGAGACACTTGCTCTGAGGGTTTGAAACACGAAGAAAGTGAGTTGTGAGCTCTGCTAGGGTTTCTTGTATTGGGGAAAACACCTGTGAGGATCAATTGGGATTGAGAGAAGATTCAAGAGTGATTAGCAAGGCGGGTTTCAAGGGTAATGTTCTTGCGTGAACACATAGGAACCACTGAGATCGAATTGCTAAGAGGTTAACTCAGTTGTACTTGTATCTCATTGATCATAGTGAAGAATTTGGTTGCTCTCTCCCGTGGATGTAGGCTACACTGGCCGAACCACGTAAATCCTGGTGTTCATCTCTCTTCTATCTTAATCTCTGTTTTTTGAATTTTTACGTTTAATTGTTCTAGTGTTCAATTGCGTGAATTTCTGAGATCAAAATTACTGCAAGTTCGTTTTTGTTCCATTGTTCGTTCTACTCGCGTTTTCTTTATTGCTTGATCGTAGGATTCGTTCTATTTCTGCACAATCGAACCAACATTTACTAACAATAGTACAATTTACTTTTTAAAACAAATTGGTAAACAAAGCGATGAGACACAATCTGGTAAATAAATCAACATACTTTAGTTAGTCTGGTCACATATTTCACATTACAATACACAATTAGAATAATCCATCCCATTCAAAGTGCTCCATAATATACTAAACCAGAAATCTAAACACAATCTCAATCCCTATCCAACTCTTTGATTACCCCCATTCAACAACAACAACAATAATAACAACAAAATTACAAACATCAACATTACACCCCCAATGGTTTTTATCAGCTTCACTTCAAATAGCACTTCAGCCATGTTCACAGCAAACCCTTGCTTCCACATTTCATCTCTTCCATTTGCATCAACAACCCCAACATCATCCCCTTCGTTTGCCCAAGTAAAATATTCGCACTGTAAATCCTGCAGTAACAGAAGCAAAAACACAGTGGAAGAAAATAAAAAACACTCAATAATAGAAACACCAACGCACAGCCGCCATTGATGTTGCAGATTCGCTACACGTTCCACTGGTATTTCTTCTTCTGCTTCCACCTCGAGCCTGTGACTACGAGCCCCCTCCCATTGTCATCCCCTTGTTCTGTTTTGAGCTCTATTCTTCTTCCACAGCTTCAAAATCACAACAATGGTGGAATTTGGGGGTTGATGGGATTTAGGGTTTCAGGGATTAAATTGGGGGTAGAGGGGGATTTGGGGGGAAGTCTTTAATTCTGTCATTTTGGTCCCTGTCTACGTGGCAGTACACGTTGGCAACAGTAACTGAGCCAAGCTGTCACATAACGTGCCACGTCATCAACGGAAACGGAGCTGCCTAACGGAAGTGTGGTCAGGGGGCAATTTGACAGCGAAGGGTGCCTTTCAGGGACGGGTTTTTTTATTTCCATCTTCCAGGGACCTACTTGCAAATCCCTGCATCTTTCAGGGGGCAATTTGACCATTTACTCATTGATATTTGGTATCATTATCTACACCATATGATGTCATAGGAACCAAAAGGCTTTAAAATGATTTTTTTATCATGAGGTATTGTAGACCAATGAGTAGTGAGGAATTGTCCCAGAGTCTTGCCGATGATCGTTTAGATGACCTTTGATTTAGAGTGATTAATTCTTTAGTGGCACTCTCTCTTGTCACAAAAATGTTGTGATCATGCCCATTGCCCATCCTTTGCGGTGCTCTGCTCTCCACTATTGTTGAGCTTTCACCAAAGATCCTGGATATAGTCCAATTCCAGCACTTCTATTGTTTCCAGCAACCAAAGCACTAGCTGGTCTAAGTTTTTCAAATAGAAATTGGTTTCAGCCTTTTGTTGTTGGAGCTTTTGAATCTTGCAATTGGCCGGGAGGGTTTTTTGAGTGGTCCGATTTCATCTCAAGGTTTAAGGAATGGTACGGGACAAGTATATACGAAGCAATGAACTCACCCTTATTATTATGGTCAACACAAGGGGAACATTTCATCTTCTCACATAGACGGATTCAGAAATCCACTAAGGGAGGAGCTAAAAAATCATTGAGATAAAATTTTATTAATTCATAATTTTTTTCACATTTAATGATCTGTACATATCTTTTAGATCTAAATTATCTAAACAAAAAGTAAGCAAATTTATCATATTTTTACAAAATCTACTACTAATTAAGTTTGTGTATCTAAATATCAAGTGTAACAATGAACAAATTAGTTTTTTCTTACTAAAAGAGATATTTATTCATTCAAACCGGTAAAATACATCGAAAACAACACAAATTCAACATCGCTAAAAACCAAAAAAGATGAATCTGCGAACAAACTCACAGCGCCCAGGTTAATAGCATAACACGGCAAAATGGCTACAAATGTGACAAAATCAAAGTGACTAAAATACCCATGCCTCTGTAACGTTGACGCCCAAATCTTGATTGAATCTGTAATGGATCGAAACTTATCTGCCAATTTGAACCAAACGAACACCGTAACAAGACGGGAAACCAAACGACGCCGCACCAAGACAACGAACAAAACACCGCCGCACGCAGACGATAAAACACAGAAAAACATGAAAGAAAAAACTAGATCTGTGTGGAAAAATCACGTATTTAGATAAAAGAATAGAAAAAATAATGTATAAGGGTGATTCCCGATCAAAAAATCGCCCAAAATCACCCCTCTCCGGTGGATGAAGAAGTGAGGAGTAAAGGAAATGTTGTGTGTGTGCGTGAGAGAGAGACACACACAAAGAGGGGGCTCTAGGTTTTATTTGTAAATTAGGATCATTGCTGTTAGTTATGAACAAATTAGTTATAACAAAAACATTTAATTATACGATAATATAATGTGTGAGTGTATTTATATTATAATATAATATAATATTAATATAACCACGGGGTTAAACACAAGTGGTTAATGCGTTCCGTCTAAGGGACGAGTTTGGCTAGAATCCGTGGCTAAATTTTACTTACCTCTCGGTTCAACACAAATTAATCTAAGGGTACTATGGATATAAACAAAAGGCTTAAATATGAACTTAGTCCCTCTAAAAATTCGAGTTTTGAATTTAGTCACTAAATTTAAAGTCAACGGTTTTTAGTCATTCCAAATTTCAAGTTTTGAATTTAGTCCCTCATTTGCGTTGACCTGTGTCATGTCACCCCAAAAACGCCTATGTGACATACTGTTGGCCACGTCATTTATTTACAGGGACTAAAATCAAAACATATAATTTTTACAGGGACCTCCACCACCACCCCCTCTCTCTCTCCCCCCCCCCCCTCCTCCTCCTCCACCACCACCACCACCGAAATCGCAAGAAGAAGAAGAGGCTCGTTATATTCCACTACTTTGAGATCGACAAGGACGACAACCTTCGAAAACCAGGGATGAAGTTTCTACCTCGTCTTTTTCATTCTTAGGGATTGTGACCTTTTGCTCGTGGGTATTTAAGAGCTTAGTGTGAGGGGGCCAGTATATTTTCACAACCTGATGAAGAATTGACTTTGGGAATAAAAGATCTTAAAACGGGATGGATCTACAGGATTCGAAAAAAATGAAAATATTATGAATTATCTCCTTTATTGCCGATTTGCTAGATCATGTATATTTTGATATTAATTACATGCGCAGTCCAAAATATACACAATGAGGGCAGAGGAGGGGGAAGAAAGAGGGGGTGGTGGTGGTGGTGGAGAGAGAGGGGTGGTGGTGGAGGAGGAGGAGGAGGGGGGAGAAAGAGGGGGTGATGATGGAGGTCTCTGTAAAAATTATATGTTTTGATTTTAGTCCCTGTAAATAAATGATGTGTCAAATGACGTGGCCAGCAGTGTGTCACGTAGGCATTTTTGGAGTGACATGGCACGGGTCAACGCAAATGAGGGACTAAATTCAAAACTTAAAATTTGAGAGGACTAAAAACTGTTTACTTTAAATTTAAAGACTAAATTCAAAACTCAATTTTTTAGAGAAATCAAATTCATATTTAAGCCTAAACAAAATAACATAATATTAATATGTGTGCGTGTACAATTTGTATGTATATATGAAACAATTAAATTGAGAGTGGGCCCCTCCTTGCCCCCCTTCCCTTCGTCCCTGTCTTCTCATACATGCATATGCGCATTTGTAGGAAAATGTGTAAACTTGGAGGGAAATTGTGAGGGCAGTGTTCTAAAGAAGAAAAAAAACAATAAGAATACAACCATAGAGTTTACTAGGGGCTTGTTTGATTATTTTTTTTGGAAAACTATTTTACAAAACAGTTTTTAGGAACTATTTTTAAGAGAGAGAAAATGTTTCATGATATTAATGTAAAAATAGTTTTAAGACTTAAAAAAAGTGTTTGTCGAGCCCTCCTCACACAATAAGAGTGTTTGATACCTTCAAGCCTATTTAATTCGTTTGTTTTTGTAATATCCATGGATTTACCACTATTGGACTTTACCAGGTATATTTACTCATAGGACTTCACTACCCCTTTGTGGTGTTATTTATCCTCCGTGAGATTCAAACCAAAGATCTGGGGATAAGTACCTTGATTCTTAGAAACCCACTACCAATTGGGCTAGTGTAATATCCATGGATTTACCACTATTAGGTTTTACCGGGTATATTTACTCATAGGACTTCACTACCCCCTTTGTGGTGTTATTTACCCTCCGTGGGATTCAAACCAAAGACCTAGGGATAAGTACCTTGATTTCTAAGAATCAAAGTACTTATCCCCAGGTCTTTGGTTCGAATCCCACGGAGGGTAAATAACACCACAAAGGAGGTAGTGAAGTCCTATGAGTAAATATACCCGGTAAAATCCAATAGTGGTAAATCCGTGGATATTACAAAAAAGGCGTCCTTTTTGTGGTCCCTCGCGCCAGTGCTCCACTCATAGTCTTCTCTACCCCCCATGTAGAGTTTTTGTCTTTCGTGGGATCCGAACCTTGCACTGGAGACTTATGCAATGATTCTTAAATTCCCACTACCAATTGGACTACTAGCCCAATTGATAATGGGTTTTTAAGAATCATTGTATAAGTCCCCAGTGCGTGTAAAGCCCAATAGTGATAAATCCGTGGATATTACAGTTTTTGCCTTAGCCTTTTTGTGAACAAAAAATCCTAAACAAAAATAACAAAAAATTATTCTCAAATTTATGTTTTTAAATCAATAATAATAGTAATAGTTTTCAAAAACAATTTTCACAAAATATTCCAATCAAACAAGTTTTTTTTTTGTTTTCAAAAATATAAAACTGCTTTCTAAAACAGTAAGCAAACAGGCAATCTAGAGAAACCAAAAAAACCTTCTTTTTTGGTCGAATAAAAAAACCTTCTTTATATGATTAATTTTATATGATTAATTTTATTTGACGATAGATACATTGAGAGTAAAGAAATAGCCTTCTTTATTACACGTGAACTAGAGAATTGGTGTTGTGTGTGATTTTACAAATGCGGGGAACTAGCTATAGTGCAATTATTAAATTTAGATAAAATCCAAATATTCTTTTGTATATTCTTGGTCCATTCATGGACCAAATTTGGATGATCGATCGTTCCATATACATTTGCCACCATATATATTAAGGTAACATGTAACATGCACTAATGAAAAAGTTGGTATACAAAAAAATTGATATATAAAATGAATGGTGGGATTTTGTTAACACAAGGGTTATATTAATAATTGAAAATTTATTTAACATTTTAATTTCTTAGAGATTGATTTGTAAATTTAGGGTCCTTGTAATTTTTTTTGGTACATCGCTCTGTAATCGAAAATCATTGTTTTTAGTCCCGTAAAATGAGTAAATTTTGGTCCCTGTAAGACTTTTTTGTTTTGTTTTGAGTATCCCTCATAAATCTAAAATCATGTTTTTGGCCTTAAAGTTGATAAATAACATTAATTTGAGTACTCAAGGAATTTTTTTGGAGGAATCGCATTTTGACGTGACACCACACATGTAGCATAGGGTGTCACCTAAATGACCACGTGCATAAGCTTTCAGTTAGACACGTAAGTAGTTGACAGATGGCATGATGAAAATTAAAAAAAAAAAGGTTTAAATATCTTTTTCGTCCCTATAAAATGATCGAGTTTCATTTTTCGTCCCTGTAAAAAAATTTGTTTGTTTGTGATCCCTGTAAATCAAAAAGTTTTATTTTTAGTCCCTGCAAAATTGTTTTAGTCCCTGTAAAATTTAGATTATGTTGAATTAGTCCCTGTAATATTTAGATAATTGCCAAAGTAGTCCTTGTAAAATAAATTTAATAGGGACTAAAAACAAAATTGTTCACATATTACAGGGACTAATTCAACATGATCTAAATTTTACAAGGACTAAAACAATTTTGCAGGGACTAAAAATAAAACTTTTTGTTTTACAGGGATCATAAACAAACAAAAAATTTTACAGGGACGAAAAATAAAACTCAGTCATTTTGCAGGGACGAAAAAAGTATTTAAACCAAAAAAAAATACAGATGACCAAAATCAAATTTTATTCACTTTATTAGGATAAAAACATATTTAAATTAACTTTTTCAAAAATTATAAAATTCTATACTTATATAATGGGTGGATCCTAACATGAGAGTCCAAATTTTTGGGAATTGGTATATACACTCTACACTTTTATCCATTCACCCCACATTAAACATTTTTGACAAATTAAAAGACCCTTATACCCTTAACTCTTCCTCTGCCTTCTTCCTTTTAAAAAACAAAAAAACCAGCGAATTTGCCACACACTCCACTCGCAGACTCGCAGAAACAGAGAGAAAGGAGGGGAGAAACTAGTTTCCAGAAGAGAAGGAAGAGAGCCCACATTTATCTTCTCCGTCGAGGTAAGGGTCATGGTCTTCGTTTGGGGCTTTTCGGAAATTCGGGTTTCCGTTATATATAAAAACTAGATTTTTATATATACCGAAAACTCCAGTTTCCAGAATATATAAAAACCTGGTTTTTATATATACCGGGAACTCCAACAACAACAAGTCTCCCATGCTATCCTGGAGCAACCTCTTCAACCTTGCATAGGCACCCTCCACCCTAATATTAACATGAAAACATTAAAATTAAAATAATTATAAAAGTGCATTCAATATTAGTATTGTCATATAAGTATATGCATACCTATTAGTTGATGTGTCCCCCATGTGCATCACCTTATCAGTCCATGCAGAGACAAACTTCTCTTTGTGAGGAATCAACCATGTATCTTTGACATAGTCACAAAAAATTGGTCAAACTGAACAAAGCCCTTCAAAAGTGCCCACACGCTCAACATAGGCATCCTCGGTAGGAGACTCACGAACGAAGTCCCATGCTTCCCTAACTGACGACCATACATCCGAAGGATGAACATACATCTTTACCCTCACCTCTACATTTTTTTTCACATGCCACCAACATAGTAATTGAGTTGAAGATGGAAACACCTCATGCATTGCATTCATTAATGCTACATCTCTATCAATGACAATCACCTGGGGTACCAAGTCAGTTCTCACAAAAAGCCCTCTTAACTTGTGTAGTCCCATGTAAAGTTATTTTTCCGCTCACTATCCAAATAAGCAAATGTCACAGAGAACATGAGATTCATTAAGTCACACCAACAACCTCAAGTAGTGGAAGACGACACTTATTCGTTTTATACGTGTTATCCATTATTAGCACCAAGGTAGTCAAAACCGGACCGGCCAGTTACCAGGAACCGGACCCCAGTCCGATCCTATACGCCCTGAAAATCGAACTGCTCAAGAACCGGGGTAAAAACCGGTTGGATTGGTTTGTACTTTTTTTTAATCTTTTTTTTCAAAAAAAATAAAAAAAATCAAATTTTTTATTTTTTTAAAAGAAATAAATATCATTTTCTTCAATTATTTGTAATTTTAAATATTTTATATTATGAATTATGACATTTAGTAGTGAAGTTTAAGTTTTCTTTATAAAGTTATGACTTTTATGTTAATTTTTGCTAAATATTGTATAGAGTTTAGGGTTTAAAATAATATTATATGTTATATATAGTATTATATATTATATTTATAATTAAAATAATATTATTTAACTATATCCCGGTTCAACCGGTTGAACACCAGTCGAACCTCTGAACCTTGAACCCCTGCCCTCACCGGTTCAATGACCGGTCCGGTTTTGACTACCTTGATTAGCACAATGTGGAAGGAATTCAAAAGCTTAATGGAATCAGGATGTGCCCAAAAAATATCTCTCACAACATCCGTTTCCCCATGTCTCATAAACCAATACACATACCGATCACGTTCCAATAAGCTCAGTAGTTGCTGTGTTTCTGTCCTTGAACCTTTTTGGGACCTTCTCCACCTTTTCTGCTCGTTGTAAATATGAGTGATAGTACTAAAGTTTTCAATGTTCTTATCTTTTACTGCTAGTAATATATTCCTCGGTTTCACCATTTTTTTGTCAAACTATCAACTAAAGACCTCTCTTCAGCTGTTAGGCAATCCGCAAACGAGTGACCCACCAATGTATCTGCACGCTCGTGGTTGTGATTTCCCCTTATCACATTAAGTCTCCACCCTTGTCTATTCCTAGAAGGCCTTGCTCTTAATCTGAACGGACATTCACATTTTTTGGTGGCTGTCACCTTTTTGGGTAACTTGTTCTTGTATGGTCTATATTTTCCACTCCTACTACAAGCCAACACAACAACGAACTTTCTTCCTACTCCGTTATCTCCTTCGTTTGATCTAGTTATGACAAGAACAAAGCCACACCGCAAGGCAAGTTGTCTTGCCCATATCAATAGAGCATCTTTAGTGGGGAACACCTGAAAATGAGACATGAAAAACTATTGATAAAACACTCCACACTACCTTAAAATTTAACAAAATACCTTTGTAGTCGTGAACTCATCAGTACAATCAAATTTTTTTATCAGAAGAGAGAATACATCAACACCTTCCGTTGGTACTTCCCCGTCGCTTGATATTTCATCCCCATCACACATATCCTCATCCATTTGCATGTACTGAAAAACACAATTGTTTCTACCATAATTTAAATTAAAAAATATATAAAAATTATTTCTATTTTCTTTCCTGCTGATACAAAAAAAAACATTGTTTTTATGGATTTTTATATATTCCGAAAACTGGAGTTTCCGGGAACAACTACGTTTTGGAAAAAAAAATTAAACTGATCTCAGAGAACGGAGAAGATGGTGGTTACCTTCCTTCTTCTCCTTCTCTCACGGTGAGCAACCTCCTTCTTCTCCTTCTCTCACGGTAGTTCCTTCCTTCTCTCCCTTCCTTCCTTCTCTCGGTGGTTTCTTCTCCTCTGTGGTGTGTGTGTAAGTTAGTGGAGTGGGGTGTATGGGTTTTGGGAGGGAAGAGGAATGAAGAAGGACTGAGGGTAATATAGTAAATGTCAATCCAAAAAAGGTTTAATGTGGGGTGTATGGACAATTTTGGTGGTGTATATACCAATTCCCAATGAGAAATATTTGAGAACAATATCTAACTAGAAGACGTGACATATTTGGTCGGGTGGCCCAGGCAAGCGTGGGTCCTCAAATGGACTCGTCTCCCTCCATATTACAGCAAAGGATTTTTCTAAGGGCACATATATACCACCTTTTCTAACCACACATACACTAAATTTAAAATGCCTAAAATACCCTCATCGCGTCTGTTATTTTTTTTTTTTGTTTCGTTATTGTGCGGAACTAGTTCCGCATGTGTTATTTGTAGTGCGTCATGCACATACAAATAACACGTGCAGAACTAATAATTCCGCAGAATAATGAAACAACGAAAAAAAATAATAGACGCAATGAGGGCATTTTAGACATTTGACCTATTATGTATGTGTAGTTAGAAAAGTAGATATATGACTTTAGAAATTGCCTTCTGCAAAATAACAGGAACACAATCATTCTTGCTTAGCTATTGCTAGCCAGAGAACAAATCGGGGAAAAATCAACATCCAAGGATGCACATAAGGTTAAAATAAATAAAATAAAAAATGATATAGTTCGTAGTGGTTTGATAAAAATATTGTGCACCACCCACCACCACACCACAGATTCGTTGATCCATACAAAAACAAAATCCCTCGATTTTGTTTCATATCTCTCTTACTCATTTTCCCTGCGCGCCGCAGTCACCGTTGGCACTGTCGCGCATGCGCATGCATATATACCTTAGCTTTAAACGTATATATGGCATAAATTTGAGGAATACTATAGGAAGTAGAAAGACATTTTTTTCATAGTATGAGTAGGAATTATAAAATGTCGCTGTATCTTTAAATTTTATCAAAATTTTATCAATTCTCCTCCTATATGTAAAACATTTTTTCTGTTTCACTATATATATATATATATTATACTACATATACTATATAGAGCAATAAATGCTGTTTTTATATGATTAATTTTATTTTTAAAATAGTCAATAATTTTTAAAAAGTTGTTAATTACGAGCATGTGTTTCATTTTTTTTTTGGTTTTCTAATTATGGTTATGACAGCATATGTACTCGGGAAGAGATCGACCATGTTTTTTGGCATGGGTTTGACTCAATATCATATGAAGGCAAATGGTACCTAGAAAAATTTATGGGTATGGGTATCTGACAAATAGTATCTTTCTATGTGTACTTTTTATGCCATGTCATTTTATCATTTTTATTTTTATCTATTTGCAAATACATCTCTTCTCTTTATTAGTTTTGAATTGAGGATTTGGGGAAAAAGGATTCAAGTGTGGCTCTGTAAGCGATCTCTACCGGTCTCCCTTTCCATTGCCCGAATTTACTTTATGCTCAGGAAACAATACTTAGATTGGGGATACCTTTCTTTTTATCACCTCTGTTTTGGCCTCTGATTGTAGTGAGCTTTAATATATCTTTTTTTGCAAAAAAAAAGAAGAAGAAAGCATTGAGTTGGTGTCATGATAACTCTTCTATTGTTGTTGCATTTTAATCTTATTATTCTTGGTGCTTCTTCTACCTCCGCCAATAGCTATTGTATCTCATGTGTTTGTTTGTTTTGCTTGAGTGAGGCAATTTCAAATTTTTAATATTTGGATAAGTGATTTCCTCCTCTAATGTACACGCCAGCTGTTTGATGAGTGTTCTCCTTCTCTAATGTCGAGATTATGTTATTATTAGAGAAAGTTATTGCCAATGATTTAATATACACAACAATGGAGTTCAATTAATTAATCAATTCTCATGATAATTAAAACATAATAACAAGTTTTCACATTTGATCAGAAAATATGTCAATTAAGTATGACTGCGTCTGCACTTGCAGCTTCTTTAGATCGACAAGTGGAAGGGAAAAAAATCATTAGAAGCGAGCAATGGAAAAAGGAGCAATAAAAAGGAATGAGGAACCATTGTAAGGAGAAAAAAAACATAAGGGGAGTGAGTGAGTGAGTGAGGAGTAATCGAAGAGGGAATGGGGATTATACGGACATGGGAAACAACATTTATTAACAGAGGTAGAAGAAGAAAAGGATATATCTGTAAATAAATAAAAATAATAAAATGACATGGCTAAAATAATACATATAGAAGAATATTTTTCGTCAAGTACAGAAACCCTTAAATTTTTCTAGGTACCATAGCAATCACCTATCATAAATCTCTAAACTTGTAAAATATTTGGTTGTACGGGACTATACTCAATTTATCAATTAGTAAATTTTTTATCTGTTAAAAAACATTAAATTGTTTTTTGAACAAAATGAACTAATCATTAAATTAAAACAAAGCGAGTTTGTTAAAAAAAAATGTATATTAATTTCCTCTGCATAGATCGGCCAACTATTGGAATTTCTTTGCACACAAATGAGGTGAGGATATTTTTTGGTTGATACCCATAATATCTCAGGAAAAAAATAGATCTTAAATTAATGTGTTCGATTGATACATAAATAAAACTTGACCACAAATTATTTTATCACCGTGATCGAACTCGATCGGGTACTAGCAAGTCTATCCCCTTAAATGGAACACATCGTGAGCTGAGGATATGTTCTGGTCCACATGATGGCATGATATAATATGGGTGCCGACTGCCAAGTACTGCCAACACACATAGCTGCAGCAAGCATTTATAAGTACATGAACCAAAAGAATTCCAGATAGTACGTAATAATGGTAAAATGTTTTTTTCTTCTATGCGCACACCAGAATCAGACAATTATTTTGGACCATATATATGTAGATCTTGCCTTGGACTCTGCAGCTAGAGTCCTTTACTTTGGAGTTCACACTACCCCCAAGAAATGTACTTCTCCGTGATAATGCTTGATGAAATTGGCAGTGGGATCCGGAATTATATGTGGTGGCTATAATTCGAAACTTTTCATGCCAATTATGATTTATAATGAATATTGGTCTCCTCCTAAGTCCTAAGGGTGTTGGGGGGCTTCTTAATTTGCTTTTCTTATTGTGTGCATCATTGTTGTACATGTGAAAGGAAAACTTTGGGACATCGATATAAAAGAACTCTCATGGTGGGGGCTGATCATCGCTTGGATTAGACCTTAAAGAACCAAACATGACTGCACCAATAACGAGGTATAGGTGTTCGAATTTTTGACCAACATCATAACGCGGACCACATGCATATATATAACACATTCCTAAAGGGAGGATTTAGAAGCCTAATGCTATATTCTATTGTATATGCATGGTGGCTGTCTGTGCTTTAACAGGAATATATATATATGGCTTATATATATAGACCAATATTTTTAGTTGCAGATCGATATAGTTTTTAGTTTATATGCTTTCTCTGTGTGGCAGATTAATGCAGGGGCTTTCGATCCATGCATATAAAATAATACTCAATTGATATATAGTACTGGCTTAAATATATTGATGATGCACGGATTAGTGTAGCACAAGACAATTTAATTTGGAAAATTGAGCTGAAAGTAAAAAAGTGCGTTAACGTTGTATTGTACACTTAATTGATACTATCCTTTTAACAAGACAGGAAAGGAAAAAAATTAAATATGAAGAAGGTGAGTATCTAATTCTAAGGGTAAAAAATTACAAATTTTTTCCATTGTAAAAAACCCATCCTAAAAAATTTCCCGCTTTAAATATTTTTGATGAGAAAAACTCCAGCTTTTAAATTTGCGTGGTGTTACTCGACCTTTTCTGAACTTTCATTTTGGTTTCTTTACGAAAAATAAAGAAAGAAACAAAAGAAGATCAAAGAAAGCAACTCGATCAGGTGTAGGAAGTAAAAACACATATATAGCTAGCTTGAGAATGAAGTATGTGTTCACATTTTTGAAGTTTTTCTATCTCAAAAGGTGATACTTATTGTTAATTTACAAGATACCTATCGATCTATGTACAACGGCACATGCATACTACATATTCTACATACATGGCAAAAAGCCAAGAGCGTACACTACAGCACTATTGATCTTTGTAATCATATATACGCACAGATATCTTTAATTTAGCAGTGCAGTGCACATGTCATGATGCAGTGAATAAATTATAATATTCTTTTTATTTTATTTTGTGGAAAAAAGGAATATATTGTTCTATTAAGGACAAAGAATGGTTATAATTGTTGTCTCTTTAATTAATTTTCTAGGATTATATATTGATCATAGATTTCATGAGATCTACTTATGTATCCTTACATTACATATTTTTACATTTTTTTTTATTTATCTTTTGATAAGTTATTATCTTTACAAAACTGACTCGTAAGATGATAATTGTCTCTTTTATATATTTTCTATTTAGGCTTTATTTCTGATCGCACGATGTGAGACTTCAATTTTTTTCCAATAGCCACAAATTAGAAAATACTAGATTGTCCTCCATATATATATATATATACAATTGCCGTTTTTGGTTCTAGCTGATTCATCTTTACGTGATCACCCTTTACTACCAACAGATCACAACAGGCACTCAATGCATGATTTTACACTCTCCACAGCAGAAGCTAATTACTAACAAGTAACAAGTACCTAGAAGGAAGAAAGAGAAGCACAGTAGCACACTGAGTAGCAATGATAACATGCTAGCTTATGATTGATGAAATAATAATCCATGTCTTTGTACTAAAGCAGATAGAAAATGACCACACCCAATGGAAAGAGAAAGACATATATCCCACTCAATTGTACACACATGAGCATAGCGATCAATTAATTAGCTACGAAGACAGGGGAACGCAGTAAGGTGGGGGCACACACACTCACTTTATTCACCTGACATTGCATGTACTTTGGGGTCCTGTAGAGTGGGGTGTGTTCCTCACGCCAACAATATCCTACATCCAATTCATCGATCTACTCCCTTAGTGGATAAAGATAGAATAGATAGCATCCTCTCTCGTTTCTCTTTCGGGTGTCACCCTTACTATGGAAGCTTTTCGGTTTATTCCCTTAGCTAGTTTTTAAATACCAACCCGCCTTGTTATGCGAATATAAGTTCAAAGTTTGAATTTATAAACACTTGTAACCTTATTTGAAACAAGGAATAAAGAGGTATATAGTAGAGTATAGATCACATATAGGCGCATATGCATGTGTACTATAGCTCTTCGAGAAAATTAAAAAAATTTCAACGCAAAGATGGCACGAAAGCTTTCTTTTCTTTTTTCTTTTTTTGGGGTAAGCGAAAGAAAAATGATTTTTAGCACCCAAACTCTAATTTACATGAACTATAGAGAGATAGAAATAGAAGAGAGATGAGTGATAGATACGATAGATGAGTGATATAGCAATACGAGAAAGATAAATTAAAAGAAATGGGTATGAGATGAGTGTTGTAAATTGTGAGAGGTGTTAAAAACTCATAACTCTGAGCAAAAATTGAAGAGTAGATACTATTAACAAAGTTTTAAATTACATCATGATCTTTGATATTATAAAGTATTACATATTAATGTGATTGATACAACTACAATTGCAATCACAATATGATTTCAGAATGATGACGACGCTATGGACATAGTCACAATTACGGACCACAATTTAAAATAATCAATACTAGACATATAGCTCAACGAGAAAAAAAATTGCAACGCAAAGATGGCACCAAAGCTTTCTTTTCTTTTTCATTTTTTGGGGTAAGCAAAAATTGAAGAATAAATACTAGTGCCAAAGTTTTAATTGAATTACAGTTGTAGTTGCTGTTTTAGTGACGTTACGATCGAATTTTTTATATTGTAAAGTATTGCAAATAAATGTGACTTATACAATAACAATTGTGGTCATAATGGATTCAAAACAATAACTTTGTCATGGTCGTCATTGCAGACCACAGTTTAAAACCATAACGATACTAGATAGCGGGTATGTGAAACTCATGAAACTGTAAAGTTTTTGATTTTGGCGTATAAGGTTAGTTAGTTGTCTAGGGAAAAAAGGAAAATGTTTCATGGACACCTCAATGGGTGTATACACCCAGAGAGAAAAAGAGATAGAAGAAAGAGAAGTGATAGATGTGATAGGTAGTATGATGTGACAATAAGAGAGAGATAGAAAGAAATAAGAGGTGTTGGATGGGTGGTGATACTGTTGGGGTGTCTATGTATCATTACTCGGGAAAAAAATACACACATGAGAAGAATGGAGGGAGTAGGGAGAGTGATGTGGGGGCGCGTGGGGTAATTAAATGGAGAATATATCCCTTGCTTGTGGGAGGAGGTGGAGTGGGTCCAATTAATCCAAATGGTGGGTGTGGTGTGGGGCTGGTTAAGTAGAGTGCTCTTTCGGTATGCGTTCTTTATCGGGGACCCAAATATTCTCAGCTTCTGTCACGTCAGATACGACGAGCATGACGTCACTTGTTTGCACCTAACCTATTTGTTCTTTGTTCTCACTCACTCACTCACTGACTCGCACACAATCTCACATCCCACAAATCACCATCAACGGCTCTCATTCTCCCAACTCAACAACAACTCTGTGACTGAGACTCAATCCGGACCGTCCATTTTTGTCACTGAAAGATTTAGTAGTCAAGGTGAGAGAGATAATAAGAGGAGACAGGTAGAGGCCCACCATTGTTTGTCACCGACGGGGTTTAGTCTAAACACTGTAGCGCAGAGACAACATGGCAACTCATCTCACTCACTGCCCTGCCCCTACCCCTCAACTTTTTCTTCCTTCTTATTCACCCATGTAGCAACCACACACACACATGCTACTCTCTTCTCACTTAACACACTACCTCTCATATTCCTCTCAACACTTCCTTTCTCTTCGTGCAATGCCATTCACAAACCACTGCTAGTAGTATAGTAGTGGCATTTTAGTTTATAGTTTTAACGAAGTACACCATCAGAAGAGGGAACAATTAAGGTCGATCCGGGTTCACGGTTATTACTATCCCCTGTATCATCATCGGCTGCAGATAGCTTTTGCTGTTGAATGGGTTTATCTTCTCTGCACGTTTGCATGGAATCATCTGCAGATCATTGGTTGCAGGTATATAATAATGTACCATATGAATTGCACACATGAAAATGTATTATGTATATATAGCATTTGCCTCTAATTTTCTTTACACATTGATGGATGCAGGTGATCTTAAACTTCATCAATTTCTCCTACTACTCACTTAACAACACATTAATCAAATTAATATAAATGGTGAAAACAGCAGTCTGGCATGATACTTTTAATTTGCTCAAGGGGTTAATTTCTAGTTAATTATATATGGTTGAGCCTCTATAGATATCAATTAAGAATATCGTATATAGTTTCTTGCACTCTGCAATCTCTCTGTTTAGCATTCTGAGTTAGACAGAAGTATATATGTTAGAATGATTAATCAAAGTGAAGGAGAGGGAAAAATAAAAGAAGAGAAAGCTATAAGGAAAAGAAAATTAGGAGGGGGGGAGCTATAAAGAGAACAAAAAGAATGAAAAGAAAAAGACATCTATAATCTATATAACAAGACAAATTTTAGTATAACACATTTTCCTTTTCCTTTCCTCTTTCATCACATGTATATTATTCACTTCTTGTTGTTTTTCTTTATGCAAAATGTGTGTCAGGGCACAATTCACGAGGAGTCAGGGATGGATTCTTCATCACCATCGGGTGGTGGTGACATGCTTACATGCTCAAGGCCAATGATAGAGAGGAGGCTAAGACCCCCACATGACCAAGCCCTAAAGTGCCCTCGGTGTGACTCAACCCACACCAAGTTCTGCTACTACAACAACTACAGCCTCTCCCAGCCAAGGTACTTCTGCAAGACCTGCAGAAGGTACTGGACCAAAGGTGGCACTCTCAGAAACATCCCTGTTGGTGGAGGTTGCAGAAAGAACAAGAAAGTCTCAGCCAAAAAATCCAACAATGACCACCACTTAGCTACTAATAACAATAATCAAAACCAAACCCAATTACAACCTTCCTACCATCACCCCAAAGATCTTCAACTCTCTTTCCCAGATGTGCAATTCTCCCACCTCAGTAACTGGACTAATGCTGGATCAGCAGCATTAGGAAACCCTATTAGTAATTTCATGGAGAACAAGTATAATAGTATGCTTGAGATTAATAACCCTAGGCCTATTGATTTCATGGAAAGTAAATTGGAAGGCATAATTGGGAGTAGTAGCTCTAGGAATAATAATTTTGATTTTTTTGGAAATAGTACTGATATGAGCATGGCTGTTGGGATGGTAGGAGGAGGAGATATAATGAATGGTCAAAATGGGTTGTCACAGAATTTTCATGGTCTCTGTAATTCTCCAGCATTTGGTCATGGTGGCATGTCTTATGATGGTGGCAACAACAACAATGGGGCTTATATGGACTCTTGCCAGAGACTGATGCTGCCATATGATCAAGCTAATCATGAGGATATTCATAATGCTGCAGCCTCAATTGATGTGAAGCCAAACCCTAAACTGTTGTCCCTTGAGTGGCAAGACCAGCAGGGTTGCTCTGATCATGCAGGGAAAGAGTCATCATTTGGGTATCTTAATGGTCCAGGATCATGGACTGGCATGATGAACGGTTATGGATCTTCCACAACAAACCCTCTGGTCTAGCTATTAATCTCACCAGTCACCACTCACTCATATGGATGATCAAATGGCTAATCAATCACTTTCCCCATATATATTTTATCTTCTATATTATATTATTATGTATACATAAATTAAGTCTTTATATGGGAGGGTACGTTCCTTGTATTTTCCTATATGGTAGTTTTTTTTTTCTTTCTATCTCAGGGCGGTCTTCAGGCTCTATATTGAATTAATAGTGTGAATGAGAAGCTTCAGAGTCCAAATCGACTGCCCTTGGCATGCTTTGCCTTTTGGTTTTATTATATATATATATATATATATATGTGTGTGTGTGTGTGTGTGTCTTTGTGTGCGACACGTCATGAGAAGCTTTAGGATTTGATGCTGTAACATCGAGGAAGATATGGTAGTTCTTTTCTTTTCCAGATAAAGAAAATATGCAATGCAGTAGTACTGTAGTACTATTATATTATCTTTATGAAACACAATTAGTCTCTATGCTTGTTGGGGCTATTATTTATTTATGTCCATATATAATTACTATAGTGCGTTTCTCTGACTTCTTCATTCTGCCTTCCTCACAAGACATTTTATAAGTAATTTTTTCTCTCAGGGGAGCAAGAGTACTTTTCATATGGCATAGTGATCAGTTATCCAGAACTGAATTGTGAATACTGAATATATTCCATAACGTTTCGGACGTGTTCCGATCTAACTTGGAACGCAGAAGAAAGAAATTAAGATAAAAGAGATAGAACGACATGCATTCTAGGGACAGATAAATTTTTAGGATAAAATTAATTAACCCAGTGTTATTCACAATTAATGTATGTACACCCAAAAAAATAAAATTTGCATCCAATATATTCTTGTGCAAATTGGCTTAAATTAAGTTCAAAATTAGTGAATATTGTCAAAGGAGTGATAACACTACGTGCAGAAAGGAAGAGACTTGTTACTTGTTAGAGGCAAATATAGAACCCTACAAATGTTCAAGTTAATAAGAGAGTATATATGTAGGTGTAGATGGGTATAACTATCAACTATATATGTATCGTACCTGAGGTTGTACTTGTACCCACATATATTGACATTGAGTACGTCTTAATTAACAAGATTATTCCAAATGAAGATAGAAGAAAAATCAAATTCTCGTAATAAGAAAAATTATTAAATGAGATGTTCATAAATGCAATACATAAGAATTAGGAGCTCTTACAATAAAAAGTTGTTTTTAAGAAACCAAACGAAAGTTAGATAACAACGTAAACAAATACATTTCATTATCTTTCGTTTTCTCATAACAAATTAAAAAGCATGAGAATGATATTGATGTTGCAAACTATTCAGTACATTATATGGAATTTAGATTTTGTATGATTTTATGAACGGATAATGGTTGTAATAAGTCCCTAACTATTGTTTTTATAATTTTATTTGGGACAATTAGACATGTGGGCATTTGGTCTAGTGGTATGATTCTCGCTTTGGGTGCGAGAGGTCCCGAGTTCGATTCTCGGAATGCCCCTTCTTTTTATTCATGTGTTGATTGTATCTGCCGTTTTGGTCCAATTTCGTCCTTTACTGAGTGCCGACAGACACGGTTTACAGGCCACCAACCAAATCAAGCAGAATTTGCGCTACAAAGACACTGAGACCGGTATCTCCAGTCCAGTATAAAATCATCTAGTTTGAAGTTTCAAATCACTTTCTTTTCTTGTGCTAAGTAATATTAATGATTTTAGATTAGAAATAAAAACATTCACCACAACATCGTACTAATACATTGGCGAAAAATCTAACGATGTGTTTAGCTTGATGCATCTGTAATATTCACGAAGCCATTTATGATCAGACACTGTGTTATTTTTATCCCAAGATTTTAAGGGAATTTCTAATAACACATACATAGTTTTCTATGTGCACATACATCTCCGCGGAACTATTAGTTATCTAACGATGTGTTTAGCTTGATGCATCTGTAATATTCACGAAGCCATTTATGATCAGACACTCTGTTATTTTTATCCCAAGATTTTAAGGGAATTTCTAATAACACATACATGGTTTTCTATGTGCACATACATCTCCGCGGAACTATTAGTTCAATAGTTCGGCGGGTTTATTTTTTTTAACACACACTTCTTCGCGGAACTATTAGTTCCGCGAAGAATTATAACCCGCAGAACTAATAGTTCCGCGGACATGTGTGTGTTGGAAAAAAAAATAAACCGGCGGAACTATTAGTTCCGTAGAAAATTACAACTCGCGAAACTAATAGTTCCATGGACATGTGTGTGTTAGAAAAAAATAAACTCGCGGAACTAATAGTTCCGCGGATATGTATGTGCATATAGAAAACGATGTATGTGTGATTAGAAATTCCCATATTTTAATTTGAACATTTATACACCTACATAGTTATATCCCTCTACACCAACATATATACTCTCTTGTTAACTTGAACATTTGTGGGGTTCTATATTTGTCTCTAACATTCTCTGAGTCTCTTCCTTTCTGCACATAGTATTATCACTCCTTTGACAATATATATTCACTAATTTTGAACTTAATTTAAGCCAATTTGCTTAAGAAAATATTGTATGCAAATGATTTTTTTTTTGGGTGTACATACATTGTGAATAAAAGAAGGATGATTGTTCCATTTAATAAATGTGCATTAGCTTTGGATAGAATCCAACTTATGGCAAGTGCCTTTTCTTGTGGGGACTTGATGAGTCGTCTGCTTATGCATCTTATTTTTACTGTCATCATTGCCAAATTCATATTTTGGTTAATCAAGCAACTACGTGAAAACAAAGAAATCAATCAAACAGTTCGTAAATAAACTAGATGCTTTATCAAACCATCTAAACTAAAGATTGATAATAACTTCAACACAACATATTAAAAGGTCAAGTTGCACGTATTTTCTTCAAACTTTACACTATGTGCAGATTCCAACTTGGCCTATAAAGTAGTGACCAACGAACAGTATCAATAAAATCTATTAGCCATCCATTCAAATGGAAGATAATCTAGTAGTAGTGGTAGAACTAATTCCACAAAACAACACTCCCAAGTCCCATCAATGATCAATAATTTCATATAATAAAAATGTTTCAACCATCCAAAAATTAATAATAGAAAATTAAAGATTATTAGAGTATACTAATACACAACAGCAAGGGAGGGAGGGGGTTTTAAATGCTACATTTTAGCACTATTGTTCCTCCACACGTTCTGTCCAGGCATCCAGTAGAAAAAATGTAAACTAAAAATGGAAAAATGAAAGTGCACTGTACACAAACAAAAAACATAAGGTTACATTCGAAGCCTCTTTCATATACCTTCTCCTAAAAGTTTCTTTTCTTTCATATACCTTCCATGAATACTGTTTAAATTAGGCAATCAGCTCGTTCATGGAAGGTTTCAAGTTTCAACTAGCAGGCTCGTATTTGCAAATACAGTCGTATATGTTCCCTTTAACCAACTTTTCAGCCAATCTCTGGTTTTTCACCATCGCAAGCTGCCAAAAATATTTAAAATCAACAAATAAATTAAAGATGAAGAATAATAAGAAGAAGAATGTGTCAAACCATATCCATTTAAAAGCTATTTCCCTCTCATCAACAGAGTGGTATCTGGCATGCAATATACATGCATGCAGGCAGTGGAAAGATAAGAATGCCATTGGCTGAATGATGAGATAGTGAATCCATATGTTATATCAAAAAAAGAAGTAAGAGAATCCATATGAAGAATCCTAATCAATTCATAAAACCATGTAACAGCTTGAAGGAGTGGAGTCCTCAACACAAGAAAATCATCATAACAAAAGGGGATGGTAGATTTTGGAGAAGCATTAGCTCAGTAAATTCTAAACCAAAACCGAATGATGAAAAAGCGACAGATTAAATTCATCTGATTGTGATAATAATAATAGCCATTAACCACGTGATGTTACCTTCAAAGCATCACACTTAAACCGAGCATAGAGGTTAGTATGAAGAGCTCTACCCATCCCTTCCAAAATTATCTGCAGATAATAAAAGCTCAATTAGAATAACTATCTCCTTGATATTCTTCAATCCAAAGTGATTTTATGAAATAAACAGAATGGTCCTCCTACCAAATCGGCATCTTTTGCGGCAGCGGCCAGCTCAGAGCTGACCTGTCTTAAGTCTATACATGGACTACCACACCCATTCTCAACAACCATCAAGGGGACGGAAGATGATTTTTCTTTAGAGCTGTCTGAAGAATTAATCATTGCATCCACAAGCAAGCCTCCAGCTTCAGCAGCTCGCCTTAGAATGTCACAATGCTGTAAACTAGAAGAATTAGTTCCACCGAAGGATTATATGGTCATAGTAACATCAACAAATGAACATTGAATATAAGGTGAATGATATTGGAAACTTCTAATCTAACGACTCTTGTGTAGATACTTACAGTGGGAGAGCACCATTTTCTTCTATAATCTATATTATGAACAGGTATCTATCAAAATGCCAAAAGAAAAAAACACTCCAAGGGGATTCATCACTAATCACTAGGACTTTGGCAAGTGCGACATTTTCCATCAAAAGAAAAGGGAAGGGGAGGGGGAGGGCAAAACAGAAAGAAGTAACCGAATGATGACAAAGACATTCAGCTGAATTTTATAAGGGCCAGGCTCCCTAAATATAAAACATAAAATAAAATAGAGACCGAATAAGAGTTCACAAAAATACACAAACCTTGGCAGCCTCAGCTACAATATCAGGAAGCTCCATTGCAGTCACATCATTTAAAGCCGGAAGCGAGTTTGCAACCAGAACTACCTGCAAGACATGGCCATTATTATCATGGTAACAAGTAACAACACAAAATTTTTAGACATTGGCCAAAGTGACTGTATAGCAGCCATATTGACAAAGATCAATCATAATTTTACTTGATGTGTGAAAATCATAAAATTCACGCTGAAGAAACCACACCAAAAGGGGAAATTTTGAGCAAGCAGGCATATTCACATATAACTGGAACATAACCAAAACATTTATTAAAACTACTAAAAGTTTAAATTAAAAAAATTTGGAAGGGGAATGCTTAAGATCAAACACATATATAATCCAATACGGAAATTTTAAATTTTCCAAAATATAGAAAGTGAACTCACTTCAGTTCCACGACGGAGGAGCTCCCTTGCCAGTGGAAGCATCCCTAGAACAATGTCAGCACCTGAATTATCAACAAAAAGTAAAGCCCTTCTATGAGGGGGCATCTTCTTGTCCCTGGTCCCTAACATTCTCTCTTTGAAGACATCAAAATCATCCACCTGGACCAGTAACAGTTATCTTGGTATTCAACTATCAACAATGATGAATAAATTTTAAAATCAACTACCCTCATCAATAAATATGTTTAACTCCACCTACCCGCCAAGGTCTCTGCATTTTATTGCGACTCATTCTGTAAATTTCAATAATTGTTCCTTTATGATAGAGATCCACACATGCACGAGATCCCCAGTCAAAAATGTTTGCAGCCAGAACCCCTTCAATTAGAGTAAGCAACCTTGTATCCTGCAACAAAGGAGAGTTTCAGATTACTGGCAGCAACATGATTTATTTGAAGCTAGAGCACTCAGCATAAACAAAAAGACTACATATTTGTACATAAATAAGTCAGTATGGCATCAACATTAAGCTAACTCATGCAGTTATAATTTTAATCAAAACAACAGATACATCAGCACATACTTTCTTTAAAAGAAGATAACGCATTAATTCGATAAACCAATCATAATACTACACATGAAAGAATGAAATTGATTCCTCCCAACATGTTACATTAGAAGATTATAGTATTATTCAGGCATACCTCATTCATGCCATCAAGTTCTACCAACAAGTCAGGTAAAACAGCAAGTGATGCCTCATTTTCCCTATTATATACAAACAAACCACACAAATAAAAAAGAAGTAAAAAAATGTAAGGAAATGCCAGAAGAATATAGGTGTAAAAATGAAATCAAAAATAAATTTATGTTTACATTGGCAGCAAGAATTTCTTCATTGAAGAATAATGTTAGATTTTAAAGAAATGGTGTGAGCCTTGGCATATCAGTAAAGTTGTTGTCTTGTGATCCGGTGGTCATGGGTTCTAGTCATGGTAACAGTGACCCTGCTTACGTGGGTAAGCATTAGGCTGTGTACATGTGATCCACCCTAGACCCCACAATGGAGGGAACCACATCTGCAAGCTGCTCTTTAATTTTGTTTTCTGATTCGTATTGTACATCTAAAGCTTATATATTTTATGATGTCTTTAAACAAAATATAAACATTAAAAAAAAAATTCATCACTAGTCACAACAGCTATGACAATGGTTGAATGTATGAAAGACAAATTAACAAATTTTAATTTAGGAGAAATACAATTAAAGAAATGAATAATTTTTGAACAAGGGAACATTTTCATGTATAAAAAAGAATTCATTAAGAGAAAGTAGAAAAGTACAAGTAAGGTGGGTAGCTAGTAACCATAGGAGGATATTTAGATTTCCAAATGGGCCTCAAGAAGAAAACTCTATACGTAATAGTATTAGGATAATGAATAATAAAAATAGGAGCTACAAGGAAAGTAGAAAACACGCCGGAAGAGTCAAGAGACTAAATTCACCCTTTTAATTTTTCCTCTGCAAATCTAAAACTAGCACTGTATCCTTAGATATCCATTCAATAATGCAAAGAGTTGAGCATGTATTCTTTGTGTTTCCATGAGCTAGTATACAGCATCCTATTTTATATTCTACTTTTGTTGAGCTACGTAAGTTGCTTTTGGAAAATTTGCACATGTAACAGGGGACTTAGAAGGCAATTGGTTAAACAGAGTCCAAGAAGAGATTTATAGAACAAGCATAATTACCTCTGCTTTATACTTCTATAGGCATCAACGAAATTGAATTCCCTCAAGCACTCTTCCCTCATTTCCAATAGATTGGCCAGGCCTAACTTCCCGTATGCAGAAGGCTCCTCCATCAACCTGTTCAGTTGATGCTAGAGTTGATAGGTGGAAAAAGCTTTAACCATGTAAAATCCATTTATTTTTAAAATTTGGCATCAATAATGCTACAAAACTCATCATCGCACATGCATCAGCCTCTCTCTTACACAACAAAATTAAGAATACAGGGGTGGGATAGGAAAGAAGGGAACCAAAGTAGTGAAAGTTGTGAATTATAGCAATTTTGACATGATCCATGTATATATCCCAGATACAAGCAAGACACTTCTTTCCAAAAGCACAGTCGTGGTGTTCAGCAACTTACGCATACATATTTGTTTTTTCTTTTTGTTGTCACAAGTTTCTCAAAATCCATGAAACACACTGCAGGAGCACTTGACCCACTATAAATCTTTGAAGTTAAAAACAATCCAATTGATTAAAGATAACAAAGATAAAAAACTCTCGAATCGTTCTCACACAAGTTTGCATCAAGATAAGTAGAAAGATACCCATGGTTCAATAATGATAATAGGCCATAAAAACAGGAATCTTATGTTAATATTACCTTGACAAGTGGGCAGAAAATGCACGAGCAAAAGCATCACCCCTTCTTTTGGCATCACCAGTTCCACCTTCACTTGCAACAGCCTATCATATTTTATTCAAGAATGTCACATCATAAACTAATTTAGAAAGAAATGCCTAACAATTTGTCTTTTCACATTACTTCCAACAAGATGGACAATGCAGTACAACCAAACAATAAACTCAGTGAGCCAAGGGTTGTATCCAGCCCATAAACAAGCTCAATTCATAACTGCAAGATTTTTACAAGAGCAAGTACAGATTATGCCCCAATTGATTGCCAGAAAAATTATTAAAGCCAAAGTATAAATAGTAGCATTTTATAGCAATAAAATGCCAATAATTGTATTGAGTGAAAAACTTATTGTCCTCTCTTGTATTTCTCTTATTTTTTAATATTAAAATTTTATTGAAATAAGTGAAAAATGACTATAGGCTTATTCACTTTATTATATTGTCACTGTTGTTGATGCAAGAGATTATCTTTATTGCAAGCAGAACCTAGAGTTATATTTGTTTTTTTTAGTTTCTTATGCATATCGATATTTCCATTTTATTTTGTTTGTGGCTTAAAAAGAGACACGAGCATGCAGGCAGGGGGTTTCAACTTTCAAGACAACATTATTAGTTTATTACCTTGTCCACAAGATCTGGCAAGTGCTCTGACAAAATAGTTAACCAATATCTACATCAGATACAAACTGTGTCAGCTACAGAAAAAAAAACTAGAAACTATGAAGCCTTAATTGAGCAGTAATTTGCTTACTCTAATTCACTGTGATCTGCAAGATCAATTGTATTGGGTTCATACCTGAGAGATGCAATTTAATATTTGTTTAGAAAAATAGAATACTAATAACATAAAATAGCCTTACAAAGCTTATATTTGAAAGAAGTAGCACATAATTCATTGATGAATAAGCACGCAAAACATAGGCAATAAATATAAGTGGAAGAAGTGGTTTAATAAGAGGATAGAGGATCAAATCTTAACCATTAGATCTCACATAGATGGTCAAGACTAGAAATTATTGTGAAATGATCTAATGGTCAAGATCTATTCTTCTCGCAATAAACATCTATATTTATGTATATATACATGTACGTATTTATGCACACACACACACACAATATAGCTCTCTATTGCCATCTTTGGCAATATAAATTACCAGAACATATCAACCCAAGGGCAGCCTAATAGATGGAAAATGTTTAATCTCAGAGCAGCCAGAACATTCAGCAATCATGCTTACAATTTTGGGTCTGCCAACAATGGAAACACCTCCAAAGTTGGTACTAGATGGAGAACGCCAACATTTAGAGCACTCGCATCAGATCGCAGAGTACTTCCTTTTGACAAAGGAACTTCAAAACCCCCAAGTCCAGTAGTTCCAGCAAGTGGAGTCATAGGCACAGGTGCAGTAATCTCAGTTCCCTTTTGCAAAAACTTCTCCATCCACGAAATCTGCATTGGAACCTCTAAATCACGTAAAATTTTCTAATGGATTGAGTCACTTTTGAACTTAAGAAACTAAACAAATAACTCTATGGCATATAAGAGTCATGACCATCTAGAATAATTTACAACAAACGATAAAATCAGTCTACCAAGAATTCAAACCAATAACTATGCTTTAGCAGACATGCTCATTTGCTAGTGCTATACAAGCATACTTCTTGTCAGGTACAATGTAACCATCACTCACTCTCGTATAAATTCTAATTAAAAGTATGCCAATAGTTATAATTTGATTCTTCTTCAATTTTAAACAAATCATATAGCACAGGAAACAGGTTCACTTCTGGTGTATAACTACTTTTACTTCTTTCCTCATAGATTCAGTGGCCCAACTCAATCCCATAAAACCGGCTTGTAAGATGAGGATTGTTCAACTTTTCTATTATCTATTTAGGCCTTATCTCTAGTTAATATGTGACTTGGGTTTTTTCCCCAATATTTCCTTTTAATTTATAATTTCATGCTAAATATTTAGAGGCACTTTTCTATGATCCAGATTTTCTGTCTTTAGTAGCTGCCCAAGTTGATAGGCAATTATTCCAACTCAATTGAATATGATTCCATTGGATGACATTAAAAGTTATTCCATAGAATCTTATTTAGTGGAGTTACTTTAGTGGTTTTATTATTGCAACTTCAAAGAAACCTCTGAAGAAAAAGATGGCACCTTCTTGATGGGAAAGGAATTGATGCCCACTAAAAAAAAAAACAAACTCTTATTAAATTGATTTCAGAGTTATGGATGTTAGGATTAGCTTTTTGTTGAAAAGCTGCTTTTATGGAAAAACTAAGCAAAATCAAACACACTATCTCCAAAACATGAAAGTTGAGCAAAAACATCTAAGATTATCCAATCATCTTATGCAGGCAACAAGCACAAATCAGATATTTCCAATTCCTAACACTTGCCTTCTCATTCAAATCTCCAAGTGGTGGGCCATGAATCTTGCCTCCAGTATATGGAGCACCCATCGGAAACCTTTCAACTAACTGATGCACCATGAGGTCATCTAAACCATGCTTTTCATAGCTCATAAATGCACCTAAAGCTCCTAGAAAGCCTTCATGTCGCAAGAACATTGCTTGTGCTCCCCCATTAGACCTAAATGAAAAATCATACAAGTTGCAAGTCAATGTAGTAATTTAATTTCTATGAAAATTTTTATAGTTATATCAAGTCCTTAGGCATTTTATGTACCAGAAATGAACAGCAAAAGAAATAGTGTCCATGGTGTAGGCATGACCCCTTATAAAAAATCCTCCAAAAAAGATTCGCTTCAACCGAAATCGTAATGCATTCAAGTAAGCTATCTACACAGATGAAAAGAAGACAGAATTGGTCAGGTACTTGCTGAAGAACAACATATAATGGAATATAACGTTGAAATTACTGAAGGTTGATTTCCTAATAATGCTACTATGCATTGCCCAGAACCAGTGTCGCAGATCATCTTGACAGATTAAAAGTGTCTCTCTATCTTTTCTTTAAGTTGCATTTAGATCAAAGGAAACTATTTCTGGAAAATCTTTCAAAGTAAAATAATAAATTTAAAAATCAATGTATTATCTCTTAGATATTGAAGAGGTTTACAAATTTTTAAAGAACTAGTATAAATTTTAATCAACATAAATGAATATTTATTAAAAACTTTTTGCAAATATTGGTAGACAAGCTTCGTAAAAGAGAATATTCTTTCATTGATATAAATGTTGTTAAGAGTCTTAGAGAAATAAAGCCATTTACAAGCCTCTACCTAAAAGCTTAAGTTTAGGAGAGTTAGTCCTTGACATGATCTCAGAGCCTCTATGTGGTCAACAGTTTGTTTCTTACTGCTCCATTCTTCTAATAAAAAATTGAACTTCAAAACAAGGTAGGATGGGCTTGGTGCCCAAACTTCAAGCACAAAAGGCTCTTGCTAGAGCGGTGTGTTAAGAGATATAGAACCATTCATGAGCCTTCATCTAACAGTTTAAGCTTATAAGAGAGTTGATCTTCACCACGTGTATACTTAAAAGTGAAATTAGATGATATTCAATCAACTAAATACAAAGAAGTTCATATTTTTACATGTCTAATTTATAAAATTTAACATTGAGATTTTAAATAAAGGATTAAATAATTGGATAAGCAAAATGAACAGTATAGATTTTAACCAATAATTTCAAGAGTTGCATACATTTGGCAGCTTATATTTATGTAATAAAATGGATAAAATTATAATTGCCACCTTACCTGGCCAATATTGTATGAAATCATCCGTAGAAGAGAGAGTGATATGTCTTCAGGCCTGTAGTCGTCAAGCTCCTTTTTTTCTGATATAGTTTTTCCAAAACTTGAAGCAATAGTGGAAGCTGATAGGCCAATCTAGAATTATTTAATAGCAGAGAATACTCAGCCATGTTGATTGATAAAAAACTATCAAATAATTCATATTTATCTACTACATAAAGTTAATTTGGAAAATCTTCTCTATATGGTGAATATTTATATGGAAATAAGATCAACTGCAACATTCACCTTAGAATAGTCTAAACCACCATAAATGTCCCCAACAAGCATATCAATAGTTCTATTATCTCCTTTCTGGCTTAGCTCTAGCAACTCATCAAAGCTGGAATTCATTTCAAGAAACGCCTTGTCAATAGTTCAAACATAGCAATAGATAAAAATAATGAGTCACATGAAAATGACCTCTTGCACTTTGTTAACAGTCTCCCCAGGCCCCAATAAGTACCACCACCAACATTTGTCCCACTAACCCTCTCAAATTTCCCATCCCCATCAACCTATGCCATGTCAACACAAATTAAAAGAACAGATCATAACCTGTTAGCCTTTATAACATAATCCAAAGAGATCAAAAGTTTAATAAAATTAGGAAACAAGAAAAAATGTACCTTGATCATACTAACACCAGATCCAATATTAACTAGAAGATAAGGGAACAAATCATTCGGGTCAATTTGAACAAACTCTTTCTGGCCCTCCATGTGTGTGAAAGCTTCATGACGAATTGCCTACTAAGAAGTGGCAGAACTGCTAATCAGAGATATTACGAAAAAATTACTATAGATAGTCGAGAAAAATGAATTAGTAGCATAGCAAATACTGTTCACAAATTCCAAACTAAATGATAGAACTTGTTTTCTATCAGAAAAGGGTCAACATAGTTTTCAATTAGCAAGAAAAATGAAATGTCAAGAAGGAAAACACAATTCTTAGAATTTGGGCTAGGCCTAACTCAACCCCAAAAGCTAGCTCTAGGGGCGAAGATTGCCCAAGCCTTTTAAACACTCCTTTGGCCATATCTGTAGTCGATGTGAGATCTTACCAAACCCCGTCACACCAAGCATAATGTATGGGTTAGGGGCTGCAACCAAGGCAGCCCAAGATGGCCACAATGTAAGGAGTACAGACTACAGAATACCTATTCAAAGACAAAATATATTCTCCCTATCAAGCTGACTTAAATAAAATGGAAGGGAAAAGGCAATTTGAAACAGGGATCCACCTTAAGCAAGAAATTTGCTCCTGCCACAAGACAATCCATTTCATCTTCTTTGTCAAGACTAACCCCAAGTCTTTCTTTGAAAAGATCAGCATACTTGTATGCTCCACCACCAGTAGCCTTTTTCACAAAATGAACGCATTAGTCTAGTACTTCATACCATCAAAGCAGAAGACAAGCAGAAAGTAGTACAATTACAAAATTATTCATTTTGACATCTTTTTAAAACAGATAATGTAAAAATCTCTAGTCGATGTGGGACTCTCAACAAATAATAATTAACAACAACATATGAAATGAATAGAAAAATCCTTGAATTTGGTTTTTGTACAAGAGGGTAAAGCAAATCAGTTATCATTTCTGCAAAATACATGTGATAAGTAGCAAAAGGTTACAGCTTTATGCTTGCAATCTAATATAAATTATAATTGACTATTTGAAGAGATGATATAATCCATACAGAAAAAGATAATAGAATACAGCTTCTGAATAAGCCAAAAAACAGACAAAAACCCAAAGTTACCTTAATTATGCCATTCTGGTCAGCCGCAGCATCAGAGTAATGTGACTCCAAACCTACAAATAAGAAGAAACAAAGTCCATAATCATAAATTCATTAAATTGTAATTATGTTCTAAAAATTTTTAGAAATGTTGAATGTAGTTATATGAACACAAAGAACCAACAAAATTATAAAATGGTAATTGAATGCAGTACTGTTTTAGCAGACTTATACCACCACAGTGAAGCTGCTTTGAATGGATGAAATCTAAGCACTCATTAATCTTTCTTGTTTCAAACTTCACAAAGTGAAGCCTTCCACCAAGAATAGGATAGCTTCTCCTGTTACCATTCGAAAGCCCCAGTCGCTCCTTCACAGTTCTCTTCCTTTTATCATTGGCTGATTGGTCTTCATGTCTTGAAAAGTGCACCAACTTTATCAGAGACCCTGCCCATATGATGAACCAGATTAAGTTTCAGGCATATTTCAATTCAGATACTACAACTCTTTTAGCTTCCTAAAAATTAGTTAAATCATTATAGAATAGACCAATTACAAGTCACTGAATATGAAACAAAACTGTGAAAAATGAAAACCCAAAAAAAGTAAAAAGGCCAAACTGCTATAGGTACTGACACGTCCCCCCCCCCCCCCCCCCCCTTCTTTTTTCTCCACAAGAGAGAGCTCAAACGCCACAAAATTAAAAAATGCCAGGAACAAAGGACAAGACCAGGCCTAACAGAATGATATAATATGAGAAGAGAACAAGAAAACCTCTTTGGTTTGAAAAAGGGAAGTTCCTTAAAAGATGGCACTTGTTTTAAAAATTTCATACACTACTTCATGGTAGACATATTTGGTTTTCAGTTGTAAACATACGTTTGGATCCAAAAGTACGTTTGTCAAAAATGAACTCTATAGTTAGTTACTTTGGATTCAAACGTACTTTGTAATCTTCCAAGTGATAATCAAACATCCACTAAGCCCAAAATGCCAACTCAAAATGAAAAAACAAAAACACCAGAAGAGGACCTCTCACCTTACATTACACCAATAAGCATGATGAAACATGAATGCTAGTGAGCTAACAAATAGTCGTCATATTCATACCTCCAATGTCGAGAGCCAGGTGAGACAAATCATCAGATTGATTGGGCAACAAAATGGTGGGATACTTCTCCTCCACATTTGCTTGAATCTCAGCTTTGCTTACATCAAGTTGAGGCCTTGAACTCGACCTGTGAATAGAACTCCCCGTAGCAGGAGCCATGTCTTTTTCCCCTTGACCACCAACACCACTACCAAACTCCAATTGTGTGCGTTTGTTGTTCCCCTCAGTCCCTTTGTTCTTCTGTCCCTCTTCGTCAATTCCAATAACTCGTTGATCCTCTTCTTCTACCGAGCCAGCCATTTTATTCTATATATATAAATAAATAAATAATAAAATATAAAATCCACACCACCCAAACTCTCTCCCTAACCCCACCAAACTACCTCCTACACTGCCCCTATATTTGGTTACTGCTTACTGGTCCTCTCCTACATTGAAACAAACAAACAACCAACACTTACTTATTATCCCCACTCCTACTCCAAGGTCATAAATAAATAAACAAACAAATAAATATTATATTATTTACTACGAAAACGAATGGGACAACTGAGAAGCCATTTTTTGCATAATAAAAAAGGCATTTTTACAAATTGTCAGTTTGGGATGATGAAATATTATTAATGCATTAACACACCGAGGAAACAGGTTTTTCGATTTATGAAATGACTTTTACTGAATTCAATTCGTTATACTTTGAGACCAACCCCACCAACGGAAAGAAGAAAGGGACTTTGAGACATGAGAGAAGGGAATTCATCATAATCATAATAAACAGAGGTGATGATACCTTGGAAGGATGTGAGAGAAGAGAAGGGTGCGGAGAGTGGAGAGGCAAACGGTGCTCCTAAGATCTTAGGGCTTGTTTTGATTGACTTATGTAGAACTTATGAACACAGTTTATGATTGATTTATAAGTTATTTTGGGCTTATTTTTCATAAATTACCCAAGATAGCTTATCAAAATAGCTTATGGCTTATATAAAATAAATTTCACTATAATTTTTCTTCAATTATAAAAGTAGTTTATCAAGCTTATGTCATAAACAGTAGATAAACTTGTTATCCAAGTCTTATTGTGATGTGATCACTGTTGTTGGGGGCAGCGCACGTGCACATACGCGTTCACTCATACGCGCCAATAGAGCGCGTGCGCTCAATCTGTTGCTGCTCTTTGAGATTAACGAGTAAACACTCGGATTTGGATTCCCTACTGTTCTTTCTTTCTTCCTCTCTCTATTTGTATTTTTTATTTTATTTTTGTTATAAAATAAATTAATGGCTATCATAATAGATTTAACAAATCAAAATGGCTACTATTGCACTAACAGCAACAGCACCAAAAAATTACAGCAGAGAATCCTGGTCGGTAAACACTCGCTTTGATCCATGAAAGTATCAGTTTGTGTCACTTTGGTATTTGACAGACGTGAATTAGTTATTTTAGTCTCTGTCATTAAGAAAGTTTTCAGAGGCCAAAATAATAGTATAAGTAATCACTTTCAAGGACCAAAATAATAACAGAGTCTAAAGTAACTAACAGCTAACAATTGAGAATTTTTTTTTCTAACAATTGAGAATTTTTTTTTAATTTTATATCTATCAAAGAAAAATCAAAATAATACTATCTGACACTTTCAAGAATTAAAATGGCTATTTACTAGAGATTTATGCTTGACGCCATAGCGTCGGCTTCTGGGTAGCTCTATCTACCCATAGATTTGAGGCGTGTCAGTGTTTAATTTCTCAAATCTAAAGCAAACTCGTGTAAAATCTAAAAATTAAATTAAATTGAAATTTACTCTATGAAGTATATGAATGAGTAATAAATAAATAAATAAATAAATAAATAAATATAAATAAATTAAACTAAACGAATGTTTCTATATCAGAATTGAGCTATTACTCGTAAGTTACTGAGTCATTGGCTCACTGATCCAGTAAATTAGACATTGGTTGAACCAATTAAAATGGTATGGTATATATTAAAATTTGTAAATATTACACATAATGACAATATAAATATATTAAAATATTAATAATATATTATTTATTATATCTTATATTATTGAATTAGATATACTAATGATTTTTAAAACTGAACTTAATTAAACCCGCGAAGTATATATTAAACATTATTGACCATATAAAGATCAATTTGCTTGCTCTGAGCAGAGGACCTTCCGTTCTACTCAACCCTCCGAGGAATGAAATTGAACATCCTAAGATCAGCAATAAACTGAAATATCTACTTGGGCGCGTGCTCGTATTGTTACGTACATTTACCATGTGAGTTGTGGTAAAAGGATAGAGCAAATATTGATAAATTCATCCGTTGTACACTGATTCTTCTGCTAATTATAACTCCAACAAAGTTCTTATGACCTTCAGTCAACAAAGAATGGGTATTTAGGACAAAGAAAAGTTTACATCACAAGACCCTCAGGCTCTCGAGTCTCAACTATATAATAGGCAACACCAGAAGCATAACCAAAGAAATTCATCCTTCATAAAAACAGAGTAAGTAAAATCTTTTCCAGAAATTCTTGCTAATACAGCCATGATTCTCCATTCTTATCTGGTTTCGAAGCTAAATCACAAAAATATCCTTCACGCCTCTTCTCTTTCTTTAGACGATACATAAATTAACGAGCAATAAGTCATTGAAGATAAAAAAAATTGTAAGCAGAGGCACAATAAGTTATGCTACCAGTGAGGCTTTACAAACAACACAATTGACTTGTATGACATCGGGTCTCCCCTGCAAGGCTGCAATCCTTGTATGACGTGTTTTACTTTAAACCAATTGACTTGCTAGTTGAATATAGGATAATCCAGAGCAATTACCATTTCCTGTCTAGTGAGAAGCCCTAAACAATTAAGAGAATGCTCTTGATACGCTCATATTCTTACTCCTGTTTCTGCCTCTAGTAAGCACCCAACACTCAAACACCCTCCCCTCCCAAAGCCAGGTGGTTCTAACTTGTCAAGGATACATTTTCCATGTAGCGGTTGCATACATAATTTCATTGCCAGAAAGATGTACTAGGTTGAACGAGAGACATCTTTTATGTGTCTACCAAGACTGTTGGCAAAACAGTTAGTTAAGTTAGTTGGGATGAGATAGTTAGAAAAAATAAGACATGTTTTGTATAAATAAGAGGGATAGAGAGGAGAGGTATCTAGGCATTTGAGAGGAATTTGGGGCCTTAGGACAGTGAATTCTGCTGTGTAACTGTTCTTTTTTCTGTAATTGGGGGAATTATTCCCTGTATATTTCTCATAAAATACCAGGTTCTATCACAAACATATGGTTCCAAAACAAAATTGTGTAAATATGATGCTGTGCGCTTCAGCAAGGATAAATAAAGCCATGGCCTTCCAAAATATCACATGTAAATATCTGCTTTATTGTATTGTGTACATATTATAAAAACATTATTTGATTCCTACAAACCATGCAAATATAACAAACCATAGGTAGTATTACAAGTATTTACTTCACATTATGAGAATACAATCTAGCTGACTGGCTCCATCCAAGAGAAGTCAGACCTCAAGATGTTTTGATGTTTGTGCAATAGACTCGTTAGCACCATTAGAGAACCATACTAACGGTTTTTTTTATCATCATTCTACAAATGGAAGAAATCAAGCAGTGGTAGCTTTGTCTCCAGTTGTTGCCTCTCCGCTTATAGTTGCCGAGCCTCGCTTAGCTTCATAATCTTTAACAGCTGCTTTTATAGCATCCTCAGCAAGCATGCTGCAGTGAAGCTTAACTGGTGGGAGTGAAAGATGCTTTGCAATCTCACTGCAGGACATTAATCATGTGTCACTTCAAAAACTAATCACAGACAGACCAAAACTATTAATCATCGAAGCATCACCAAAGCTCGATTCATCTAGTAAGATTAAACTCCTAGAGATGGTGCATGATTCAGAAACCAAGAGGTTCAAAACAAAACAGCAAAAGATGCAAATATTATTAAGCAACCATTAGATTCATCAACTTGTCATCTTCTAAAAGGAGATGAGAAGGAGACATATATGAGAAAAGAACAACAATCATGTGTTTCACTCCTAGAGATGGTGGGAGTGAAAGATGCTTTGCAATCTCACTGCAGGACATTAATCATGTGTCACTTCAAAAACTAATCACAGACAGACCAAAACTATTAATCATCGAAGCATCACCAAAGCTCGATTCATCTAGTAAGATTAAACTCCTAGAGATGGTGCATGATTCAGAAACCAAGAGGTTCAAAACAAAACAGCAAAAGACGCAAATATTATTAAGCAACCATTAGATTCATCAACTTGTCATCTTCTAAAAGGAGATGAGAAGGAGACATATATGAGAAAAGAACAACAACACATCTTCCAACACTACTGTTAGTTTTGCATTTAACCAGTATCATTGCGTTCTACAACTAACACTTGAATAGCCAAAAACCCATTTTCTACAGGATTCATCTATCACCTCTTCAATTTCAGGAGCTAAAGCTGAAGTCTGAAGATGGAGAATTATAGAGATAAGGCCTTAAAATCTAACGCTGCAGTGCGGGGGAAAAGATACAATAAAACTTGCTACATTTCTTAACTATATCCGTGCTTATGGTAACATGTTATTTTGTTACTTTTGCGAACATCCAACATTCTCAAAAGCACAACTATTCTGCACCCAACTACAGGTCCACCGAAGAAGATAAGACAATAAGCAAACAAGACACACAATACACAAACCGTGGCCAAAACAATAACAAAGTTGCAACAAGTGTTTCCAAGAGTTCAAAGGCAGGTGCTTACGTGTTCTTAATGGATAAAACCTCCTCCATTTGCTTTCCCTTCACCCACTCAGTAGCTGCAAAGCGAGAAACCACAAATTAGAAACATCATTAACGAGGGAAGGCACAAATAATCGATGATATCCACCCCTTCCCCACATAAGGATCTATGCCCTAAAGAAGAAACCATTTAGGAAAAACAATGGGGAACTGAAAATTAAAACACCAGAAAAAGGAACACCAAAAAAAGGAACAAACCCTAGATGTTAGCTATTCCCGGTACACAAACAGTTCCCCTGTTTCCCTCTCACAAGCTAAGACATAATAAAAAAAGCAACATACCGACGGAGGAAGAAGCAATGGCGGATCCACAGCCGAAGGTTTTGAAGCGAGCGTCGACGATTTTTCCGGTGTTCTCATCAACCTTAATCTGGAGCTTCATGACATCGCCACAGGCGGGTGCACCGACCAGACCGGTGCCAACGTTGGCGTCGTTCTTGTCGAAGGATCCAACATTACGGGGATTGTTGTAGTGGTCCACCACCCTCTCGTGGTAGAGCCGCGGGAGAACCCTAACGCTCGGAAGTGGCACCTCCAACGACGCCGTTCCCACCAGTCTCCTCGCGCACGCTGCGATTCTCAGCATTTTTCCTTTCCTTTCCTTTTGTTTTTCTCTCCTTTTTTTCGTGGTCGATCAATGTTTTTGAGAGAGGAGAGGAGTAGAATACAACAAGAGGAGGAAGAGAATGAAATAGGATTAAGGCTTCCCTTTTAAGGCGGTGTTGGGTAAGAATCTGGTTTGGATTTTTCTATAGACACTGTCTTTTCTAGTCACACATAAATTAAATTTAAAATGCCTAAAATATCTTTATTGTATCTGTTATTTTTTTTCGTAGTTTCGTTATCGTTCAGAACTATTAATAGTTCTGCACATATAAATAATACATGTGGAACTATTAGTTCCGCATGTGTTATTTATAGCACATGCACATACAAATAATGCATGCGGAACTATTAGTTCTGCATGTGTTATTTCTAGTGCAGAACTAATAGTTCCACACGTGTTATTTGTATGTGCATATGCTATAAATAACACATGCACAACTATTAGTTCCGCACTACAAATAACACATGCGGAACTATTAGTTCCACGTGTGTTATTATTTGTATGTGCATGTGCTACGAATAACCGCACGATAACGAAACAACGAAAAAAAATAACAGATACAATGAGAGTATTTTAGATATTTGACATGTTATATATGTGTAATTAGAAAAGTAAGTATGTGTATTTAGAAATTGTCATCTGGTTTTGGGCAATTATTGGGCCTACGATGCCCCTAAAAGGGAATTGGTAAATACACCAATATTTTTGGACATACACCCCACATTTAAAAAGGAAAATACCATTATACCCTCGTTGATTTGTATTTTTTTTTTCAATTTCGCGTTGTTACCGGAAACTTAGTTTTCGGAATGTATTTTTGCATTCCGGAAACTCCTGGAAAAATTTACATTCCGGAAACTCCAGAAAAATTTACATTCCGGAAACTCCAGGAAAATCCAGTTTCCGGAATGTATTTTTGCATTCCGGAAACTCCAGGAAAAATTTACATTCCAGAAACTCCAGTTTTCGGAATGTAAATTTGCATTCCGGAAACTCCAGGAAAAATTTACATTCCGGAAACTGGAGTTTCCGGAATACAAATCTGTATTCCGGAAACTGGGGGTGTATGGCCAGTTTCCGGAAAAGAAGCAAAATCAGAAGAAAAAAAAAACCAAACAATGAGGGTATAATAATAATTTCCTGAATAAATATGGGGTGTATGACAAAAAACTGGGGTGTATTTACCAATTCCCCCCCTCAAAATAGAATCTAGGTAATTGCATATTGTTTGGACAAGAAAAAACATTGGGGATTTTCTTCTACCACCCCATCCCTTTTTTCAGCCACCCCCATTTTCCTCCCCCTTCATCTTCCCCTAACCCATTCCCCTTACTTTCCGCCAAAGCCCCCATCCCATTCTCACTCTCACTCTCACACTCTCAATTTTCACCCCTCGCGCTTTCCAGACCACCTTGAAGAAGATAGCATCTACATCCCTCCGCTCCCTCCTCCGCCTTGCAAAAATACGTCGCGCGTCTCCTTTAATTTTTTTTTTTGGTTTTCTATTCTTTACGGATACTTAGTTTGCACAATGTTAACATACATTACGGAAACCAAGTTTTCGTAAGTGTTAATTAATTAATAGCTTATGGAAGAATATATGTTAGGAGAGGTCAATCTCTTAAATAAATCTTCATACCTTGAATGATTAATTTCCACAGTTGCGTGTGAAGGATACCATAAAAATAAAAAATCAAAGAATATTATTTTGAAAGTGATATAATCTTATAATATTCTCTTTTAAAAATTCAAAATATAATAAAACAATAATAAAAATATTAAAGTCGAATTATGCACACAATATATTATTGTGATATTGTTATAAACTTTTAATTAGTTGTGTCAATAAATAATATTGTTTTTACACACACAAACAAGATAGGGATGACAATGGGGTGGGAAGGGTGTGAGAAGTAGTCTTTTATCTCCCATTTTGTTGGATGAAAATATGTCTAATATCATATTCACACGATAATCATTATGCAGATTTTAAAGAGATTTTATGAATTTTTGTGGGATATTCACGAGTATTTGTGGATATCTGTTAAAATATAAAATATATAAAAAATACCAAAACAAAATCTAACTTAATTAGTACTTCAATTAACATATTAAAAACACATTAATCAAAACAATTAAATTCAAAAGCTAAATTTAATACATTTTGCTGTACAACAACACCCATCTCATATCATACACCATGACTTTTTAGTGTAAAAATTAATATTACAGTGTATGATAAAACTGAAAATAAAAATTAAGTTCCCGTTCATTTTGTCGTTAAGTACCCATCCTATAATTTTGACCAGATCAGTGGTCATTTGTCTCAGGAATAAAAATCGGTTGATTAATCATTAATTAGTAGTGATCTCGTAACCAAAATAGCTAATCAGGAAAGTTCCGTACATGTGTGGGGTATGGTTATGGTGTGCGCAGCGCTATCATTAGGACAAAGCTAGCTACATTTAATTCGCATTATAAGGGAAAAATATAAGTACGTATAATAATAATAATAATAATAATATAGGAGAAGTGGAGATTAGAGAAGAGCTATATATATAGTTATCAAAAAAAAAAAGAGCTATATATATATATATGTATATGATATGATACGTAACACAGATGTGAAATCATCACAAGTCACGGAGCTATTTTATATTTAAAAAAAAATAAAAACTAAAATAAATAAAAACTAGTCCAATAATGTAATATATTCGTAAGATTTTCGAGCAAACAATTATCGTATCATGTACCATTTTTATATAAATAGTTACACTATAATTTTTTATTTTATATGTTATTTGATAATTATTATCTTATTTATTAAGTAACAAATTTTACTATTTTTAATTCCTAGTTTAGTTTTTTTTATTTTTCTATAAATCATAATTAATTTTAAAAATTAAATGTAAAAAAGCTAAAGCTAACCTAATCTAAAGCATTTTTTTGACAACAACCTAATCTAAAGCTAACCTCAATGATATTATTATCTTCGATGCACCGACTCCAATCCTAACATCACAGTACCATATATATATGTATTTGCTTTTCGCGTTACGACAAAAAGGTTTACAATTTTGTTTACGCAAGTTGGACGTGGTTTTCTAAAAGGCAACATGGGTTCCACATTGAGTCAATAATTGTATTAAAACATTAACCTAATCTTTGTTCACTGTGCAATTAGTTTTCGTCCACATATTAGTATATTATTACCACATGGTCTACACAATATCGATCCGTGCCTGTGTGTCTACCTCCCATTCCTCACAAATGCAAATTAACTCCGTCGGCGGGCCTTCCAAAATGGTTGCAGAATTCATAATCTCTGACATTAACTTTTTCCTTTTTCTTTTTAAAATGTATTAATTAATTATATGAATATGCAAATGCAATTCATCCTTCTGATCACATAAGCTAAAGTAATAACGACTCAAAAACTATGGACTTAAGCATAAATTAACCCGACTTTTGGGTAACAAGTTTATTTACTATTTATGACATAAGCTGTATAAGTTATTTTTATAATTGAAGAAAAATTATAGTGAAACTTATTTTATATAAATCATCAGCTGTTTTGATAAGCTATCATATGTAACTTATGACAAATAAACCCAAAATAGCTTATGAATCAGTCATAAACTGTGTTCATAAACTCTGCATAAGTCAATCCAAATAAGCTCTATATATATAAACAGCAACAACTCCCAATCGATCCAATGAATCTGCAATATTTTTTGTGTGCAGGGAACCAACAACCCCCCAGTTACCCCCACTATCCAATTTGGCAATTCATTAGTATATGTTTGGATTTACTTTTGTGAGATGTAAAAGTGATTCCAAAGACATAAAATTGATTTTGACATGTTTAGATGTTCCCGAGTAGAATTAATTCTGCTTCTAGAATAGATTCTAACTTGAAGCTAGAATTTATAACTTTTGTCTCTAAACGTGATTTTTAGTCTCATATTTATTATTGAACTTACTTTCATGTGAATATATTTGGGCATAAATCACTTTACATTCAATTCAATTTTAATAAAAATTAATTTTACAAAATCAATTCATTCAAAATCAATTTCTGTCACCAGGGGCGGATCTACATTGGGGACTTTGGGGGCATTTGCCCCCACTATATTTCTATGTTTCTTTGTAATATTATATTACATATTGTAGTATATATCATATATATTAATATATATTATATTTGGTGCCCCACATCTCACTTATCACTACTAAACAGGGGCGGATCTACATTGGGGACTTTGGGGGCATTTGCCTCCACTATATTTCTATGTTTCTTTGTAATATTATATTACATATTGTAGTATATATCATATATATTAATATATATTATATTTGGTGCCTCACATCTCACTTGTCACTACTAAATATATCATCATGGATTTAGGTGAGATGACACAAGTCTTTCTAAGTTTAACGAGAGGTCTTGGGTTCGAAACCAGACTATGAAAATACAGTAGCCTTAAATCTCGTTTGGTAGAGTTTTGTCACTTATAGGGTTCGATGATATAATTAAAAATTACTCTTTGTATTTGATAAATTAAAAATTACCTTTAATACCATTCTTTTTTTTTCCTCACTCACAGTTTTAAAATAATTAAAAAGATATTAAATATTTTATAAAAATATTTGGCTCTCTTCAATGGTCGAATGATTGTTTAATTACTTTTATAAAAAGAGATTTTTGATAATATTGAAAATGAGAAAATCCTTCAATATTTCTAGAATGTGCAAACTCATAGAGAATAATTATGATGTATTTTATATTTTCAAAAATGATATATATTTCCAAGACTACCAATTTATATTTATTAATATTGCCCACACAAATTAAAATTTATGGATCCGCCACTGTCTGTCACCATATATAGAACCAAACACACACTTAAAAAGTATGGTCTATGCACTATTGGTGACACGTGTGTTTATGTTGATGCACTTGCATTTTCTTTTAATTTCACCCAAAAAATTAAATTACATTCACTGAGATTTCATTTCGTATTCATCATTAAACAATGATATCATAAAATGGACAGCCAAAGCTAGCAGATTCTAATATAAATTTCTGTGATACAGTGACACCATTTTCCACTTGTGCACTTGAGGACAATATAGCTTATGGCATCATGCACTCTTCTGCAATATGTTCTTAGTATGTGTCCCTTTAATTAATATTTTGCATAGGTACACTAACAGTGATGCCGAGATTACGTACTACTCATCTTTTTTTGATGAGCTACGTACTACTCATCTGATTCGGCTTCTGTGTACAATGGTGACACTGAGGTGGGAGCATTCTTATCGAGTCTTGAACTAAATTGTTATATTATTATTATTATTATTATTATTATTATTATTATTATTATTATTATTCGGCTTCTGTGTACAATGGTGACACTGAGGTGGGAGCATTCTTATCGAGTCTTGAACTCAATTGTTATATTATTATTATTATTATTATTATTTGTGTTTGTTATAGATATTTGAATGCCTCAAACGGAAACCGATCGAAGTTAACAAAATTTCTCTTTTGTAAAAATGTACATTGGAATGTGTATTTCCCTCTTGGAGATCCAGTTAGCACTACTAGAAAAAAATGAATTATCAATGAAAATTAGAGACAAAAAATAAAAATTTGTCTATAATTTCATATCTAAACCCAGAGAGACTAGAGAGTTTAAAGATAAAATTTATATTTTTTTGTCTCTAATCTACACTTCCAAGTCATATAGTAAGTTTTCTCTTTTTCTTGGGCTTCGACCCCTTTCATAGCAAAAAAAAAAGTAAATATGTTTCTCTTTCATCTTATTTAATTAATTTCAAGTCAATTAATATGGAACTTTTTAACAATAATAGTTGAATTTTCAACATTCATCTCCTCAAGTGTGACTCTCCACAATGTTATGCTTCTCCTCAAATTAAAGTTTTTTTCAAGCTAAATACTTAGGGGATCACTAGCTCTCTGGGTTAGGCCTAAACCTCCTCGAGTATTTGGTTGTGTCTCCAGATACATTAATGGTCGAACCATTAAGTTAAATGCCATTTTTTTGGGGATCCCAAAAGTAAGGAAAACTTGCACCAATAGCTAGGAACTTATATAACATCATATATTCAGCGCATAACTTTAAGACATTGTAGGAAGCAAGGATTAAACATCATATAAGACCATATATAAGACTCTACGCAATTGAATAATATGGTAATTGAAAGAATGAATGAAGCACTCGTTGAGAGAGTTAAATATGTTTATTTTTACACACAAAGCTTTCACATTCGTTTTCGGATGAATGTTTTCGGATGAAATTAGCGTTAAATACATTTGTGTATGTCCTAAATCTTTCACTATATATATGCCCGTACAGTATGAAGTGGCGAGAGAAAATTTGGTTAGATAATAATATTTCTTATTATCATCATCATCTATATATATGTTTTATGGTTCGTTCTAGGGTGGGCTACCAAATTAAATGGTTCACTGTGAACCATTTAAAAAACCCAAGCATATGAGTGGTGCATGGTGGACCACTAATTGTAAAATTTTTATAAAACTTTAGTAGCCATTAGATATATCAATTTAATAATCAATGACCCAGATGAGTTGAGAACAAAAAATGAGAATACAGTCCCTTTCCCCACACAATCTCTACCCCCCACCCTCCGCTAACACCCCCAATCGTGTTCTCTCTCTCCTCTCCCTCTCTTCCCTCATCCACGGTGGCGATGGTCATCTCTTCTCCACCCCACTGCAGCCGCCACCACCCCTCCCCTACCCCACACCACCGCCACCACCCTCTTCTTCGCAACCACTCTTCGCCCACAGTCAAGGTTGAAGGCTCACCGGAAAAGGAACTCACCGTTGACATTGAAGGAAAAGCTACCCTCCGAACCACCATGAGAGCTTGTATGGCTCCCTCTGCAACCCCAACCAACACCCAGATCAGATCCAGAAAAAAAAAACCAGATGTGAAAAAAAAACAGATGCAAATAGAAAACGTTGGACGCTGACTGTGAAAACGTTGGACGCACAAGCAAATTGGAATATTGGATGCACAAGTAAATTGGACGCAAAAGTATATGTGCCAATGTCACATTAGACGATGGACTTATCATTGGACGCATTGTTGGAACCAAATTGGTTAAAAGCATTTCTAATGCAAAAATTCCCTAAGTGGTTTTATGGTTTTGATGATGATAAAGTTTATTAAGGTTTTTACAAAGTCTGCTGACAAGCTCTTGTAGGTACAACAATGATAAGTTCATTGTCCAATATAACATTGGCAAATATGCACACAGTCTGAGAGCTTTGCGTCCAATGATAAGTTCATTTTCCAGTATAACATTGGCACATATATGTACAGTCCAAGAGTGATGCGTCCAATGACACTGATACTTGACCTCGGGTAAGTATTATCCAACGGACTCTGAGAGCTCTGCGTCCAATAAACAGTATGAGGCAATGTGTCCAAAGATGCTCTGCGTCCAAAGAAGCAGAATTGCAGAAGTACAAGTAATCACTCATGGAGACATGCTACACTCTGCATCCAATGTAACAGAAGGACAAAAGTCCAATAATCAGCATAAGGCAATACGTACAACAATGCCCTACGTCCAATGATGCAGAATGACAAAAGTCTAATAATCAACTGCTCTGTGTCCAATTTTCTTGTGCGTCCAGTGTTTCAATTTTATTGTGCGTCCAATATTTTAACACGCTGTGCGTCCAGTGTTTCAAAACACTGTGCGTCCAGTGTTTCAAAACTCTGTGCGTCCAGTGTTTCAAAACTCTGTGCGTCCAATATTTCAAAACGTTGTGCGTCCGATATTTCAAAATTCTGTGCGTCCAATATTTCAAAACGTTGTGCGTCCGATATTTCAAAACTCTGTGAGTCCAATATTTCAATACGCTGTGCGTCCAATGCTTTTACAGCCAGCGTACAACATTTGCGAAAAATTTTTAAAAGCTTAGAAACACAATTCAACCCCCTTCTTGTGTTTCATCCTGTTACCTACATGCATTGCTCTGAGAGTCCATTGGACAATACTTACCCGAGGTCAAGTATCAGAGTCCATTGAACGCTGGCTGTGAAAAGTTGGACGCACAGGGTATTGAAATATTGGACGCATAAGCAAATTGGAATATTGGACGCACAAGCAAATTGGAATATTGGACGCAGCAGTGCGTCCAACATTGCGCGCAGCAATGCGTCCCCCACGTGCCTCCACCATAGCTCCCCACCCATCCCCACTCTCCTCCCTACGCGGCCTCCCTCCACCGTCCACCACCATCCCCGCCGCCGCCGTTAGATCATTACCACCCCCACTCCTTTGATTTTTTTCTTTCTATGTTTGCTGCTACTGAGAGAGTGGTTGTAGAAGAAAGTGACACCACCACCCATTACTGGATTCTCCGCCACCACCACCTTCTTCTTCCTCCTTCCTCTTCTCTGTTGCCAGCGGCGGAGACTTCTCGCCCCCACCACCAATACTCCTTCGCGACTCTCCCCCCTTCCGTGTCCACCATCCCTTCACTTTCTCCATCCAAGACCCCACACACCACACTCCAAACACTATACACAGCTCAACCAATTCAACAATAAAAATCCAGAAAACAAAAAAATAACCTCCAGAAAACAAAAAAATAACAAAGAAAAGTTGAAAACTCTAAAACCAAAACGCAGAACGCACTGAATTTCTCATTAGCTTTTTTATTTTTTATTTTTATTATTTTTTGTTTTGTTGGTTGGTGGAATGGGAGCGGTGACGTCGTCGATGGCGGCGAAGTTCGCGTTCTTCCCGCCGGATCCGATGTGCTTCTTGATGAAGTTCTCGTTGGCGAACTTGGCGCCGTAGATGGACTCGCCAGCGGCGCTGTTGGTGGCGGTGAAGTCACTGTCCTAGCACATGAAGTTTGGGATGACGTGGTGGAGGCAGAGAGAGAGCGCGAGAGAGAGGGAGAGGGGGAGAAGGCTGGAGGTCCAAGAAAGGGAGTGATTAGGAGAGAAACACTGGGGGTGTAGTTAGGAGTAGTTATTCTCATTTTAATTTTCAAACGATCTAGACCTTCAATTTTTATTTTAACAAATCTAACGGTGTACATTATTAATGAGATTAGTAGTCCACCGTAAACCACCTATTTTTTTTTTCAAAATCTAACTTTCTCGCGGTGAGCCATGTTTTATATGCAAAACATTTATGCACATAGATGAAAGGTATAAAAAGAATAAGCTTTATGTATTTATATTATGATCGTTTTAGTTAACAATATATTTATCAAAAGTCACTTGTTGAGTTGATAGAATACCTAAAGTGAATGCAAATTATTAGTGGAAGAGGAATGTTTAGATATAGTGAGTTTTTTATTAGTTTGTTTGGTATGTCCTTTTTCTCCTCTCCTCCAACTTTCTTCGATTTAACTTTTTTTTTTCATTTTAAAAAAAGAGGTATACGTGTCGAGTTTATGTTAACTTTTATATGCAAAATAGCTTATCAATTAATCCTTAGTGGAATTATTTAGTTTTAATTACTTTATATTTTAACAAAAAACGGTATATTTTAAAAAAAATCATTGTCTTAACTTTTAAGTTGATACGTAAATTTATTGATTTTGATTCAACTCAACTTAACCCATAATCCAGTCAAAAGAAAAGTAAAGTTTTTTTTTTCTCGGTCAACAAAGAAAACTCAACTTAACCCATAATAAAATTGTGGGTTGAATATTTAGGTTCGCCGGTTAAATTGGGTTACTCAATAGGTAGACATTCATTTTTTCATAATGAAGGAAATTACAAGAAAAGAAGTAATTAGCAAATAGCCGGAGGTTGATTCAAAAAAAAAAAATAGCCGGAGGAACCTTGTCCCCACCCTATCTTCCCAAATTAAATACGCAATCCTAATGAAGAAGGAAACCAAACCATGTAACACAACTTAACTCATTCTACTTTTTAAAATTGCATTGTTTTTTTTCTTTTCATTTCATTTTTAATTAATATTTTTTGTTGCTTTTATTTTCAATACTTTACGAAACTTATTATTATTATTACTATTGAGATTTGCTACGTTATTTTAATTTATTGGAGATTTTGTCTTACTAAACTTTTTTATGTTACTATTTAGAATTTGTTTGCAACTTATGTGTATTATAATTTATTTAAGATGTGTTATTATGTTTTTTAATTATTTGAATTTCATATTGATTTTAATTAAGACTTGTTATATCTATAATTTAAAAAAAATTGCACCTATGTAATACTTGAACATTATCATAACATATTAATAACATTAGATTAAATGTAATTTTTGTCTATCTAACTATTAAATTACAATTATTTAGTAAATTAACTATTTGTTTTAAATCTTATAAATTCAAAAAAAGAAGAAGAAACAAACAGTTCTTAATTATTTTTGTATATTTTGAAGTATATATATATATATATATAACATTAATTTTAACATATTATCAATAACATAGTTTTAGATTGATGTAAACTTTTATAAATATGTTTTGTTTTATAATAACTTTTAATTTAATGGTAAATTTTTTTATCAAAAAAAATAACATTAATCTCAAAAAAATATCTTTAAAAAATTATTAAATCGTAATTATAGAATTATACAGATAAAAATTAATTCCTCGTATTTTTTATGTCATAATTTGATATTTAGTTTAGGAAATAAATTTCTTTTAATAACTGACACCTTCAACGGAGCAGAATTCTCGTTACAAGGTTTTTTCTCCTCTCTAACCTCAACATACAGACATCTCGACGTAATCAAAACAATGCTTTCACATCAACGCTGGGTATCTTTTGTGAACCACGTACGAGTCTATCATGACTATATGAGATAAGCTTTTATTTTTTTCAATTTTGTTATGTAACGCATGGTTTTCATTTATTATCTCATTCACCTAATTATTTAGATTTTAGGTGTTGTCTCTGTTCGTAGCAAGTGTTTAAATTTTTTTTGTTGATAAACCCGTGTTGATATAATGTCCATGCCTCTACCCAATTAGATGGTATATTTGCAGCTTTTTTAGGTTGGCTTCATCATCTTCGAACACATGTTATTTTAAAATGCCGCTTTTAAATAAAGTTAGTAATACAATTTAAAAAAAAGTATATCAGATGTATATAATTATAATATAATATAATAATATTTTTTTCAATAAAGAAAATATAGTTATAATAATTGATTAAAATTTAGGATCGACTTTTTCAAAGACTAAAATGAAATCGCCTTATATTATAGAGACAATCAAGACAACAATATATTTAAGTGAAAAAAACATATTTAAGTCAATTTAAAAGGATATAAGATTAGGTGAAATTTGTATATCTATTATTTCTTAACAAGCCTGGGAGAGGAATATTATGATAAGAAATACTATATTTTTCTATAAATTTTTTTACATGTCATCTTATTACTTTATAAAGTAAGAAAGAGAATATAACTAATACCTTAAAAATATAAAAAATATTTAATACTTTCTTTATTTAATAATTAGAAAGATTTATATAAATAAAAGATAAAAAAATTTAGAATTATTCATATTACTATAGATTGAATGCGCGGTTCAGCCTCAACGACTTTCCTTGTTAAATCTGGTTGCATATAGTTACGTTTCTCATCTCTGTGCTGCATTTTGTCGATTCAATTATTCAAGCAATGTTACACAGATCGATGTTGCGTGAAGGAAACTGTGTATATTGTGTGTGGCAGATATATTAGCTTGTAAATTCTGCTCACTCACTGCTGCCATTCAAACTCGAGGTTATTGTCATCCCACCTCCTGATCACGTGGTATTTTGTTAAATAAATGATCTTATAAATAACTGGTGTGTCTTTTTCTTTTGTAATAGCATCGCACACTTGCACTTATATATATAATTTAATTCACCCGTATAAATTAATTTCAAGTAACATTAGAAAATATTCTTGATATGTCATATCAAGATTAAGCTATGTCATGCACACGTGAGCCTAAAGCAGGCTCTGAATAATTATAAGCAATAGAAAAATTAGATGCTTTAAAAAATTAATTAAATATAATTCTTTTATATGATTCAAATTTTGTTTTATGTGGTTGAAACATACACTAGTTTACTCTTAAGTTGGGATAATTATTGATAAGGTTTTTTTATTTTTATGTATACTTATAGTAATTTTTTGTGTGTTGGTGATCTTAAAACAAGGGTTTGAACTAAGTAAGTTTTGAAATAAAATCATTGGTTAATTATTAAATTCAATATATCTTTATTTTTTTAATTTCTTTAATCAATACTACAGTTTTATAATCCACATTAAATGTTACAAAATACTTTTCAAATTGTCATCAACTTATATTTTTCTGTCAAATGAATCTATCTTTTTACATGAAAGGGTGTTTATAATATTTTATGGTACTTGCCATTGTATATGCATGAAAGAAAGATAAATATAAATATAAATGTTATACATACCAATCGTTGAATTAAATTTTTTTATTGAGTAGATCAACTCTATAAATTTTTATAAAATTTTAAAACTATTTGATATTTTATTAATATTTATCATATTTGAAAAAAATTATTTATCAATTTTAGTTAATTAATACTTTTCATTTTTGCTTTATTATTTGTCTTTTTTAATATATCTTTTATCTTTTTAATATGTTATCACTCAATGATTTTCTCTCTGAATAATTGATTAGGTAAAAATAAGAATACAATTACGGATAAAGTAATATCTAATTCTATATTAAACTTCTAAAATTTTGAAAAAAATTCTCATCATCGACGTTCATAAAAGATCAAGGGAGTATTTTTTTTGGGGGGGCGGGGTGTTGAACAACATAAAATCATTTTTTATGCACTTAAATAATTACAGATTTTAAGCACGCAACTATCATTTTCCAAAACGGTTTTACCTGTCCTAATCACGTTTCTTTTACTGCTTACTCTTGAATGTTATGTGTCGCACTATCATCTACAATTTAATTGGTGGTTATACATCCTACCCAGTTGCCACCACCATTTCTGTTTCTATTTCCCTTCACACCTCATTCAAATATTTCTTTTATATAAACTATTGGTCACAACATTCCACCACTGTCTGTCACACAAAAAATACCCTTTGCAACCTCTGTTTGTTCTTCCTACTTCTCACTCACACATACTTGTCTCGTTTTCCTGCCCTCGAAATTCGTTAGTTCTTCTCTTTGCTCTCAATCTTTTCCACGACAGAGTCTTCACTCCACTGCTCGTGTGTCTCAGTTAAATGTAACTGCAATCTCTTCTTCTTCTTCTTCTTCTCTGGTTTGCTTCAACCTGCTCTTGTTTCCTTTTTAAGTCCTCTTGCAGAAAAATGTAATTTTGATTTTAGATTAAGGTACCCTTTTGCTTTTTCAATTAATGTCCGAATCCTCAAAAGTGTTCTGAACGAATCCCCCATCATGGTCTCAGTCATGGAATCTCGTTAATCTGATTCTAGCTGCCTCATCTTTGACCGTACTGTTTTCTGTTGATGAACATTCTTCTCAGTGCTTTCTAAACCGTAGCAAATGCAGGTTGTGAAGATGGGTCTTCGTTAATTGTGTTGAATTGCCCTCCATAGCTATACATTCAGAACTGGTATTTGATTAACCTCAGTACTTTGAGTGTGTAGTGAAAGTGTACCATGTAACTGGAATGCTACCAAGTCTGCTTCTTCTTGGTTTGTGACTGGGAGAGCAAGTTTGGTCTCCCTTGATAGCATATGGAGGGTTTCTGCAGTAATTTGGAGAGAAGGGTTCTTTTGGATCCATGCTTTGTCATGGCTAAGCGCTAGTTTTCACTTTCAGCTTTCTGGAGTGTTTCTACTTTCTACCCTTCTTGTGAAGTGTTGAATATATCTCTGAGTTTCGCTTGGATATGTAATCCAAGTGCTTTTTTTTTTTGGTTCAATTACTGACTCCTTCCTTTGTCATTCATTACAATATATCCAAAAAGTTCTTCATAAATTCTTTGAAATGTAAATTCTTTTACTGGATTCATTTATTCATTTTCTTCACCAAGGGCCCTATGCACTCAACAATCAACAAATGACTATACCTTCTTCTACCAGCCTTTATTCTGTTTAGGATGATATGTAGAATTCCAGTATCCCTGCCCGGAGTTATATTTATATTTTCACATATGCAGCTTTAATCACTATTTTACCTCTAGAGCTCCCTTGAAGTGAGTCAGCATCTTCCAATTACATATTTTCCTTCTCCTTCTTCCCTTTCTTTCTCTATAAACAAAAACTTAAGATCAATATCAATTCCTTGGTATTGCAAGACTTTCATGGAAGAAACATTTGTTCCCTTCCGTGGGATTAAGAATGACCTCAATGCAAGAATTATGTGCTACAAACAAGATTGGACCAGTGGATTCCAAGCGGGTATCAGGTTTGTGATATAAATTATAAATTTGCTGGTTCTGATATTACAATTATAATCTGACTGGCAGCCTCTAGTATTTAACCAAAAATTGATCAATGATTTAATTTTGATGTTGTTTTATATAGGATCCTCGCACCAACTACATACATATTTTTTGCTTCAGCAATTCCTGTTATTTCTTTTGGGGAGCAACTGGAGAGAAGCACTGGTACAAGAATATTTTTCAGGTTGAGTCTCCTTTTGGTATTCTGGTCATTGTTTGCTAAAATAATGCTTCCTTGGTCACATTATACAGATGGAACACTCACTGCTGTGCAGACTCTTGCATCAACTGCACTTTGTGGTATTATCCACTCAATTATTGGAGGGCAGCCTCTCCTCATACTAGGTGTAGCTGAGCCAACAGTTCTGATGTATACATTCATGTACGACTTTGCAAAGGATCGAAAAGATTTGGGACACAAACTATTCTTGCCTTGGACTGGATGGTATCTTTGGAACTACTTGAGTGATTTACCTTTTTTAAGGGAATTAATGATGCCATGTTTGGTTTTCAGTTGTAAATGTATGTTTTGGTCTAAAAGTATGTTTGCTCAAAAGTAACTCTATAGTTACTTTGGGTTTAATAGTATTTTTGAACTCTTCCAACTGAAAACCAAACATGCACTGATTAACTGGAGTAACTTTCTCAATATATATTTTTTATCAATAAATCTTTTAGGGTGTGTGTTTGGACTGCCCTGTTGCTCTTCTTGCTAGCCGTTCTCGGTGCATGCTCCATAATCAACAGATTCACACGCCTTGCTGGTGAACTATTTGGTCTGCTAATTGCAATGCTCTTTATGCAGCAGGCTATAAAGGTGAGTAATCTGCAACTTTAGTATGTGGTTTTTAAATTCGAACCTTCTGTTAACAATTACCTAAAATGAAACTAATGTTTGACAATAAGGTTAATAATCTCCATTTTAAAGGGACTTGTGGAAGAGTTTGGTGCACCCAAGACTCAGAGAGAAGGTACCAATCAGATTGCACTCCAATCCTCTTGGCTGTTTGGCAACGGAATGTTTGCTTTAGTTTTGTCATTCGGCCTTCTGTTTACTGGTCTAGGAAGCCGCAAAGCTAGATCCTGGCGTTATGGGACAGGTATTCACTATGCTTCTGAACTATGATCTAAAAATTTAGTAGGGAATTGATTTTCATTACAAGATAGACTGTAAGTTTGAGATACCTTCAGATAAACCAAGTTCATGTCCTCAAGTGCTAGTTTGGCAGTCTGTTTCCATTTCTCACCAATTAATCAAATTTTGCCTTATGCATTCATCTGGTTGTTTTTTTGCAGTAAATAACTTGTCCTATCAACATTTTCATTCTTCTAAAATATGGTTATATTATAGGTTGGCTACGGGGATTTATAGCTGATTATGGAGTCCCACTAATGATTCTCCTATGGACTGCTGTGTCTTACATGCCAGTCAACAAGGTCCCAAGGGGAATCCCTAGGCGACTTTTCAGTCCAAACCCATGGTCTCCTGGTGCATACTCAAATTGGACTGTTGTCAAGGTGACTTTGATTATTTAGTGTGGATATTAATCTCATGGTGCATAATGCATACGGAAAGCCACATTCTAACTTTCCCCCATGCAAAGTAGGCATGGCTTGTTGCTCATTTTTGTTAAATTTTGCAGGAAATGTTGAATGTGCCTCCACTATACATTATTGGAGCATTTATACCCGCAACTATGATTGCTGTGCTTTACTACTTTGATCACAGTGTTGCATCACAACTTGCGCAGCAGAAGGAGTTCAATCTACGAAAACCCTCATCTTATCATTATGACTTGCTACTCCTAGGCTTTTTGGTACGTAATTCTTTGAAATACTTGGAAATCCATTGCAATGCCAGTGAATGGAAATAGATAACCTGTTTCTACTTTCTACTACATCTAGCAAATGTTTCCTTTTAATTTTTTATTCATTTTGCTGGCCAGACCATATTGTGTGGGCTTATTGGAATCCCTCCTTCCAATGGTGTGATTCCACAATCTCCTATGCATACCAAAAGCTTAGCTACTCTAAAACATCAGGTGACATAATTCATATTGATATTTGAATACAGTACCTAACCATCTATTAGTTCTGCTTAGACTTAATTCAGATTTATGGTTGAATGATTATAGCTCTCTTGGACAGAGACACACATTGTTTCTTCTGATTATGCATGGTACTAGTGGACATGTATGTTTGGATGGAAGAGTTTCGAGGGGAAGATAGGAGAATGATAAATTTACATTTTTAAATTGAGAGAATTATAAAATATTTATGTAAATGAATAGGAAAACATCGGAAGGTTGCTTGATAATCTCTTATTTTATTTATATCATTTTGAAATATTCTCAAACATGACTTGTTGCTATGTATAGGCTAACTGTTATTGCCCATTTTGCTTAGTCTTGTCTATATATAACTAAGCTAATTGACTGTTATGGATATTTGTTTTGTTTGGAATAGCTTTTACGGCATGAACTTGTATCTACTGCACGAAAAAGCATGCAGAAAAATATGAACCTGAGTCAGTTATACCAAAGTATGAAAGAAGCATATGATGTAATGCAGACTCCATTGGTTCCCCAAATGCCACCCACCTTGGTAAATGTAATCCTATGATTTCCAATTGATCTGAATTTTGCGATCTTCTTTGTCCTTTACCATTGGTTTTGTTCTTCAAGCAGGGGCTGAAAGAACTGAAGGAATCTACCATTGCTCTGGCTTCAAGTCATGGATACATTGATGCCCCTGTTGATGAGATTGTCTTTGATGTGAATAAGGATATTGATGACCTTTTGCCAGTTGAAGTTAAAGAGCAGCGCCTCAGCAATCTGCTGCAGGCATTGATGGTTGGGGCTTGTGTTGCTGCCATGCCTCTTTTGAAGAAGATACCTACTTCAGTGCTTTGGGGCTACTTTGCCTTCATGGCAATTGAAAGCTTGCCAGGAAATCAGTTTTGGGAGAGAATATTGTATCTTTTCACTGCTCCAAGCCGAAGATACAAGTAAGTCTATGCTCATAGTCAACATTAACAAATGCTTATGAGTGTTATATCATTCCATTTTAAGAGATTGAAGATTTTTCTCTTTCCCTTTCTAGGCTGCTGGAGGAACACCATGCCACCTTTGTTGAGACTGTGCCCTTTAAAGCGATTGCCATGTTTACTTTGTTCCAGACATCGTACTTGCTTCTTTGCTTTGGCATAACCTGGATACCACTTGCTGGGGTCCTTTTCCCACTGTTAATCATGCTTCTTGTCCCGGTCCGGCAATATTTTCTTCCCAAGTTTTTCAAAGGAGCCCATCTTCAAGAGTTGGATGCAGCAGCATATGAAGAAGCACCTGCCATTGCTTTCAACATGTCCTTTGAAGTAAGTGGTTTGAATCATACTAGTTTGAACCTTTATCAGATCAATGCAAAAATGATATAATCTTGTATCACATATCTTGTTCACAGTTCAATGTCTATATACCTGGCAGGACCTAGGTAACCATGCAACAGTCAATGTCACCGGTGGGGAAATTCTTGATGAGATTATTACAAGGAGTCGCGGAGAGATACGTCGCACTCAAAGCTCCAAAACATCTAGTTCAACTGCAACTCCTATAGGAGATATAAGACCTGCCAATAGCCCACAAATACCGCGAAGGGTTCCCAGCCCTTGAGTAACTGTATTGAGAGGGGAAAGCAGCCTAGGATCAAACGGAAAGGAGATGAAGTTAATGCAAACTCCTAGTCCACGGCCATCTTCAGTTCCTGAAAGAAAAGATATCAAGGGTTCACCTTCAAGCTAAAATGTATCTTTAGAACTGATTAAAATATAGTAAGTGATGCTCTAGAGGTCATGAGTTTGTGACAAGTTAAAAGTCATCTTCTAGATGTCTCTCTTTTGCTTCCTTTTAACCTTTTACCAATAGAGTTTGTTGTTTGACTGCTATATTACTTACAATATAAAATGGGCAGGGATATTTTCAAGTTGATGGAAAGATGCTGTTGGATGTTAGTTATGTTGCTGTTTAAATATTGGTTTTATGTAGTTTAACTTGTTTTTTAAATATCAATAAAGGGATTTGGGGACATGAAAAACTTTCTTTAAAGTGAGTTTGTTTATAAAATGAACGAGTAATACCTTTAGATTTTAGTGAATTAGTATCATGGTGCACTTTAAATTGTTTGCTTAGAGTTAGACAAACTTTATTTTAATAAAATTCATTTTGTTTAAAAGTGAACTGATTTGTGTTTGGAAATATGTCTGTGTGTGTGTATAAAAAAGTGATTTTGACATAAAGAATGTGGATTGCCAAAGGGTGTGGCTTTATCTTTTGAGTTAGCTTAAAAATTAAATGTTAAGAATCTAATTGTAAATACACACGTAATACGCACACAATGGATTTTACTCATCCCAAGAGGTAACAAAACGTTGCTTTCATGTTAGGGAACTAGAATAATGCATGCTTTGTTTTGTAGTCATGGTAGATACATTCAAAGTCATGTTTAGTCAATTAGCTTAGTTATACATAGACAATACTTAACAAAATTGCGAATACTAAAACGTTGCTTTGGGGTAAACACAATGTTTGACCAAATATGAAAGGGTTAGATATATTCTTTATTACTTCAGAGAAGATAAATATGTTCTGTGACATGTGTAATATTACGTTACATTATATTATGTAACAAAAAATGCAGAGACCATTTAAAAGGGCCTACTTTTTGTTTCTCTTTTCATTATGGTCTTGTAAAAGTGCATGGTGTTGGGATCTGTAGGTGCATGATTCCAAGCACACATGTATTCATTCTTTGACTATATTTTTGGGAAGAGACAGCATTAACTTTGATGTCTATACACACATGAATTGGATAATTTGTATACTTATTTATGATAAAGTGTCACTAGAGGAGAAGTATGATTGCAATATGATGAGTATGACGATGAAAGCATACACAAGGCTATGTTATGATGTGTTAATTAGGCTACTATAGCGTTTGGATTTTCAGGTTACAAAACAGAATTGAAGTCTCGATTGACGGTGACTTTGGGAACTTCTGGCCCTACATCTTTCATCTCAAGTCAAACACTTTACCTAATGAGCACCAAACAGTGTCCTATCAAAGCTTTAGATATACACTAACACTTGCATCTTCCCTTCTGCCTTTTCAATAATGGCACTAGGAGAGTACATTGAAAACCCCTTTTATCTGCACGCCTTGTCCCATTGTGATTAAAGATGCAAGTAGGCTAATATTAAATTCATCGTTAGGGCCTAACAATGGTGAGCTACTGCTATCTGTTGGTCCAAGTGGTTGGAGCTTAATTTTTCTCAAGAAAGATTTTAGATTCGAGTATTGGGAAGAGAGAAAAAACAAATGTATGGAAAACTTTACTCTCTTATATAGGTCTATTGGGTTCAAATTGGATGAGTCTGAGTCCAATGTGACTTTTTAGATACCAAAAATCTAGACCATAAAATAATTGCTAGTTAGTACTCTACATAACTAACTTCTAGACTATAGTTAGTAATCTCTTAACATGTCAAAGGGAAATTGATTATTCTAAAGTAACTAGATGTTCAATAAGTAAATTTTAAGACGATGTTTGCTAGCAATATTTTTAGTTAGAAGATTATATCATGATTAGATATATGGTTTGTTTTATCACTAATGAATTTTTTTTACTGACCCAATTTTTAATGAATTAGTGTATCGAACTAAAATTGTTGAGGAACAATAATGATAGATCCATTGTTTTTTGTTTAGAATAGTTGTTAGTAAAAATTGTTATTCTTAATTTTTTTTTCTTTGACTGCTTTATATATATTTATTTATGTTTTATTTTCTAGGACTATTTTTTTTTTGTTCTTATTATGTTATATAAATTTCCTTCATGATATAGATTTGAAAAATGTCCAGTTGGTGGCTCAACTCATCACAATGCATTGTGATTCAGAACTCTAGTTTGCCTACTTTGTAAAAAGAGCATGTTTGCTTTAGATGCTTGAAAAGGTTGTTTCAATTAAATGAAATAAGGATTCTTGTCATTGGTGTGAGGACCCATCTCGTGGATAAGAAACATAACTTGGTGGAAAGCATCCAATCTTTCCACTGTCTGATATGCAATACTAGCGTCCAAAACTACACGGCAGAAAACTTTGAATTAGGGTGTATTTGCATACATAATTTAATTAAGAACTGATTCGATAAGTAATTATCATATGATAAATTATGTACTATAAGTTGATTTTATAAGCTTGAACTTTACATAAACTCTACACAAACTACTTCTATAAGATATCATGGCAAGTTTATGGAAATTATATATTGTAAATAACTTATGAACACAGGAGTGCGTTTGGATTGACTTATGCATAACTTATTTGAGTTTATCTACCAATATGAACACTTGTGAGAGTATTTGACAGAATTTATAAAAATAGCTTATGTGAGGGATTTCCAAAATATATTTGAAAGGTTGCAATGATTAATCACAAGATGACAGTTGGCTCAACGGTTGTGCCACTTGGGTCATGCAAGGTGACATTTGTTCGAACTTGGCTGTGGACATTTTTGATTTTTGGAATGTTATTTAATGGATTTAAAATTGGTAAACAAAAAGGTGCTTCCAATAGGGTTCAGACACAAGACCTATTGCAAAGGGGTGCAAGTTCCATCCGTTGGACCAATGCATCTCATTTGTCATTGAATGCGCGTGAATAGGTATATATTGTTTCAAATTAACCAGATGAAGAGTTGTTTCTCTTCACAAAGTGGCATGACTTGCTCTATGCAACACCCTTTCTTATAAAAGGATATTACAACATAAGTAATATTTTTAACAAAAAATAATATTAATCTTTATTTCGAAAAACCTTCTTTCAAATTATTTCAAGTCAACCCAAAATTGCATATAATTTTTTTTTCCTTTTCAATACTAGAAAATTATAATTTATTTTGACTTGAAACTCTCACCTAAATTATTTATATCGAAAACTCATTGATGTCATAACGTATTATTGAAAGAAAGTAAACATCAATCTGGATAAATAATATATATCATATATAAAGCTGATCCAACAGTCTATAAGTACATCAAACTAAATGTCTAGTAATGTCATATAATATAGAGTCAGTCATCCAAAATATTTCGATACAAGAGCCCATCCGGTAGAGTCGGTCTATAAAAACAAGATTCAAAAAGATAATGCAACATCCTGCGCTATATTCACTCCCAGCTCAATCTACATCTGCTCCTGTTGAGTTGTACCCTGTCTCTGTCTCTCTGACCCTCTCCATAAATCCCAAATCTCCTGTATAGGCCTCGTTACATCTAATATCATGTTTTTTACAGTCCAGCGAAGAGATCCTTCTGCTGGTGCCTCTAGGAATGTTACTTACCCAAGGTATGTTCCCCATTGGGTGATCGGGTTAACTATCCACCCTTCCCCCTCACCCCTTCGGCCTCAGACTCAGTCTACGTACCTTCGCCAGTCCAGCGAAGAGATCCTTCTGCTGGTGCCTCTAGGAATGTTACTTACCCAAGGTATGTTCCCCATTGGGTGATCGGGTTAACTATCCACCCTTCCCCCTCACCCCTTCGGCCTCAGACTCAGTCTACGTACCTTCGCCAATCCATTCGGCAGGTAGTCTATCTATATGAATCATGTTCCAAAGAGCACAAAACATATAGGCAAGGGTGAAAAATCCTCGTATACAAGTTACTAAAACATAGTGACAACAGAATAAAAGAAAGTAGATCATACTTATCAAACATAACCTACATCATGCATTTCTCTACCATTTACCTTTTCTCAACACAAAAGTATATAAATTCTCTGTTAACACCGGATTCTCACATACACAATGAAAATCACCACAGTTACAGCACATAACTCAGCATCAAGCAATATATTATCAACTCAGACATATTATAATGCATGACACTTCTATTTCCCTCTCAACCCCGGTGTAATGCTCCATGGAGACTTTTCTCTTCATCAACAACATTTGAGCGATAGGCTGTAGCGTAAACTTAACATAATAAACCAAACTGTCCCCTTTTTCATGGACTTGGATAACCAACTGTCCCCTTTTTCATGAACTGGTTTTACAATTATTCAGTAGAGCCACATTTAAAATATAATACCATATCACAAATAGGTCAGTTAGTCAGATTTATCCAAGCCGGGTGCTCTACTCAATCTCGGCTTGCTGGGATCCACCACACGACCATTGAGACTTTCGAAACCTGGATAATCCCAGTAGGTAATTGTAGCCCAACCGTACCTATTTTCAACCCCATCCGGGTTGTAATGCTCATCATTTGGCCATCCGCCAAATCTCTTTCTCTATATGCATATGACATAACACATTGCATACAAAATCAATCACAATCACTTTCACATTGGTTTCTCTTGTAATTTATTTCATACACATCTCTATGTTACCACTTGTAACATTCTCAATCTCTTCTCTATGTTACCTATTGTAACAATCACACATAACCTTCTCTCTTGGTTATGTTATTCTTTTGCACCGTCACATATAACTGTTGGAATCAAATTATTCAAAAGCATTTCTAATCACTACAAGAATTAAGGGATTTGGTGGCGGTTGTTTACTGGCGGTTGATTTCAGCCGCCCTTAGGTTCTATGGCGATTGGAAAAATATAGATTTGAACGCGTCAAGTTTAACCGCCGTTAGGTTGGGAACTAATTACATTTTCGATGTTTCTGTTTCCCGCAAAACTTTTCCCACTCGCGGTATAATTTTTCCCTAATCTGTCCTTTCCAAAACTTCTCACATTTCACTTTTCCATTCGATTGCGATCACTACAAGCTCCACGACGGCGATTGGAAGTGGCAATTGAGGGATTTCATGGCGAAGCACCCGAATGTGGTTGTTCTGGACTCACCGGAATCGATCGAGAGACTCAACATTTGACAGGGAAAGAAAATTACGGAATCAATTCGAGAAATTATCGTTGAGGTTGAGAAGAATTTCCAAAAAATGCCCTAACCTCAGAACAGAATATGCATCAAAATATAGAAATTCGGTAATTGCTTGAACCCTTTCTTTCTTTTCTGCCCACCACACTGTTTAATGGTTACTCATTGCCGTTTAATGCATCGAAATTCCCACAATAGATTAGTTGTTGTTAAGAGCAAATTGTAAAGAAAAGACGAATGAGGAAAGTTAACAATTGCTGGTTGATGAGGAAATTAGGACATCATTTTCTATGCTCCTTTCGCTCCCTTTCTCTACAACAAAATTGTGGTATCACTCTTCTCTTACACTTCGATTTATCTATTTAGAATTTCCTTTGGAGTGAAAAAAGTTTATGCTGTCCAATTTTCATGTTAATTAATTAATTAATAGGATCTTACAAATTAATATCGATCACTGCACAAGTGAATGCTCAGCTGTGATGCATATTTTAAAGTTTCTGCTTATTGCAGCTAAGAGTTCAGGTGGAACTCTGATTCTAATTGAAATCAAAATTTGGTGATTACAAGATCAATATAGTTGTCGGTTACAAGGAAAGAAGGAACATCTAGTGCTAGATCAATGGAACAACAGAACAACCTAAGTTTTCAAAGGAAAAGGGAACAAAATCAAGGCAGACAGTTTTTATGAGACAAGGTAGGAATATGATGAAGAAATCTCAGTGATATGGATTTCACTGATATTTTTTTGTGCATACAGCTAATCATGTTTAGAATAAGGTTGTGTTATTTTAAGTTTGCTTTTTCCTTTTTAATTGGATCTGAGGTGGTTTTTTTTTTTTTTGGCAGCCAACTGCTAAGATTATGATGAAGAATAAGAAGGTGCTATAACAATTAATTCTTTTTCCCTTTCTTTTTATATGATTTTTTAGGAATATTTGGTAAAAGGTTTTTCAATTTAGGAAGAATTGACCTCAAGTGATGAATTGTTCCTAAAGTGGAAATATTTTCTGAACAATTCCTTTTGGTATATATTATGTTATCTTCTTTTATTTAAGTTCAGATTTCATGTTTTCTAGTATGATAAACAATTACCTTCAGTGTTTCACTGGCTTCTTTTATTTAAGTTGCTATCATTGTTCACTGTTCAATGACATTTCTTGTATTTGCAACAGGGGGTGGTGATGACAGAGGATTTCTTTGGAAAATCAGCAAAGTCGATTGGGCTTCTCAGCTTAGAGGTATTTGCATGATAAAGAGGTATTGATGGGTAGATTTTTTTTCTATTTAGGATAAGTGCAACATAATAATTAGTAAAGTAAAGTTCATCTTATATATTCTGAACGTTATAAATTTTTTGAAATTTTCTGAAAAGTTCATCTTGGAAAATTTTCTAAAATTCTGAATTTTTTTGCTAAAGAGGTACTTGTCAGTTGTCCCCTTTAATTTTGTGAAGCTTTCTAGTTTTTAATTGTTGGATCCAGACCCTGGAATTATTGTCCAAGAATTATAGCTTCTGAGAAGCAATTAACTTACTATCAAAAGCAAAGAAAGAAGATATTGATCTATCCATGAAGATATTGAACCATAATGTCAGGAGTAGTTTCATTTTGTCACTTTTACTTTGTTATGCATTTTTTTTTAATATGCTTAACATATATAAGTCATTTAGTTTCTGATACTAATTTTTATCAAGAACGGAGGCCATTGACTAGCTCAAGTCTTTTCTTCACAGTTTGAAGCTTATGTGAGGTAAGACTTTGTACAAGACTAGTATTATATTGAAGATGTATGTTTCGAATTATGGTTATTCCTTCAAAACTTGGACTTTTACTTGAAAGGTTTATATAAATACAATGTCTAGGTTTATATAAATATAATGTCTCTTCTTTAGTTAGTCATTGGATTATGTCTCTATTTCCTGGTCTATGTATGTAACTGTTAGTTTTTAGCATTTCCCCATTCTATTTTATTTCACCTTGCAATATAGACAGACACCATTCCTCACCATGGTCAACACTTTGTGTGGCTGTTTCTCTGATTTAAGTTCGACATTCTCGTTATGTGTTCTCCTTTTTCATTCCATTGCTATCGTTTGTTAGTTACATATTCTCTTGATGCCATATCAGTAAATTTTTGTTTTATTTTGCAACCAACACAAACAGTTGCTCCTGTTCACAAAACTACCTCAGTCTGGCACTCATCTTCCATGATTGTGAGAGTTAATTTCACTGTAAACTCTTGATATTTGTTACTATGTTTAACTCAAAATAAGCTATTTTTTTGTTTTATTTTACAGCCAACACAAGCAGTTGCTCCTGTTCACGCAACTCCTTATCTCGGCTTTTTTAGGAATCTACCACTGTTTCAAATTTTAATTTAGAAAATACCACTCTTTTCAGATTAATTAGCAATCTACCACTGTTTTTTTTAGGTGAGAAGTCCCCTCCCCCAAAAGGGATTTCTCACCATCGTTTTATTTTTTTTTTCAAAATTTTCTATGGGAAGTCTCCTCCTCTAAACCCGACTTCTCACCATTGTTTTAATTGTTTTTCCAAAATTACCTATGGGAAGTCTCCTCCCCCAAAAGGGACTTCTCACCATGATTTTTTTATTTTATTTTCTTTTTTTCGGTTTGATTTTAGTGGTTTTAGGTTTTTGTTAGAGTGGTTTATGGTATTAAGTGGTTTGTGGTTTTAGGGTTTAGGTGGTTTTAGGGTTTTGGGGTTATTTAAATTTATTTATTTATTTAATTTATTAATTCATAATTATCATAATTAAATTGGTCTAGAACCTTAATAGTAAATAATAATACAATAAAATGATTACGATTGAAATTTCAAAAGGGGTACAACGATTCACATTTCCTACTCTGTGGAATGTCTAGGATGGTAATTAGGACATTTATTTCTAGTATGACCCTCATTTCGACACAATCCACACCTTTTACTGTGACGACTCATTTCTACCTGATCCATCTCAGTGCGAATGCGGGTAGATTGTGGTCGACCCCGTGGTAGCCTTCGCATTTGCGGATCGTGGCACACTTGAGGTCCAGTGGCCAATATTCTTCGTTGGGCAACACACTGAACTCTTCACGGTAAACGTTGAAGACGTTTTCCAACTTATACACGGGAAGCACATATATCATGTAATCGTGGGAAACTGATGAACAAGCAGCGATGACGTGTGAACACGGGATGTGTATTGCCTGAAATTTACCACAGTCACATTTTCTTCCATCTAGATCTATACACAGAAAATACTTTGTTGTCGGTTAAAAGTATGAACGTTGTGAGAATGTGCTTTTGCCCGTTCCTTCTCAATAGCCTTGGTCAGAATTTCAGTGTAAACGTGGCTAGATGCCATCATTGCGGCCGCTTGCCTTCCATTCTTAACAAATGTTTCAGACAACCTATAATAGATTGCTTGGACAATTGCAGTGATCGGAAGGTTGCGTGTCCCCCTTAGTACTTTGTTGTTGCATTCTGCAAGGTTAGTCGTCATGTGCCCCCAACGCCGCCCTTCATTATTTTATTATATTATTATTTACTAATACATTAATTAATTACCACAAATATAATTGTGGTAATTATGAATTAATAAATAAATTAATTAATTTAAATAACCCCAAAACCCTAAAACTACCTAAACCCTAAAACCACAAACCACTTAATACCATAAACCACTCTAACAAAAACCTAAAACCACTAAAATTAAACCGAAAAAAAGAAAATAAAATAAAAAAATCATGGTGAGAAGTCCCTTTTGGGGAAGGGGACTTCCCATAGGTAATTTTGGAAAAATAATTAAAACAATGGTGAGAAGTCGGGTTTAGAGGATGGGACTTCCCATAGGAAATTTTGAAAAAAAAAATAAAACGATGGTGAGAAGTCCCTTTTGGGGGAAGGAACTTCTCACCTAAAAAAAACAGTGGTAGATTACTAATTAATCTGAAAAGAGTGGTATTTTCCAAATTAAAATTTGAAACAGTGGTAGATTCCTAAAAAAGCCCCTTATCTCAGTCTGGCACTCATCTTTCATAGCATATTTTTTATTTCAATTTTTTGTTTAAAACTTGGCACTTTATATTTTAAATTTGGTTACATACTATGTTTGGCCTGGTGTCACTTCAGCAAATTGGGTGTTGTGCAGCTGCTATATTTTGGAGTTTTGGTCATGATTGTTATGGGGTGTCTTAGTTTAGGAATGATGTGTTGTAATGTTCTTGTTAAATCTTATGCTACTTGTACCTGTATAACTCTTTGGCTTGGCACATCTTGTGCTATGCCATTTTTTATTAATTTATTTTGCCTCTTCATTTTCCTTTTTGATTGCTGATTATTTTTTTTAAAAATATCATATAAATAGCGGCGGTTCAAACCGCCGCGAAATGCAAATGGATATTAAAAATATTTGCTAGCGGTTAAAACCGCCGTTAAAGGCTCCCAACTGTTTGCAAAAGTAAACTCATGTTAGCGGCGGTTGCAAATTATTTTATCGGCGGTTTCAACCGCCGCGAAACCTTTTACCGGCAGTTATTCCCACGGTTGCAAATCACCGACGCAAAGTTGCTTAATGGCGCTAGATTTGCTGGCGGTTTCCTAGCCGACGCTAAAATAATTAGTGGCGGTTTGAACCGCGCTAAAACACATTTTTGACCGACGCAAAATCCCTGAATTCTTGTAGTGAATGCATGAATTCCCTAAGTGATTTTGATGATAACAATAATTATTAAAGGTTTTACAAAGTCTGCTGACAAGCTCTTGTAGGTACAACAAAGATAAGTCCAGCGTCCAGTGTGACATTGACACATATATGTACAGTCCAAGAGTGGAGCGTCCAATGGACTCAAAGAAGCAATACGTCCAATGAAGCTTTGCGTCCAAAGAAGCAGAACCTATAAGCATTCAGCAATTATTCATGGAGACACACTATGCTTTGCGTCCAAAGAAGCAAAATTAATAAACGTCCAACGATTGCTATAGAGACGTACTATCAGAGAAGCAAAGTCATAAGTCCATATGGTAAGCAATGAATATGCGTCCATATGAACCAAGTTGTCTCAAGTACAAATGGTAAGCAAAGGTATGCGTCCATTTTGTACATAACCTGAATAGTCCATATATTCTACATGCTGCGTCCAAAACGCAAAAGACACAACTTGCTATTTATTGCTCTTGCATTTAATATGGAACATATTTATTGAGCAAATGATTTGAAATAAATAGCTATATTCAACGTGTTTGAACATGCATTTAATGAAAAACATAAAGCACTGTGGAAAGTGTACTTAGAGAGAGAGTGTACTATGTTTATTTCTATATCTCTCTGAACACTACTTTCTGCTTTACACAGTGTATTCTCTTTGTCTCAACAGAATATTACCATTAACCTTTGTGCAATTGAGACTATGAGTACAGGTTGCTTCTGAGTTAGGAGAAAGAGACGCAGGCATACATACTGAAGTGAAACTCCTCAGAGCAACGGAAAAATAGCATTTAATGCTATTAGAGAACGGTCATATTTATGAAGGCTGAAGCTGAATTATTCAAAGAACAAGTCTGAAGCTTCATCAAAGCCTATAAATACCATGAACAAGAAGAAGAATACAAGAGACTGAACCAAGAAAAAGAAAGAGCTGAAACGCTGTGCAAATACTTTGTCTTTGTAAAAATCTTGTATTATTTTCCTTCTTGTAAAAGAGAGTTTGCTTAACTCTCGAAGTGCTTAAGATTTTCATATTCTCACTTGTGTGAGTTAGATAGCACTTTAAGTCAAAAAATACTCTTCTGAGTTGTTTGAGCCTGGAGAGGCTTGGTTAGAAAGAATACTTGGGTTGAGCCTGAAGAGACTTGTCTGTAAAAGAATGCATGGGATATAGCCTGGAGAGGCTGCGTGCAAAGAATACTTGGGGTTGAGTCTGGAGAGGTTTGTTTGTAAAGAATACTTGGTTTGAGCCTGGAGAGGCTAGGTGTGCAAAGAATACTCGTTGTAAGGCCTGAAGAGGCTGTTGAAGAATACTTGTGTTCTATCTGGATTGATAGTGAAATCTCTCTAGTTTGCGAAAATTTTAAAAAGTTTTGAAACACAATTCAACCCCCCTTCTTGTGTTTCTCCCTGTTACCTACAATAACCTTCACTCTTGGTTATAACATTCTCATCTCTTTGTGTTTATTCTCATTCAACATGTCTCTTTCTCTTCAATTGATACCTTTTAATTAACCTTTGTCCTTTTAATCAAAAAGCATTTTCCAAATCCAATGTTTAAGTTCTAAAATAAATTACCCAAAATACCTACCAATCTTTAGATTCAAAAGTAACATTTTTCTCTTAAACATATTTGTTTTTAAAAAAATTGAAAAATGTAATTTTCGCAAAATCCTGGGCTGTTTATATTTCAGGATCCAGAACTGTTCACAGGCGCGGGAATTTTCACACCAGCGGTGCAGACAGCTCTGTCCCCTGTTTTCCAGATTTTCACAGCTTCGAAAATGACCACACCCAGGGCATGACAGAATTCGAGTTTCACCAAAATAAAGCCAAATTAATCTTTTCTTTACATGGTTAACACCTAAGGAAGAAAAATGAACAAAATTATATTTTTGGATCAATTATAAAGCTTTTCAAATCATGAACAACCACCTTGAGTTTTCTACTATTCCAATTGCTCTTTAATCTCAAAAGATAATAACTCAACATCAAGCTCTTGATCCAAACATTCAACAAAACATAGAGCAATATCTTCACACTCCAACATATAGCAAAGTCATCACATACAAAGCATAGAGCAAGATCATCACACAAGACATAGAGTAAGATCATCACTCACAAGGCAATTATTTCTCCACAATCAAGAGCAATCCACATCAAAGGAATCCAATCTCAATCACACATAGTTCAAGCAATCCAAACTCATCATCAAGCTAATCCTTCATGACAAAGCCACTTAAGAAAATTTAATATTAAGCATGAACACATCTCTTGGACATCCAATACCATATATAGGAACAAAAGGGCACTTACCTTAATGATCAACATGCTCTCTAAATAAAATTACTAGCTTCTTGCACTAACCACAACCAAACATAGCATACATAATCATCACCCAAGCCTTAATAACCTTGTATGAGTAAATCTCCCCTTACCTCTTTCCTTTAGCTTAGGTAAAACAAGCCCTAGCTTCAAGCCCTTTTTTTCTTCTTCTTGATTTCTCCCTTCCAATCCAACATAAAACATCCAAATACAAAATAAGTTCACTTATTCCATGGAAAATCCTTAACATATGAAAGAAAACTTAAGATTAACCAAACTTAATCCTAAGCTCATAAACCATGAAGAAGACAACAAAAACCTAATCTATGAAGTTCTCATGAAGTACCTTGGTAGCTTGAAGATCCCAAAATCAAGAGCAAACCCTTGGAAATTGACTAACTTGGATGAAAATTTTGGAAAGAAAAGCTTGGAGTATGGCTATGGTGTAAGAGCAAGATAAAGAAATGAAACAAGAGCTCTCCTTCTTCCTCTCCCAAACTCGGCCTCCCCCTCTTTCCTATTACTCAAGATATTATTTTTTTAAGTTAATCATTGCCTTAAAATGAGTTATAAGCCTAATTACTACTTGGTTTATTCCAATTGGCCAAAAACTATGAGTCAAAGATATTTAAAAGCTTTCTACACTCTTCTTCTCAAGCTGGCACAGCAGCTGTCCTAGGGGGGTAAAAATAATTTTTTCACCTTAACCATGGTAAAAGGTAAGTCTCCAAGGTAATTAAATGTGGTAACTTTTGTATTTCATAGTAAAAATTGTCAAAAAATAACCTATTGAAGTAAAAACTCTCATGAATCCTTAAATAAGTCTTAGGCCACGAAAATAAGGTGCCACAAAGGTCTTGGTTCATAAAAATCAAGTTTAGAAGCATTACGGTAATTTTTTGGTTTTACCGTAACCCGTAAATTAGGGTTAAAACGAACTTTCTCTGAAAAATCCCAGAAAATTTCTAAAAATCATAAATATTATAAAAACACCTTTGGTTGGTTGATTTTGGATCATTTTCCAAGCTTCTGGCATTCACCTGTCCTCCTGCTTATCCTATTCTCAGTCTACAGGGACCAAAACTACAATTCTTTGTCTGCTATTCTAAAAATTCCCAAAATAATTTCTAAAATTTTAAAATAATAGAAAACATCATTTGGTACCTCCAAAAATATTTCTTAACTTGTTCTGTTCTCCAAACCAACTCACAGTTCAACCTAGTCAAACTACAAGGACCAAAACGGTAACATTTTTATCCGTTTCTCATAAAATTCCCGAATAAATTTCTAAAATCCTCAAATATTGTAAAATCACTATTTGTACCTTCAAATCTTTTTCTTAACCTCAATCTAGGGTTTCTACTTCACAAAGTCACCATTCCGTCTATTTACGGTAAACATAACTCTGTCTATATCTAAACGTCCGGCTTAAACTATAGTTTTCTAACGTCAGGGAAGCTTTGTCTATGAAATTAATCTTACTAAAATACATCTAACATGCACAAGCACATATTACACACATAAAATACAATTAAAATAGAATAAAAAATTACAGACGTTACACTTTATAAATAGAGGCATTCTGCAACCAGAAATAATATACAAAAATTGATTGCTTAGCCTCGCCCAAACTCTGTCAATTTCAATATCTAAATCATTTCTTTTCTTCTCTAGTGCACAAGAGTAGAAAAGAGAACTTTGTTCTGTAAACTACCATTGATCAATACGCTTGGTGTGGAAGTGCAATACACTCCAAGGAATCCATCGTATCCTGAAGGGGATTCGCTGGTCATCCCAATTGTATCCAGTTTACTTAAACTGGTGGGGGCGAATCGAACTTAAAGGTTAGTGTGTTTACACATGCTTTGGATCTATTTGTGCAACCATCATCACCACTATCATCTTGTTCAAGTTGCTGCCTATTGTCCCCAACACCCACATACAACAGCTCATGACTGGCTCATAAGCTGTTTTCAAAATAAGTTGCCAAAGAAAAGGCCACATGGAAAGGTGTTTTCTGAAAGTTGAAAGGAAACGAAAAGCGAAGACCCTATAGCCTCGACTTCGACTTGTAGGACTTGGCTATTGTTAGCAGTCTGGACCGCATACAAAACCAGAACCCAAATAAAGGGAATTGGTAAATACACCGCCGTGTATTGCCATACACCCCATTTAAAACGTTACGTCAACGTAAAAATACAAAAATAGCCTTTTCCGTGCGAGTCAAAATTTTCAAAAATTTGAATTTTCGGTAGTTATAAAATTCAAATTTATAACTACCAGAAATTCCAATGTCCGGTAAATGTCAAAATTAAATTTTTATATTTTTCCGCAAATTGGAATTTTCGGTAGTAATAAAAATTTACTTTTATAATTACCAAAAATTTCAATTTCCAGTAAGTATCAAAATTAATTTTTTATATTTTTTCAGAAATTGGAATGATTTTATAACTACATGAAATTCGAATTTTCGGTGGTATAAAAATTCAATTTTATAACTACCGGAAATTCCAGTAAATTTTTATATTTTTCCAGAAATTGAAATTTCTGGTAGTTATAAAATAATTGGAATTTTTGATAGTTATAAAATTGAATTTTTATACTACCAGAAATTTGAATTTTCAGTAGTTATAAAATAATTAAAATTTTCGATAGTTATAAAATTGAATTTTATAACTACCAAAAATTTGAATTTCCGGTAGTATAAAAGACTATTTTGGTATTAAAATTTTTAAATAATAACAAGTGGGGTGGATGGCAAATAGTGGGAGGTGTATTTACCAATTCCCCAAATAAATAGGGGTTTCTCTTTTCTTTCTTAATAAAAATTATTAAATTAAAAATATAAATGTTTATTATCTTTGAATTTTAAAAATATTTAATTTCTTCTTGAAGTAATTAATATAAATTGCTTAAAAAAAAGTAATTAATATAAACAAATAATAAGTAATAAATGCTAATTTTTAATCCTTAATTCATGTCCATGAATAAAATACGTAACACAAAATTCACCGACAATTAAAAGAAAACAATTTTATCATATCCTAGCTATAACAATATGATTCTAAAAAAATTAAAATGAAAAATCAATGCATTCAATATCTAGTAAATATGAAAATCATTCAATATTTTCTCCACTAAAAAGTTTGAATATATAGGAGGATATAAATATGTTTGGAATGATGATAAAATTGAAATGAAATGGAATAAAATGAAATGGTATTACACTATTATTTGAATTGATTATTTACTATACCATGCCATTGTCGATGAATGGAACTGTTCCGTATTGGCACCTGAGGATAGGTGAAACCAATTTTAATTAAATTGCACAATAACCCTTTATCTTCTTCATTGTTTTCATGAATTTTGACTTTTGAGTACCGATACAAAAACAAACAAACAAACAATGTTTAGATACCCATATTAGTAATACTAGCTCTAGTCCGTATTATAAGAGACAAATAATTAATTCATCAAGACTAAGAAAAGATAGTTGAGTTAGTTAATTTCAATTAATTTAAATATTATTCCAAAAATATATTTGCTATTAAACTGTTAAAATAGTAGCACCACTTGCATGAAAAATTGGCCTCACAATAAAATAAGGGTATAAGAGAAATTCTAACAATTAAAACATTTAATAATGAATCTATGTTTCTTACAATTTGGACCAAAAAAATAACTCTATTTTTTCTTATAATAGGGATCGGAGGTAGTAGTAATTTTTATCACCACTATATAATATATTTAAGAAATTAAAGTAATTTTTTATATAAGAATTTTTTTAATCATTTTTTTAATCTATGTATCATAACCTTTTTTTTCTGACTGGATGTATAACCTTAAACAACCCAAAAGAAGAGGCATAATTTTTTAGTGTGTTTATACATGGTAAAAATAGACAACATGTTACATGGAAATAGAAACCATGTACATATGGTAATGTCCCCTGTCTCTAAACGGCTGAAGATATTTCACTAAATTCAGTTTTGGGTTGCTGGGTGTTTGCAATACAATAGGAATTTATTGCATTAAGACTTTAATTAATCTTAACAGAAACAGACACATTAAGTTTCTCAATTAAAATTTAATTAACGTAATCTTTAATTGTTTCTTTCAGTTCCGTTTACTAGCATTGGTCATCTTATTCCTTAGACGACAGCACAGTAATTATCATTTAAGGATTTGAATAAAATTAAAAATTTATTAATTATACCTTTAAAAATATATTTACTCAAATTAATTTTACACTTTGTTAATATTTTCTTTAATTCCACTTGATAAAAACTAAAACATATGTTTTTTATTCAAATAATAAATAACTTAAAATAAATTAAAAATTCTATAATAACACAATTATTTAGAAATATAGTAAGATAACAAAGAAAACAATCATGACAGTGATCACTTCTATCATTGTTTTGTCCTCTAATTTGATTTTTTTTACCTCTTTCTCCACCTAAAATGACCAATGGTTTTTCTTTAAAGTAATTGTATATACAATAATCATTTTTTGAAAAAAGACCAATATTTTCAAAACCAGCATATAAAATATAAAACAAAAGAAACAATGCCATTTCCAAAAAGCTTTTGTTGCTGGATATAAAACATACGGATACCATGTCTGATATCCTGAGACAATTAAAATCCAAAAGTGCACATATGCCACAGCAGTGCTGAGTTTTGTAAGGGGTATGAGTATAACCATAGAATTTCACATAATCTGATGAGAAATGAAGGCCAACAAAATGCCATTTTTATTTCCGTTTTCTCAATGCTTGTTCAAAACTTATAATATAGAAGTATATTTCTCCCCCTTCATACAAGGACCATAACTTAACTACAACATTTATTTATAACATATAAAACATTACTAGTATAAGTATTTTTTATTGATCATTGTTACTGTGTTACTTTTTATCATATTTTCCAGATTATAGCCATTAATTCTCTCTGCATTTCTTGCCCATTTGTTGACTGTTGTACTTCTGAAACACGCAGAAGAATGGAATGAGAACAGATCAGAGAGACCAAGTTCCATCTCTGAATCATCCTTTTCTGAATTTGCTCCAATAAATAACTAAGTAAATAACTAAACATAGGGTGCATATTATAGTGTGGCTCCCAATGTCAAGAATCAAGATGTGTTACTCAACATTTAACAATTTCATTGACCTGAGAAACCATCTCAACCAAATCCAGTTCCTTCTTAACTTCAACCCCAAGCATGGATGCCATAATAGTCTCCAGTGGCATCATCTCTGTCTCATCAATATGATTATTCTCATCATCAAGATTAACAACAGCAGGATCAGCAGCATATTGCATTTTCCCTTCAAAATTTTTGTCATCCATAATAGTAGTAGGAGCACAAGGCATATCATCCAGCAGAGAATCAATGCTACACCCTTCTTGAAACAAATTCTCATCAAAGCAAAAATCTGGGAGTGCCTCATTATTAAAATCACAGTTTGGTACCAAGCAATAATTATCACTTGGACAAAATTGACCTGAGGCATTTTGGGACTGTGCTGATGATGGCATTGCTGCTACTTTGCTTGTTGTGCTGCTGGTCTTGTTTTTCTTGACACTAGCATACTTAGCAGAAGATTTTCTCCTATAGTCTATTGGAGGGTTTTTGTCTAGGTTCAAGCTCTTGATATATTCTTGCAAAAGAGTGCCTCTGGGGTACTTTGATCGACACTTTCTTTTGGAATATTGCCTTCTCTTGGTTGCATTCCAGTGGTTTTTGATTGAGTTCTCAGTTCTTCCTGGCAGTTTCTTAGCAATCTCTGCCCATTTGTTTCCTATCTCTGCATGAGCTTGGATCAGTATCTTATCCTCTTCCTCACTCCATGTGTCCTTCTGCAATAAGTCACAACAAAAATTTTGATAGCTAAATATGTTATTGTAAGAGTGTGTGTGTATTTGCATGTAAAGTACTTCATCATTATTGTGCCTTGAGATATATAGACCATGTAGTGAGTTGTTACTTTTTACCAATATTTTAAATTGGGGCCACAATCACAGTTGCGGTTATGTTTTACGATCCTTGATATAGCAGAAAATTGCAGATAAATACGGCCGATGTGGCCACAATTGCAGTCGCGATGCTGTTTTGGTGCGGACCGCAATTTAAAACCATGCTTGTTACAAATATATAACATGATGAATAAATTGGCACCTTAATGTCAGGCCTTAGATGGTTATGCCATCGCTCTCTGCACTGTTTTCCTATTCTTCCAGGCAATATCTGAGCAATGTGAGACCACTTCCTCAGTCCATATTTTTCCACCAGCTGAATCAACAACCTGTTTGCACAACCACAGATACATAATTTAAAAACAAAAAAAAAATTATGCAAAATTAATTAATATAATACAGTGTAACAAGAATAAATGGCCACAAAAAAATAACAAATGTAACAGGTTTGATGGAAATTATAAATTTCATGTTTTTATTTAAGTACCCATCTTCTTCAACTGTCCATTGCCCCTTTACTATGTTGGACTTCTTACGAAGTTTCTTTCTGCCTCTGGTAGGATATGATGCCCTATTGTTTTTGTAATAATTCACTGGGGATATGCATGAGACTTCATCTGGTACCATAAAATTATTCACAGGCTTGGTAATGTCTTGTTGAGGATTAAAGGGCAAATAATAATTACTTTGGTTTGCAACCATCATTTCCAATTGATTTTTCTGAGGATTTATGTTCAAGCCATAACCTCCATATAGGAAATTGTCCATAACATAAGCATGCCCACTAGGCCCATTATTGCCACTATTCTGATCCACAAAAGGCTTGAACTCATGAACATCAAAACCTGCTGCTGATGAAGAACATAAAAAGGCAAAGTTATCACAAGGATCAAAGTTTTGAGTTTGGACCCCTGAAATATTGGGATTGAATAAAGAGGAACCATTCACATGATGAAACTGATCAATGTTATGCTGAAAGTCTTGCAAGAATAATCCCTGAGATGAAGGGACCCCAAAAGGAATATTATCATCTTTCATCATGTCGGGTTTCAAGAAACTTTCTCTGAGATTTGTCTCAAAATCCATTGACAGAAAAAAAGAGTAACAGAAAAATGTGGGTCAGTGTGTGCTGTGTTTTCAAGCTACCTCGTTTGTGTCCCTAAATAGGAAGAGGAAACTGAAGCATTAATTACAGAGTAATTGATTTCAAAAGGGTCTCAATGGTGAAAGATTGATTCACATCTTGAACTTGACCATATAAGGATTAAACCCCAGTAATCTAACATTATACTTTTGTTTTGATGGCTTTAAGTTGGTAACTGTCACTCATATTAATAAAGACAATTATGGTTTTGCCGTTTGTAGTAGAATTTACATAACCATTATTATAGTTGAACCTGGCTTCGTTTTGTAGTAGAATTTATCCAATAGAGTGCGAGTTCATATAGCTATATTGTATGCGTAAACAAATGAAGAGAATAATCGTTGAATGTCACGGGTCAACAATGAGAAATTGACTAATCGTTAATTAGTGCATTTAGTTCTTTATTTTATTTTCATGTATGACATGAAATTGGTTTTGTTAATGCAGGGGTAACGCTGCAAGCAATCACTTTGAGCCAAACAAAACCAAAACAAAAAAGGTGGGACAAGCTTTTAGTGCAAAACTAAAAGGTTTGAGCATGTTTGAGAGTACCAAGTACTATAAATTTCCAATTCACTGGCTAGCATGGGAATTAAGAGTGTGAGGATATACATAAATTTCAAGTTGGTGCCTTCATAGATTACTACATTTGCACGGAGGATGGACCTCAAAGCAGGAGAATGTTATGTTATTTCCCTTAGCTGGTTTGATAGTACATACGTAGTATGAAAATCTATGTAATTCTGCTCTTGATTAGAGTACGACATGTAATCAAATATGAAGTAAATTCGTTTTGCCTATATTAAAAAAAAAGTCTATCACCACAAATGTAAATATCATTTACTTCAGTCAGAGTGTAACATTCACTCAGGAGGAAAGACTAATTGCTCCAAATCGGATGGATGGCTTGATGATCAGAATTGGTAGTGCATATTTGTGCGTGATGTTATTTCATTTTTAGTTTTTACTGCTGTAAAGTGGAGCTTAGCATTTTGATTGTGAATCTTGTAATTTCAGGGAGAGAGAAAATAACTGTTAGTAAGTATTTCGCGTGTTGTATGAATATTTTTAAATGTGAGAAAAAATTAAAAATATTTAAGAAAAAACTTTAAAACTATAAAATAAATATGACGATTAATTAAAAAATACAGATAAAATAAAAATATTCGGACATAAAAATATGATAATTTATTTAAAATAATTTGAATGAATAATTAAGATTTGAAGAAAAAGAGAAAACTTTAATATAAAAAATTGAAATAGATTAATTTGATAATGTAAAACAATTGATATTTAACGGAAAGAAAAAAGCGTTACTTGTACTTCAAGTATAATTAACTAATGGAATTTGTATATAAAATTTACTTATTAATTAAGTTTGGCTTTAAACTTTACATGAAATCACTTGGGGTTTGTTTGGAAAAGGGATTTTTGGAGGAGAGGGGTGTGTTTATCACCAACATGTACTTATATGAAAATTTTATGAAAAGAGAAGAAGGATGAGGTAAACCCTCCAAAGCCCTTCCCTAGTACAATTTTTTAAGTTTTTCCAAATTGAAGATTTTGAATCTTTTATTAAAAAAATAAACTTTCATATAAGATAGGGGACTATCTTTCCTTTTCTTTCCCCTCAAATTGTCAAACCCCTCACCTCTCTTCCCCTCCCGACTCCCGAACAAAGCCTTAATATACAACCTTAATATATTAAATGGAAAACAAAAGCCATCTGAATCACCTAAAAAATCTAAATTTATCACTCAAACTATCTTAATAACCTTTTTATTTTACTACTAAAAAATAGTCAACTTTAGCAATAATGTAACAACGACAACATGAGGTTATGTTGACAGGAGTACAACGACAACACAATATGGTTGAGGCGTGACGGTCCAAAGGCATGATCCTGGTTTGGTTGATTACGGTTTTATGGAACAGGGACTACGTAAAAAATGGTTTGGTTGATTACGGCTTGAATGGTTTGAAAGGAATGTTGTGTTTCACAAACTGTAATGCAACTAAGTTGGGGCAGCTAGATCTTGAACTGTGATGACTAAGTTGGGGAAGTGAGGCAAGAAAGGAAGAAAAAGAGTGGTGGGTGGCGACTGGGGACCAAAAGGGAGAAGTAGGACTGTAGGGTGGGGTGAAGGAGAGGATGAGGTGGTCACCTGGGTAAGTAATGATAAGTGACAGCATTATGTACTATAATAATCATTCAGATTAAGTATTATGTACTATAATCTCTTTGCCATATCGGTATTTAATAATTAATAGAGCTAATTTAATGATAGGGACTATAAATGCTGATGTTGGATTAAGTGGGGACAAAAAGTCAAGATTTTTTTTTTAGGCACTAAAAGTCAAATGAGAATACATTTAAAGAGACTGTAGTATATCTACATCTAGTCATCTACAATAGAAAATTTTACATAGGTATTCAAATATGATTATCAATGGAGGCAGGGCAATCAATGGATTATGGACCAAGTTGACCAGTTTCACTCGTAGGACCGGACCATTCACTCTAGCTTTCTTTTTAAAATATAAATTTGGACTAGCATGATTAGTGACGTGAAAAAGACTCACATGACAAAAATAACATCAAATTAATAAATTATTTTGAATTACATTACTTAATTGTAAAGTTTACCTCAAAAAGCCTTCACGATCATATAATAATGCTAAAATTACAATACTTGAAAAAAGTCCATAAAATTCTACCAGAATCATAGAATACATCAAAAGAGACAACTAATAGCCTTATACACGAGACAATTACACAATAGAGACTAGTCAAGACACGTGTGGGACAAAACAACTACCTTACATTAAAAATATGTTAATCCACTTAAATGGAGAAGATTTATTCATGCAGACATTTTTGCGACGTATTTCTCTATTTAATCGTGTATAATAAGAATGCTGCACAAACTTGGCTTTTGACTTATTTTGTTAAAAAATCGAACCACACGAATATAGAAAACAGAGGTTAACAAGCATGATAACTTTGAGTTTTGGTAATATTTCCTTTTCCTCACAAGTACCAAAATTCTTACATATATTTGGTGTATTTTTTTTGCGCAATTTGTATTAATCTACCAGAAAATACATACTGGTAATGATATTGCTCACGGAAGCCATACCCATACTGTAGAATTTGTACATAAACTATTGTTGTGGTTGCATATCAATTAAACAAAGTTCAACATAACCGGAATGCAGCCACATTTGCAATATATATACAGGTCGATTTGTGAAAATATTGGGCAAGTGAAGTTACTGCGACAGGCTATCGAGAACCCAGTCACCAAGCAGAAGAACTTGCATGGTATTTACCAAAACAGCTGATTACATATATGCTTGTAGAGAATGATACATTAAAAACACACCTTGATGTGGTATTTGAGCAAAATTCAAGAGAGGATAAAATTTTAATAGAGCAGAACCAATAGGTACTTACTCAGACATAAATAATAAAATCCACAAGGCAACTTAAAAAAAAAAACAGAGAAAAAAGGAAATGCGTGGCATGGGGTAAAGAAAGGTAATCCTCATATTCCCTATCTCACCTACAAAGAAATTCAGAATTGCAGCTATATGGCATTTGTGATGCAACTAGCAAAATTTTACCATTGAAAATTAAGCTGTCTTCGTCTTTGGCTTAATTCGCTTCACCCTTGAATAGAAGAAAACGCCAGCAAGAGCTACAGCAGTCCCTGTAAAACAAAATAAAAAAAAAAAAAAAAATCAGCTACAGGTGTGAAGGGATACTTCAAGAAAACTTCAAAGCAAGAATCTTCAAATGTTTTCCTGTCGAAACCAGAAATAAGCAACTTTACCAAAAGCGTTCACAGGAGAGACAGGTGTTTGGAAGAAGATGATAGAGCTCACAATGACCACAACCCGCTTCACACAATTTCCAACTGAATGGGTAACAGGTGATACCCTCTGCAATATCATATAAGAAACCTGCAAGCACATTCACAGAAAATCATTGCTATATCATTAAGATATACAGAACCTTTTAAATATTACAAACGGGAACCATGTCAACAATTATAGTGTGAGCAGGACCTAATATAAGACCCCAAGTAACTTGGTGGTAATAAGTAGACTCTCTATTCATAGCATTGCTTTCTCTTTAATGATGTTCATACATCAAAAAGCTTCAACTACCATTTCCCTTCACGGCAGCATTTTTCCTCGGGTAGTCTATGACGAGTACTGTTTATTTATTGAGAAGCACAGAATTCTTAAGATAAAACAAGTCGTTTTTTTTTTTTTGCTAAAATGGCCAACAGCGCATTAAAAGATAAGGAAACACTGCAAAATTATTTTAACAATGAATGAGGCCCACTTCAACAATCACATGCTCTCCACAAGACTCTCAGAACATGTAGCAAGCAAAAAACCCTGCTTGAGTGCCATAACATAGGACATAGGCACATAAAATATCTCATAGCAAAACATTCATACAGTCTCTTGACTTACTTAAAACATTCATGAGTCATGACCATTTCATACAGGTTTAGTACAGTTCAATCTTCCAATAGACCATCTATCCCCCTCCCTTACCAGTTCTTTAAAATTCAATGCATTCCCTAAAAATATTAAAATAAAAAAGGGGCACGATTACGCATAGAAGAGGAAAACTCACTTGCTGATATGCATGGAAACAAAGTGCAGCAAGAAGAGATCTGGTGTACACTTGTCTAACATTTAACCCCTGTCAAGAAAGATTATGCGATCACATATTAGCAAGCTCAACACAATTATATCTTTTGAGCGTGCCTAGGATAACAGCAATCCTATCTACTTTAACATGAACCATCAAGATACTCACAGCAGATTGCAGGGAAGCCGGGGTAAATTTGACACCCTCCATGAAGATAGCCGCAGGTGCTAACAAGAAGAAGGACATTACTGTTATTATAGAGAAGAGAGTTATGTTGTCCATAGAATCCTGAGAAGAACAAAATGCTTGTTATGTTCTGCTTTCTTTTGAATATAAGAGATTCACAAAATGCATTCTGGAATGCAAAAATTAATATCAACAACACAATATATCCAAAACAGTTGGGAGCATCCACAGATCACATTACATCTTTCTTAACCATGGCCTTTTTGCTGAGAACATTACGTGACTGATTCAACACATTGGAAGCCATTGCACTCCAAAATCCAGCCCTATTCAATATTCCACCAAAGCATATTAGAATTCACATGACAAAATCTTCTCTTTACAAATCATGCTGCATCCCCTCTCCTCTTTCTCTAGAAAGCACAAAAACAAGGAGCAGATCTTACCAATTGAAAGAGGCTTCAGTAACAGATGCCAGTGCAACTCCACCGACAATGGGCACAAGGGAACCAACCACCCACGGTGTAGGAAACTGTAAGAAAGTGAAACGAAGGATTAAGATTGGAAAACATCAATTCATAATATGTTAAAGAGAAATGTTATATCCTCCTACATATCCTCCTCCTACTTTATAAAGTAAGAAAGAGAATACAACTAATATCTTGAAAACATAAAAAACATTTAATACTTTCTCCATTTAGTAATTAGGAGGATTTGTAGGAATAAAAGGTAGGAGGATTTAGAATTATTCTATGTTAAATGTCAATTTAGTTTTTTTTCTCACCAGACACAATACATAAGTAATCACAGACAACCATGAGAGACATATACAAGTATGATACTTCTCATCAAATTAGACAAAGCGACAACAGGTATAAGTAATCATATCACAATAAATTTACTTCACATTAATTACAAGAAGCAATATTCTAACCTCTCCAAGGAACATCGCAGAAAGGACCACTGAAAAGAAAGGCTCCATGGCTTTAATGGTGTGAGTGAAAGACACAGCCACCTTTCCAAGACTCATATTGGTGAAAAGGTTCCCCAAAGTGTGCACCGCAGCCAGTGGCAATATAGCTGCAAGCTACCAGCCAGGAAACAAACACCGCACACAATCAACAACAACAGCAACAAACACAGAACTCAGTAACTAACAGATTAAAGCACAACCACAGAGACCAAATTACCACGGCGCCATTGATTTTCGGCCTCTTGTAGAGATTCAAACCCCACATGAAGGCCACAAGGACAGTACCAACAGTAAACTGAACTAAAGTGACGGTTACGGGGAAATGGTACGCCTTCAAGACCTGCGAAGAACACGGAGAGTAAACCGCATCAGATCACGCCAATGTCAATTACAATATTTCAGAACACAAACAACAAGCATAGATTGAAAATAATAATAATTAAAAAAATAAGGATCCAGCAATTATCGAAACTAGTTAACAGAAATATATAGCCTAGAGAAATAGATCACATGAGAAGGAAGGAGAGTGAATAGATTAGTACCTGTTTGTTGTAGATGTTGAAGTAGATGTTGAAGAGGTACCAGAGGCCAAACAAGGCACCGAGCTCGAGAGTTTTGAATAAGGAACCGGAGTCGGCAGAGCCGGCGCTGTCGGAGACGGAGGCGGCGCGTGGAGGTGAGGGATCGGAGGAGGTAGTTGAAAGGAGAGGGAGGGGTCTGAATTTGAAGGAAGAGGAAGGAGCGAGGCACCAGGATCGGCGAGTGAAGGAAGAGGAAGATGAAGAAGGAGAAGGAGAAGCGCCATTGGGGTTTGCGGCTTCGCTACGGACGCAAAGGAGAGAATGTCTCCGAGGGTTGTTGAGGTTGTTTCGGAGAAGAGAGAGGGAAGGTGAGAGAGTGAAAGCCGCGCTCTGCATTTTCGAGATCTGAAACTGAAACTGAAAATGAAAATGAGGAAAACGCAACACAACAACACAAGAGCACGGTTCTCTCGTGTGTTAAACAGAGTTGGTTGGTCGGGGACCCTTTTTAAGTTTTTATATATGGACAGAAGAAATATCCCTCGGGGTGTCCGTCACCACCAGCAAGGTTTGGTGGAGTAGGTAAATACCTTAAAACACTAGCACTAAAATACTGTTTGAGTGTGCCGGGGAGAGAGGTGTGTTTTGAAACGGAATATACTTGAGAATTTCTAATCACACATACGTCGTTTTTTATATGTAGATACATATCCGTGGAACTATTAGTTCCACAAATTTATTTTTTTTTAACACACACATGTCCGTTGAACTATTAGTTCCGCGAGTTGTAATTTTTCGCAAATTAATAGTTCTGCGAATTTATTTTTTTTCCAACATACATATGTCCGTGGAACTATTAGTTCTGCGTGTTATAATTCTCCGCGAAACTATTAGTTCCGCGGATATGTGTGTGTTAAAAAAAATAAACCCACAGAACTAATAGTTCCGCAGAAATACATGTGTACATAAAAAAAACATGTATGTGTTATTAAAAATTTCCATATACTTTATTGTTCAAAAAAAAATAAAATAAAGGGAGGATGCTTTTCAGGAGATGCACGACTGGAAAATGGAAAATGGAAATGCAATAATAATCATGGTAGGAGACAAAATATGGAAAATGAAATAATGATATAGTAATGGACGAGGAAAAGAGAGGACAGAGAAGAGAAAATGAGTTTTGTGATTCTAAAGACTGCTGATTTTTATGTTCATGGGTATTTGCTTTCTTTTTTTTTTTTGGTAATTTGCATTTTAGGGAAAATGTGTGATACTTAAAATTTTGAGGGAAATCGTGAGATGACAGTCGGTTTGGCAACAAATCAAGAAGAATAAAAATAAAAATAAAATAAACAAATTAGGATGCAAAAGAGAATGAAAGAGAATGACTAGTATTTAGAAGAATTGGTTTTTTGTCATTTTTTATCATATCATATAGTTAAAATATTTTTAACCCATAAATATTTGCTTTTAGTTCTCAAATTTTGTTGTCTATTTTTAGTCTTTCGTTTTCTAGAATTGTATCATTCGTTGTCCTGTGTCTATTTTTTAAATTCAAAAAATATTTTTAAAAATTTATTTTCATCTCTTCTAATTTTTAATTTTCTATTTTCATCAAACCCTCATTTTATATTTCTAGAGCTGTCAATTTTTGCCCAACTCAATGACCCAGTCTGATGAGCCCATGTTTTAGACTATGCTGAGCTAGTTAATTATGGTCTCGAAAGAAATCAAGTCATTTTGGTCCAACCCAATTGGTTCGTCGAGCTAGCCAGACTCATATTTTATGCATTTTTTAGTATTTTGAGTTATTTTTCCTTATAAATAATTTTGGCGCAACTCAATATTGTCATACCAATAATTGTTCAATTTAAATAAAAAAAAGCTACAACATGGAAATCATGAGAGTGAGAGAAGAAATCTTACTATCTTAGGATTCAGGTTCTGTTTTTTTTTTGTTGAACCTTACTATCTCTCAATAGATATTCTTTCATACATATGACTCGGTGATCAAACCTTCAACATCATACTTAGGGGCCTGAGTATCTATCAAAACCTCCTTCTCCGTTTCGGAAAGTGATCGGGGCACTGTTATTTTAAGTATGTATATAGATATGAGAGTCTTTTAATAATTTCATTAACGGATACAGGTATCTCAATAACCAGTGAATATTTTGCACCAATAATACAGTGATTCAAAAATATGAGTTCAAACACTTCATTTTCCGCTGAATTATCCTTTTTTTTTAATTTCCATGGTTTATGGGGGCTAGGCAATTAAAGCAACTATTTTAGACCTAATTTTCTCATCTATTTTTTTTGGTTACTAATTTTCTCATCCATTAGTGTTAAGTATTCTATATATTATAATGTAGGCCCACATGGATAAATGGTCTCAATTGCTATCCTAGTAGTAGTATTCTATATTATAAATGGTTAGCACAAGCCACAAAGTCAGCAGGTAAGTGTCGATTGAGTCAAACCCAACGTCCAACTAATTCAATGTGTTTAATAAGGTGTTTTAGAAAAGAAAATGAAATTGCCCTTTTAAAATTGAGGAATACCCATACTCAACATTTACATCGTAAAGTCGTAGCAGCAATTATGTGTTAAGCGGGATAGATATTTCCAATATGAAGTAGCTTTTATTTTTTATCTATTTAATTTATAAAAAAAACTGCATGTTTTTTTTTTAAAAAATTTATAAATTTCAAAATAGTTGGTTCAATATATATGTGGGTAATGTTAGTTTTACGGTAGAATATAATGGAAAATTATATATCATTAACTGCCAAGTTATGTTAGTAACCCAGTAAAAAAAGTTAGTAGATTTTTTGAAATTATTTGTTTAAATTATATATATATATATATATTTTTTTTTTTTTTTTTTTTTTTTGAAACAATGCTAGTTCGACTTCCTTTGGCCTGTAGTTTCTCCTTTCTCTTGTTGTGCATGCCAACAACAATGACATTTTGCCTGTTTGGATCGTATCCAATTTAGGGTCTGTTTGGATTGGCTTATGCAGAGCTTATGAACACAGTTTATGACTGATTCATAAGTTATTTTGGGCTTATTTTTCATAAGCTACCCAGGATAGCTTATCAAAACAGCTTATGGCTTATATAAAATAAGTTTCACTATAATTTTTCTTCAATTATAAAAATAAATTATATAACTTATACCATAAACAGTAGATAAACTTGTTATCCAAACACTTCCTTACAATAAGTTGGCATGCCAATACGGCGGCCTTTCCTTTTTATTTTTAATATGTTTAATTGCCACCAACTGTGTCCAATAACTTTTCTTTCCAGCTGTCTAAAAAATACCTCTGCTTTCAAGATTTGTTCTCAAAACAAATTTACAAGCAGTTTTTTTTCAACCTCAAACTGTTTAACTTAATTCTTATAAAAAAAACTGTTTAACTTAATATTATTAACTATTTATTTATTTTTGGTATCGGACCAACGGACGTTAGTAACTATTTATTTTGATATTATTGTATAAAATAAAACAATTCTCAAAATTACTTAATGGAGTAATTTTAAAAATAAAATAAAAACACAATCAAGTAATTTCCGACTATTTTAAACCGAGGAATATATTTCAGAGGATAAAATGTGATATTATAATTGCGGATTAAAACAATTTATTGTCCAGCAAAAACAGAAGCCTTGCGGTTCTGATAGCGAGTTAGCTTCAATTGTTGTTATTGACCAAAAAAAAAATGCTTCAATTGTTGTTGAAGTCTCATGGCAACCTCCACCATTATGTTGCATCAAAATCAATGTTGATGATTCCTATTTGAGCAATTCGGACGGGTTGTAGCGAACTGGCTCGTGGCGCTACTTATGGGAATTTGATCCATGGCTTATTCAGTAAGGCAGGGTCTTGTAATTCTGTGTGTACCAAGCTTTGGGCTCTGCGGCTAGGAATCAAGCTGGCCCAAGACTTGTCTCTTGCATTGCATTGCATGGGTTGTTTTGAGTTAGATTCAGAAGTTATAATAGACATTGTTAATAAGAGGATTACCCAGATCACTTTCCTCAAACCTCTATTCAATGAAGTCTTAGCCATGCTGCATCTTCGGACTTGTCGAACTTCAGACATTCACACCTATAGAGAAGCTAATATGTGTGATTTTTTTTTTAGCTAATCATAGACACCAAACCTCTTATGAGGGTGTAATGTTTACTTTGACATATTTTTCTCTTAATTTGTTGCCCTGCCAATTAATAAAAAAAATCGAGATTTAAATTGAGTCTATATACATGTATTATAAATTTTAAGTTTGTTAAATTTCAGTCACTAATTTTTTTTAAAGAAAATCACTAATTTTTTATAATCTTATATTTTACTTTTTTTTTTGTTTTCTCTTGCTCGTCGCAAAAAAAAAAACCGCAAAAAAGAAGAAGAAGTAGAATCTCATGCTAACGCGATTCACCCGATGGCCGCTAACCCGGTGACGGCGCGGTTTCAGACAACTAATTTATAGGAAGATTAGATTGCAAAGTGTTGTTGCATTTCCCATAATACCCTGAATAGAAGAACTCCTTTTTCTGTCTTTCAACGCTTAAATTTGAAAATCCTTTGCAAATATACAGTGGCTAATTTGGCATCTCACACCTTTAGTAAATATCTATTTTATTTTAGGCATGTCAATGAGGCACAGAGCTGTGAACTACGGTTAACCCGTGAAGAACGGTGGCAGCCCCAAATCCAATCGAATAAAAGAAAACCCGCAGAAAACGTGCTATCCCACCCACAGAGCCAAAAAAGTACTCGAAAAACACGGGGAAAATAAATCCTCAAAATATCTAAGCTGCTCTCTGAATCTGATTCCAATCCATTCTGATTTTTGATTTGCACAAAGTTGAAGCTGAAGCAAGGTGCGGAGGGAAAAAAAATGCAGTCGTTGTTAAGCATTAATAAGGCATGCATGGATTTGCGGTTACCGGTTTTAACGGAATCGGAGGCGGGAACGAGGAGGAGGCAACGGGTTAACTGCAGGAACCGGAGGAGAAGGAATTGGAGTGTCACCGTAGCGTGCGGTGCGGAGAGAAATGGGAATGGTAATGGTAGGGAAGAGAGTGGTGGTAGTATGGGGGCGAGTTCAGGTTCAAGTCACAACTACGCGTTCTTGAAGCGCCGAATGGAGGTAGCTGCCAAATCCGAGGTTAGTAATTATTTATTTTTTGTTAATAAATAATAATAATAATAATAATAATAATAATAATAATAATAATAATAATGATTATAATAATAAGTTTTATGAATGATCGAAGGGGTTTGTGGGATTTTGCTGTAGGATTATGAAGAGGCTGCGAGGATTCGTGACTCGCTGAGATGTTTTGAAGAGGAGGTGCCGGTTCTGCGTCTGCGGAGGTTGTTGAAGGAAGCAATTGCTGATGAGAGATTTGAGGTCTCTATCTTGTTACTTACTCATCTTGTGATTTTCAATCATTCATTTGTTTGTAGTATAGTACTCATTTGCATGTGTTTTTATGAGCAAAATATTTGTTTTTCTTTGCTAATGTTTAAATGCTATGTTCTGTTGCTGATAATATTGCTATGTCTCAAGCCCCCAAGTTAAAAACCTGCACTGCGAAATCAAAGCACCGAGGATTCATTGGGATTTGATTGTGATTTTGTGTTGATAGAAGGCTCGAAGTTTTACTTGTCTTCCTCTTTCTTCTCCACTAGTTAATTAAGACAGATGACAGATTTACACTGTTTTTTCCATTTGTTGGATTGGACCATGGTCTTGTCGTGTTTCTGTGACAACATACATTGTTTCTTTCAAGTTTCGGCCCAACCATTAAGTGTTGCAATGAGCACATATGTCGTCTTTCATCTCTGAATTGCCAAAATGTGGCCTATTTTCCATGTTTCTGTTTTAATATATGATTCTGTTTTGAGTCTACATTTTGACAACCTGTTTTTGCCTTTTTATTTTGAACCCAGGATGCGGCTGGGTATCGGGATGAGCTAAAAGAAATTGCCCCACATTCTCTTTTAAAATGCTCAAGTGATGCTACAACCTTGGTAGGAATGCTACTTTTTTTTTAATTATGAGCAGCAATTGTTTTGTTACCTGTGATTCAGTTAAATACTTACAAGTCTTCTAGATATTTTTTTCTTGGTGTAATCTCTCTTGAGCGGTTTAGGTTAATTGCATCAGTAGAATAGTTAATTTAACGACATTCCTTTAGCAGCTCCCTTGGAAAATTGATGGGACTCTCAGGCTTGCATGTGGGTTGAGACATTTGTTTGGGATGATTTACTCCCTAAGTTTTAGAACACAATCTTTTCTCTTCTTTTTATTTGTTCTTTTCTTTTTTCTGAAAGAAAACTGTACAGACTTCTAATTCTAATTTTGGTTTGTAATGAGTTGTGGCTAAAAATAGATTTTTCCCTGTAAATTCCTAAAGGAAATAAATGATGATGCTTATTTCATATGAGACGTCACATGCTTGTAAAGTAAAAATATGAACTCAACTCATTCTTTTTTTTTTTTTTGACTTATTTAGGGAATCAGGGTCCAAGTTAGGAGTGTGTATATAGAGGGCAAAAGTCAGCCTGCAAAGGAGATATACTTCTTTGCATATAGAATCAGAATTACTAATAACACAAATCGCCCTGTTCAACTTCTTAGAAGGCATTGGATTATAACTGATGCTAATGGGAAAACTGAAAATGTGTGGTGAGTTGATTATTCTTCCCTTCGCCATTAATGTTGTTTATGCTTCCAAGGTGTTTTTTATTTCCTTTTATGCACTGTGGATTTAAGTTCGATGCAACTTCTGTACTTCACTTCTTCATGACAGGGGAATTGGGGTTATTGGTGAACAGCCAGCTTTACTTCCTAGGACTAGTTTTGAATACTCTTCCACATGCCCATTAAGCACACAAAATGGTAGAATGGTAAGATTTCTCCCCTCCTTGTTCTTTTATGAAGCCACCTAGTAAGGAGAAGCTTTTGTTACTGTTGTTCTTGTTCTTTTATGATGTTAGATGTCGTTGCTTTGGTCAGTTGAGAGTATCTGGTAATAACAGTTGCTTAGAGTTTCTTAACTAAAGCTAGTGCCCTTATAATATTGTTTGCGGTGTTTGGTCTATCAAAGAGATGCATTAGAGATTCAGATAGGATGGGCATTATGCAATCAAACAGTAATATAACCAGCAAGATAGACAAAAGCATTGGATTATCTCCTTTCCTTTCATTTTTATGTATGTTTAGAATGTTAATGTTAATTAACCTGCTCCAATCAAAAAGAATTTTACCATTTGGAAGGGGAGCCCTAACACAACGGTTGTAGTTGCTGCCATGTGACTTGTAGATCACACGTTTGAGTTATGGAATCAGTTTGCTGCAAATGCAAGATAAGGAAGTTGCCTAAAATAAATCCGCATGGACCCAGCCCTTCGTTGGATCCCTTCATAGCGGGAGTTTTATAGTACCAGGTTGCCCTTTTTTAGATTGATTCAGTAAAAGATTTTTTATCTAGAAAAAACTGTAGTAAATCTCCTTTTAAGATGAACATATTTGGCATTTTAAGTTTCAGTTCTATGGTACTGTGATTTAAAACCAAGCAACTATCATCATTCTCATAGTCAATAGACATGCTCTGGAAAGTGGAAAGCAAAAGTAAAAGCTAATTTGAAGGCCATGTTCTGCGTGTTTCTATAGTGTAAATGATTGATTGCATCCTTTTTTCATGATTTCATGACTACTTTTATATTACTACAGAATTAATTTGTTCATCAGAGTGGAAGTTTTGTAAAAGGAGGGAAACTGATTCTCATTTGATGCTTGTCAACAATCAACAATTTGGATACAATGGCTACCTGTTTGATTCATGATTGATTTCAACTTTCAAGTATTTCTAGATTTCTCGCCTTATAATCAAACCTAAAACTATGTGCTTAAATCTCATCTTCTATATTATAATGCAGGAGGGTGATTTTGAGATGATACATATTGATCGAGTAGGCTCAAGAGCATTTCATGTGGCCATTGCCCCCTTTTCTCTCTCTCTACTTGGAGATGATGATTGCCAAACTATTTGAGCCGAATAAACATCCGGAACTTCTTGTGGGTTGCTATTGAATAGATGTTCTCACAGCCATCTCAAGAAATTAAAGCTGGCTATTTGCAGTAAGCGTAAAATTATCCTGTTGTTGTACATAAGTTTTTTTTTTTAAAAAGCACAAAAATAATTTATTGTACATAAGTGATCTTCAAATGTTTGGCCTACAGATTTCTTTTGTTTTTTTGTTGTTGAAATTTTATCCCTTTTTTGGGGGACGGGGTGGGGTAGAGTAGAAGTCTTACAGATGTATTTTGTTGAATGGTGTGTACAGAACTCAAGAAAGAAATCAATTTTCATGTGTATATATTATTATAGACAGTTCTTTTTTTTTTTGGGTCTGATTATAAACAGTTCAAGTTGTACTATGTTTCTTGTCCGGAAAAAAAGAGTAGCGAATGTATACGTGTGTTTGTAAAACATCAAACAGACGTACTAATTAGCCCATTTGGAACTGCACACAAAAGCTCTAAATTATAGCTTTAAATTATAGCTTTAAACACACCGCTTCTTGATGGAGATTTCACTGCAATAATCATGACCAAAATAAGCCCATTGCGGCTTGTCTCGCTGCGTAATTTGCAGCTTGCAAAGGCTTTGTGAAAAAGTTGAGTATTTCGATATTATTATATCAATATATCAAGTTTCTTGGAAATATCATGAACCAATCAATGACATTCTGATACAGCTGAGATCAACATGTCATTTTAGACTCTGGATATAGCTAACTAGTCCATTAACATGTATAAAGTGTAAATCTATTTCTAACATAAATGGTACATAAATCTAAGATAATCTTCAATATCTAAACACTAATCTTAGAGATTGATGCCAGGCGTACCTTCAAAATTGTTAATTTTGTAGATAAAATAACATTAATGTTACACACACACCCACCACACACCCATCACACACCCCATTCTCTCATTTTACTCATTGGAGTGGGGTGTCATATGGGTGTATGGGTGTCCATGTATCATTGCTCATAAAATAAATCAACGACTAAATTTGTTAATTACTTTTAACTCGAATATTAGGTAATATTGGTGTAATTGAATATTGTTATTATAAGCTAAGCTCCTTAACATATCAAAAATTATGTTTAGTATTTGAAAAATCATTTATAGTTTCTTGCTCTCTTTTTTTTACTGTAAAAATAAAAAATAAATAATGAAAACAACGACTCTTTTTTTTTTCCAAAAGAAGCCAGGATTAAACTATATTTTCGTCAAGTTTTCTAATAAAAAATTGTAAAAAGAAGTTGCCAATATTAAACCCATTATAAACCCACCCATAGCCGGTGACGAGCAGATAACTCAAGTGGCGCTCTTAGTAGTGCTTAAGGGCCACTCACCTGGATTCAAAGGTCTGGGGTTCGAGCCACATTAAAGAGAGAAGTGGGAAACTACTATTGATCCCCTGTAATAAAGAAAGAAAAAGAAAAAAAGACTCACCCATAGCTGCTACTACTACCAAACATTGTAAGAAGTCCACATGTGTAAAGAAAGAAAAAGAAAAAAAGACTCACCCATAGCTGCTACTACTACCAAACATTGTAAGAAGTCCACATGTGTAATTTGGAGTCTTTTCTGGGGTTTTTCTAATAGCACATACGGACCTTTCTTTGTGCACATACACTTAATATTGAAATGTCCATACAACCCTTCAATTCAAAAAAAAGCTAAAACCCTTCTTCTCCCTCACTTCCCATTCACTTCCGCACAGCTACAGTCACCACCTTGCATAGTACCGCGGCCACCCTCTTCCCCAGTTCTGCAGCTCCAAGCCACTGTCTTCCTCAGTTCTGCAGCTCCAGCGCGTGGCCCTCAAGTTCTTCGTCTTCCTCTTCACTTCGCCGTCGTCGCCATCGCAAGCCTCTTCTTCTTCCTTCAGGTAACTGTTGTGTTGTGCTGCTAGAGTTGTTTGCGTGATTTTATTTTTTTTCTGGTTTTTGATTGAGTGCGGAACTATAAGTTCCGCGTGTTGTATCTCTCTGCGGAAGTTATAGTTCCGCGTGTGTGTTAAATTTTTTTAACACACACGCGGAACTATAACTTCCGCAGTACGCGGAACTTATAGTTCCACACTCAATCTTTCAGTTTTTTTTTTTAATTTATCAACCACAAAAAGAACCAACTTTGGAGCATCTCAGCATCTACTGAACAGAAAGCATAAACTGGGAAGAGGATATTCTTCAGCCTAAAATCAAAACTCCAAAGTTCTAACATGCACACAATTTTGTTAACCCTTTCCCATTACTGTTTATTCCTTCTCCCATTTGATTAAGGCAGAGAATAAAATCACTTTAGTTATCTATCTCTCATTTTGGCAATGAATATGTTCTTATGATGATGATACATTGCACTGCAAAAAACACACAAAAACACTAGGATTTTTTTTCCAACCAATTAGGTGTGAAAACAATGATTGGAAACCAGTAATTATACAAGGGTAATAAGGGACTACAAATGACACTCAATTCTTATTGTTTTAATTTAAGATATAACTTGGAACATGGCTCAAGTGAACCATTTGTTTTGGCAATATTTGTGCTATGTGAATAATTGAGCTTTTGAACATGCCTGAACTGAATATTTGAGCTTTATTTGATTTTTTTTTATACGTGTCTTTCTTCTGATCTTTTTCAGCATACATATGTGCTTTTATTTGTCTTTTTTCATATTTGTTTGGTTAAGTTCATGTTTTGCATGGGTTATGCCTCACTAGTCTAAGCATGCCATTGTACTTTGTGTAGTTATGGCGAGGACTAGAGGTTCGACTCGCCAGAGGCCTACAGCATCTGTTCGTAGAGAGTGTGCCCGTCAAGGCGAACCCGATATGGACCCACATCCCGAGGAGGAGCCACAGGACATAGAGGAGGTCCAGGCACATGCTGTAGCAGAGGAGGAGCCATTGAAACCTCCGTTTCCTGGAGGCCCTGAGGATACGTCAATCCTTAGGTCTTACGACGACCACGTTGCCAAAAGTCTATGGCTTGGACAGGTAATAAGTTTGTCTGCTTTGTTATTTTTTTTTAATGAGTTCTAACTTTAGATATGTTGAAGTTAATAAATCTGTTAATGTTTTCAGGATCGTGTTGCGTTGAAGTGCATTGCACATGGACGCAAGTTGAAGGATGTGCCAATGAACGACCATATACGCACCTTTTTGGACAACTCTGGTTTGGCACCGTTGCTTACATGTAGCCACCAGCATACAGATAAGGGGCTGTGCTCTGCCTTTGCTGAGAGATGGCACCAGGAGACGAGCACCTTTCACCTACCAGTGGGTGAGCTGACGATCACACTAGATGACGTGTCTCAGTTGCTGCATATCCCTATCACTGGCTCATTCTTCAGGCTGACGAGCATGACCCGAGACACCGCGGTTGATACTTTGGTTGAGTTGCTCGGGGTCTCGTATGCTGACGCATTCCAGGAGACTGAGACCCAGCATTGTGCCCGTGTGCGTCTATCGTGGCTCGAGCGTGTGTACCACGAGCAGTGCATGCAGCAGCATTGGGAGAATGCTGCGAGGGCTCTCCTATTGCGACTAGTTGGCAGCACAATTTTCACGAACAAGAGTGCTACGTCTGCTGATGTAGTATTCTTAGAGTTGTTCCGTGACATGGATTCCATTGGGGGATATGCATGGGGTGCCGGTGCCCTTGCATATCTGTACGATCAGCTCAATTCTGCTAGTTTCTTTGGTTGCAAGCAGTTGGCTGGATACTTGACCCTCTTGCAGGTATTTTTAGGAGTTGTATTGTTAATAAGTTGTATCGTGTATTTTAATCGTTACTAACAGTTGTAAATGTTGTGACAGGGTTGGATTTTCGAACACTTTCCAGAGATGGGGTGTCAGAGCCTAAACATGGACTATACTGAGGATGCACCCCGGGCATCTAGGTGGACTCCTGGTAAGGGCCCGGGCCAGGCCGGCGGATATCGACGGGCACTAGATGAGCTGACAGTGGACGACATTTGTTGGACCCCGTATGCCGTGCACAGGGAGACTCGTCCCTTCCAGCCGATCTCCATGTTCTCAGGATACATCCGGTGGGGCTCATTAGCAGTTCCACACTTGCCGGAGAGGGTGATGAGGCAGTATGGTCTTATCCAGATGATTCCCCGCTCGCCGCGTGTTCTTACTGCGGTCCACACTCCTGCAGAGGAGATGCACGGTAGGTGGGTGCAGTTTGACCAGCACTCACTCCTGCGCTTCACGACAGCAGATGCAATGATACGACCTGGAGACTGTGTTGGTGGATACTTGGAGTGGTACTTCAGCATCTCTCACCCCTTCATTATTTCTGCTATCGCAGAGATTAGACGACCGTTGCTGTTCCCCCAGATAGTGCCCCCGCCAGTGCCCCAGCCAGTCCCTCAGCCGACTGCGGGTAGTTCGAGCCAGACCGTGGTAAGTCACCGGTCTTGTATATGTCTTCTTAAGACTTGCTTACAGTTAATTTTTTTCAGGTTCTTAATTTGGTTTTAAACTCATTGCAGGACGAGACAATAACGCAGGTGTGTACGATACTGAAATCATGTCAGCAGGATGGGTTTGCCACGGAAGGCACTGAGCTCTGGCATCGTATTGACCAGTGTACTCAGTTGCTAGCCACACTTACCACAGGAGGAGGGTCTAGCACAGGTACTCAGATTAAGAGTGAGATGAGGGGTCAGGTAGAGAAGACCTACCAGAGGAAGAGGACCAGACCACAATCAGATCCATGATTTTTTTTATTGCACTACTATGACTTAATTGCTGTATCTTGGAACATGTTAATGTAAACGCTTTATGTATTATATTTATGCATTTATACATCATTGCTCAGTGATGTCTCTATTGAGTAACTTAAAATCAGTTTTAAAATACGCTTTTCATTGGGAAAATATTTGGACCATTTGTCATGCAATATTATTAAAATACCATAAGTATTAACTATGAATTAAATGGAGATCAAGTTGTATTAACTGAAGGATATAATGCAAATTTAGTAGGAAAAATTAAAGAACAAGATAAGGGAAGAAAAAACTTTAAAACATAACTCCATAGATGCCATAAAAGTGGTAGCACATAAATAAAGTTGTATTATCATTATTTTTATTGCATTGTCTTATAATATTTTTAATTTTGAAATACTAATAAGATAAGAATTAACATATTAATAGAGGAAATGAGCATAAGGGTATAAAAGATTAATTGCCTGTATAGCTATATACATCAAAAAAACAACAGGTACACATCCTGTATAGCTATATACATAAAAAAAACAACAGGTACACATCCTGTATAGCAATATACATCAAAAAACAATGTCGAGAAGAAGCTTGTAACTAGTCTTCTGTGATGTCCACTACTTCCTTTGGCTTATTACCTCTATCATTCCTTCTTGACAATAATGATGTGTATGCATGTAAGCGACTGATGTATGGTGCTTGCCACGAAAGAGATTCAGGTCGGCAATAGGCTGACCACGAAGGATGTGTGGTCGGTAATGGACAACCTGGTTTCAACACGACCTGTAGAGTTTGGAAATAATTATTTCGAATCACAATTAACAACTCAATATGAGAAAAACATAAAATCTATTTATACCTGTACGAAATGGGCACCGCCAACTAACCCAATACAAATTAGACAATGGCGACTAAGTGGTGGAGCTTCACCTCTGAGAGGAAATATTGTACATGATCCAGATATTGATAAACACACAAAAATGACATTATACCTAGATGCGACAACATAGCCCATGTCTGGGATTTCCATCCACTTATCACTCGTTTGCATACCTATAGGCTTCTCAAGATAGAGTGATTTCTCCAATGTTTGCACCCGTTCAGATGATCCAAAAAGCTTAACATAGTCTTCTCTATAGTCCTTAAGCTCTTTTAAGCATCCAATGCGCACTTTACTCCAATAGTATTCACCCATACAAAGGCCGGCTGCAACGGCACGGTATCCACAATTTCCATCTCCCTCGACATTAATGACATTGTCAACATGTTCATGCAAGAGTCTAGGAAGAAGATCCAGACATTTTACTTTAGCTGGATTTACTGGTTTGTTCAATGAAGGTTGACTTGACGTACTACTCTGGGCAGATGGTATAACATGAACATTCTCAAAAGATTGGCTCTTTGAAATACCCTTCTTTGAAGCTGATGCATTTGTCTTTGCCTGTAAAGTAGAGAAATTGAAACATCCATTAAAATAAGTGAAATAGTAATTACAATTACAATTTAGAGGTACTAAGTATGTAATTTCTAACCTTCTTAGAAGGAGGGCCAACTGAGGAGGGATCTAGCATCGCATCAACGTGCTCAAAATATGAAGGATCACGCTTCGTTGAATGGGCAACCTTTGAAGCATAAGACTTTGGCGCTCCTTTTGTTTTGACCTGTATATTACAGAAATTCAAACAAGCATTAGATGAAGTGCAATGGTCACTAATGTAAAATGTAGTGGGCTATCCAAAATAAAGTAGCTTACCTTATCCGGTGGAGGCCTCATGGAGGTTGTCTCAGGAAATGCTAACTCGCGGACCTTAGTCTTCAAAGCGATTTTTCCGGCCAAATCAAGTTGCTCAAACCGCTTCAACAGTGCATCTATTTCCACCTGGAGTGACAACTCTGAACCCGACTCCTCAGATCCTTTATCACGAAAATTTAACCTTCTCCAATGCAAATGAAGAGTAAACAATGGGATCGGAGAGCATGAGGTAGTATATCTAGCCAACTCGCAAGCACAGCGTATGCCATGGGTTTTCCTCAGTGTGCACCCACAAACTGAACTATCCTTTCCAACATACTTGACCCGGGTCAATTCAGCCGCAATATGATCCATAGAAGCCCACGATGTGAAACCCCGCAACTTGGAGTATAAATTAGTGCGATGATTGTGATCCATTTTATTTATGCTCATTTGGAAAGATGCAATTATTTGATTGTGTTGCAGGTTAATCATATTGTTCATTGCATCCCAACAGGTACACAAGTCTCCTCGGCTATCAAGAAGCATCCTCTTCAACATCGAGTGAGCGGCCTCGACCCTGTTAAAATAAGACGTAATGAGCATAGCATAATACAATGTAAGAGCTCACCTTAACAAACAAAAAGTCAGTCAATACCTATTGGTTGTTCTATTTCCAAGGTGCATCACCTGATTTACCCATGCCGAAACGAATCTTTCCTTATAAGGAATCAATCATGTCTTCTTCACGTAGTCTTCAAATAATGGAAAAGCATGAACATGTCCTCTCAAATACTGATAGACGATCCACATAGTCCGACTCAGTAGGAGAATCCACAATAGTTTCCCATTCACTCCTCACATCTTCCCATTTCTCCTTTGGGTGCACAAACAACTTACATTTTGCCTCCACATTTTTTCCAATGTGCCACCTACATAACATGTGTTTGGAGCTAGGAAATACATCCTCCACTGCATTCATTAGCGCAATGTCTCTGTCAGTGAGAAAAACCTGAGGAACAATATCTACTTTTACAAACAACCCTTTTAATTTCAATAAAGCCCAGGTAAAGTTATCCGTTCTCTCAGCCTCAAGGTAAGCAAAAGCAACAGAGAATGTCTGATTCGTTGAGGTCACACCAACGATCTCAAGTAATGGCATATGATACCTGTTGGTTTTATACGTGGTATCAAACATTAAAACTATGTTGAAAGAATTCAAGAGGTTGATGGCGTCTGGATGTGCCCAAAAGATATCTCTAACTACATCAGACGCCTCATGTGCTCTATACCAGTACACATATCTATCACGGTCCACCAATTTCAATAAATGTTGCATTTCTGTTCGGGGACCTCTTTGAGATCTTCTATACTTGTGTCGTGCATTGTATATTGTCTTTATGGTACTGGTATTACCCTGATTACCTTCTTTGATAGCCAATAATATATTTTTTGGCTTCACCATGTTCTTTGTCATTTGACCAACTAGTTCCATCTCTTCGGTTGTTAGCCGACCAGGATAAGGGTGGCCAACAAGCGTCTCCGCTAACTCATGGTTGTGAAGTCCATTGACAACTTTCACTATCCATCCTTCTCCAGTTTTCAGAGGCCTTCCTCTTAACTTGAAGGGACATTCACATTTTCTAGTCCCAGACCTTCTCAAAGATTGTGTTTTGTTTGATCCACGGTATTTTCCACTCCTCTCGCAACCCATACTCATATATATCCTACTACCTAGTAGGCCTGTCGGTTTCTCTGCACCTGACCTCGAAATGACAATAACAATTCCAAGTAGCCTCCCAACAGCTCTGGCCCAAGACAATAATTCATCCCTCGTAGGAAAAACCTGAAAATCCAAACAAAATGTTTAACTTAAATGATAGAAAAAAAAATAAAACAGTGGAAATTTAACACTCCTAATTACCTCTGTTGTGGTGAATGCATTTGTGCAATCCACTTCGATGGGGTCTGAAAAATCATCTGCAGCATCGCCAGGCACTGGCAAACCGCCATCATCACTCATGTCTATAAAGTCTTCCATTTTGAATTCCACTCTCTAACCTGTCATGTCAAACAAGCACAAAGGCACTCATAAAACTTAAGAGCATTTAAAAAATTGCAAGTTATGTACTATGTAGACGAAAAGATACGATGCGGAACTATTAGTTCCGCGTGGTCAGATGCTTCTGCAGAACTAATAGTTCCACAACGCACTTTGGTTGGCAAAGATACACTGCGGAACTATTAATTCCGCGTATTCAAATGCTCATGCGGAACTAATAGTTCCGCAGTGTATCTTTGCCAACCAAAGTGCGCTGTGGAACTATTAGTTCCGCATGAGCATTTGAATATGCGGAATTAATAGTTCTGCAGTGACTCTTTCTATGCATTTTGAGTTCTGTTCGTATGTGTGGTTTTTATTTAGTTCGCGGAACTATTAGTTCCGCATGGATGCGGAACTAATAGTTCCGCAGTGTCCTGAAAATCCAGCAAAAAATTAGCATCGCGATTTTACCTGACGACCTCGGCCTTTCTACTCCGATTGATCGCTTGTAGATGTCCTAAATATCCTTTCCTTGCTGTTGGAGGGAAGAGAGGAGAGTGGAAAAGGGAGAATGGAGGAGAAATTGCAAAAGGAGAGGAAGGGGAAGAGGGGACCTGTTTTCAGCGTGGAGGGAAAAATAAAAGGGAAGAAGAAGAATGGGAGGGAAAAGGAAATGAGTGAGGGGTAGTTTTGGTATTTTGAAAATAAATTTAGATGTGTATGTGTAGAGTGAAATTAATGTATGTGTTATTAGAAAAAGTCTCTTTTCCGTTCACATTTTTGTAGCTTGTGCAGTCACACAAAGCATGTCAATTTGGAAGGCCCAGTCATTACGAACATGCATATAAACACATCTCTCTTCTGTTGCTGTTAATTAATGTGATGTGAACTAATTAATTAAAGCTAAATTGAATCCTCCCCCTGGGAGCAATATGCAACTTTAGATAGGCTCAGAACTCTCCTTCCAATGCCAGCTCCACCGAACATGATAGGTATATATACATCTTTCTAGCTCCCGCAAAATTTTATGCGAATTTTTGCAGATGATATCATTTGAATTGAATTTGATAGTTTGGTATATTTGCTATCTTGTATTTGCACATCCGGATGCTTATATGAAACTCATTTTGAATCCTTTTCCTCTCTTTTTAAATGTGTCCTCAGTTTTTCACAATATTTGTCGTAAAAAATTGTATTGATTGATCAATGAACATCTTCATTTATAATTTCTTTAATGCCAATTCCATTTTTAGCTAGCTTTATGGTATAGGAAAAATTCTTGTGTATCCTCGTATACAAATTATAATTCATTTTATTTTATTTTATTTTATCATGAACTTTTTTTTTCACGAAATTTGCATGTGTGCACATAACTCCAGGTTAGGAATATATATAAATGGAAAACACCAAGTAATATAAAAAGTCCATGATGTTAAATAAGTTTTAAAATCCAATAGAATGTTGCCGCAAGTCCTCAATTTTTTTGCTTTCTTATTTTTGTGGAAATTCTTTGAATATCGCCAGGAGGCCTTCAAAGTCTAAAAATTAAAAACAATTATGTTAATTCTAGTCATTTTTCATATAAATTATTAGTGTATTATAACATGCTTTTTCTTAATAGTGTAAAGTCATGAACCATATGATGTGTATACCCCTCTATAAAGCTAAAGCTAGCATTGATGACTGTTTTTTCACCTCTTTTATTTTCATCTTTCTGCTGATGCAATCAACTTTATATATGGATTAATTTCTCTATCGGGTCCCACTTTAATCACTCGTTATAATATTTATTTTTATTCCTACATCAAGGTCTCTCTCTTTTTTAAGCCTTCCTCTTTAATATATTTTAGTGTTTACCAGATGAATGCGGCTAATATTTCATTTTTTTTAGTGATTAGAACTTAAAAAACATTGAGGTGTGTAAAGGGGCACAAGGATGGAACTGTTTTGCACAGAGATAATATATATATTCAGTAAAGATCTCAATGAGACAAATCAAGAGAATAATTGAAAAAAGATACTCATTATTGAAATGTTGGTAAACAACAATTTTCCAATATATAGCTTTAGGTCCATGAGATTGTTAAGGCCTACATGAAACCGTTTTTTCACCAAGCTCATTGAATCCAAAAAATATGTAATTAGCACTTAAATTAGGAAGTGCATTTTAGCCATCATTTTCACAAATCACAATCATATCTCTGTTGCCCCTTCAAAGTGTTCACGCATATATTCAATTAAGAATAATTAACTCAGATGTGTGATCGCTTTTATTTTCATGTCGTTTGATAACTTCTTGGACCCAAGTTGATGAGTATAAAGTCAATGTAAAAAGCCAAATAATGTGGCTCTATGGTTTTCATGGGAAGTTCCCCCGCGGGTGAGGTTAATGTTGCTCACTGCCACAGTCCGGGTTTCACTTTTTGTTCAAACCCAAACAAGCCCCAAGGGCAAAGGCAGATTCCATTTCTCCATTTGCATGTACCATCTTTAGGACCACTCTTGCAATTAGAAAGGAAAAAAAACAAAACAAAATAAATACTTGAATGGCCATTCAAAATGTGAATCACTAGAGAAAAAAAAAACTCTCAAATATATTTCTTCCTTTTTTAAAAAGTAAATACAATTAATCACATTTTGTTTAGGACTTGTGGACTTACAATGTTACACATATGATATAACATTTAGTTTCTAGGTAATACTCTTCTTTTTTATACCCACAGTGTTTCAGGAAAAAAATGAGTCTGAACTAATCTGTGTTTGGCTATAGGATTACTCTTTCTTTTAAAACATATTATAGAGTTTTTATGAAAAAATAACGAATAAAATAAGAATGTCTCCCTAGGAATTTCGAATTACGAAAATGTCACATAGATGTGGCCATTACAAAGATCATGGGTGTCCCTGTAGTTCCAACTCCAACAAGAAGTCCAGGTGGTCTCAACAGTGGGCCCCATTCCATGACCCAAAAGCAACAACATTCTCATGCTTCCACTGAAAGCCACCCCACAATGATTGTTCTTCAACAATTTCTCATTCTCAATCAACCTTAATCCATTCCCCAAATCACCCTCTGCAAGATTGCAACAATTATTAAAATAAACCATCATGTTCCAAATCATTGTTCAAATCCTGATCCTACCAATGCTTTCTACACTTCAATGTACCACATAGAATCCTGATTCCTGATCCTCAAAGTAGATATTTTTAGTACCCTATTTCTAATTTTAATTTCTTTTCTCCTTTTGTGTGTCTTTCATTTCATGCATCTCCTTCTCAGTTAGTTAAGCACTTTCCTCCTTTGTCAACAAACCAAGGACTTATTATGTTGTGGACCTGATACAAAGCAGTCACACACGCGAAGCACCCCCACTACAAAGCATTCCAATGCAAAATCCAAAATAAAAATAATGCCCTGTCCCTTTCCCCCCCCCCCCCCCCCCCCCTCTCTCTCTCTCTCTCTCTCTCACACAAAACAAAAAGAAGTGCAATGAAGTTGGTAATACTAGAAAATCAATCCCACAACAAACATGCATGTCTTTTGGATTAGTATTAATTTAAAACTTTTTTGGGTATGTGGAGATCAACAACACCACAATCAAATTTTGGCATCATAATAATAAGAAAAGAAAAAATACAAGAGATTAGAGAAGAAGCTTGCTCTCAAAGCATACCATCCTTTTCTTTCCCTTCTCTGTATGTAACCTCCAACAGTTTTCTACATATAAAAGCAGAGAAGTAAGGCATCTTCTCTTCACATATCCACATTTGTCTTGCTTTCCCTTGCAAGTTTCAACCTTTTCCTTGCTTAAGAGTTTTGCTTCCCTCCCTTTTTAAACCGATTAATCAATGTACTATTAAATTAGAACTGTCGGTGTATCTTTTTGTGCCAAAATTCCATCCAAGTTTGGAATCCAAAACGATTAGTAATGTGGTCAACATGGGTTTAAGAAAATTCCAACTTTTTTGGTTCTTAAATGGCCCAAAAATTTTGCACCTGTTCCTATTTTGAGATGCATGTGAAACAAACCCATGAAATGAGTAATTTTATTTTTTATCATTGAAGTTCTCTCCATTTCTGGTTGTTCAGTTGTGCTTGTTTCTTAGTTCAGAGTCCTGTATGGGCTCAGTCCTCTTTCCTGAAATCATAGCATGAAGAGCATAAATCAGTAAATTTGATTAGGCCCATTTCAAAGTTTCCATCTTTTTCCTTTCTGGGTTCTTTGGTTTTTGAGAGATCAATCAAAAATAGGAGGAAGCATTCAATTTGTTTGATTTGTTCATTTATTCTTCAACAGTGGTTGTTTTGTTTCTCCAACATTTTCTTATTTTTCATTCTCTCCTTTACACTCTTTAATAATTTGAGAAGTGTGAAACAAGACCACCCTCACCTTAGCATTTTTAATTGTGAGAAGTAAAGTAAAGTAACTCCCCCAAATGAGTTTTCTAACAGGCTCTTCTAAAGGCTCATGGCAGCCCATAATGACTGCAAAGACGAACAACCAGAGTTACTGGCTAAACTGGAGAGTTTTGCTTTGTGCCATCTGGCTCCTGCTCTCAATCATCTTCTCATCATTTCTGATATGGAAGTATGAACTTTTAAGAAGAAACCCAGCAAGAAATGGTGGTGGCAGCAGAAGGGAAAGCAAAAAAGAAACATCAGCAACTTTGTATGAGGATGAAACTTGGAGGCCTTGCCTTAAAGGAATTCACCCTGCCTGGCTCATGGCTTTTAGAGTTGTTGCATTTATTGTGCTTTTGGTTCTTCTCATAGTCAATGCTGCTGTTGATGGGGGAAGCATTTTCTACTATTACACTCAGTGAGTTCCTCATTCCTTACTGAATGTTCTCACTTACTTGTGCATTTAGTCAATTAGGTGTCTATTTAAACATTCCTTTTAAGAAATTATTTGCCTTACTAATTTAAGCAACTAACATTTATAATTAGGGGTCTGTTTTTTGGTTCTTCTTTAGCATTTGATTTGATTTGATTTTTTTCGTGGTTTCTGAAACAAGGTGGACTTTTACTTCAATCACCATATATTTTGGGGTAAGTATAAATATAAAGGCCCTAATATCATATTCTTCTGTTAGTTATGTTACTCTTGTTTATCATGTACCATATAATCTCTTATATACTCCTACACCTACTTGTCCTTGTGTGTTCGATATTGCAGCTTGGATCATTGCTCTCCATGTATGGATGTTACCAACATCATAAGAAATCTAGTGGGGATAAGGTTGATAATGTGGATGTGGATGCAGAGCAAGGAATGCACGATGATGCTCATGCACTCCCACAAAGTTCTAATGCATCAGACCAAGAGAAAAACTTGGGAGCCCCACAAGAAGTTCTTGTTGTTCGCCAACATGCAGGCACTTGGGGTTATATTTTTCAAATAATATTCCAGGTACACTCTTCAATTTTCATATATCACTGACTGAACTGCAAGGATGATTTCTTTCTCTGAATTCTTCAAACACAAGAGTTTATATCTGTAATGAGTTCAATTCATAATACATTCTGCATTTCTGCTTTCCCTGCATGATGTTATACTTTGCTGCATGTCTCTTTTATTTCAGTTTTATGTTTATTGTAGAAAGTGATGGGCAGAATAGCTTTTTCCATTGACGACATATAATTGATTTTCGTTTCTTCACTTGTGAATAGATAAATGCAGGTGCTGTAATGCTCACTGATTGTGTATTTTGGTTCATAATTGTTCCATTTCTAACCATCAAAGATTACAACCTAAACTTTGTAAGTATCTTTTATGACCTCATTGATTTAGCAGTTTTTTTTCTCTGATAAGTTGTATCAAAGTTAATAAACCACTTTATATTATTCTCTTGTGGCAGTTGGTAATCAATATGCACACAATCAATGCTGTTTTCCTTTTAGGCGATACAGCTTTAAATTCCCTGGTGAGTTCTTGCATTTGATTCCATGTAGTAGTTTACTTTTTCATTGCTCATGTACATGAAAATTCTTACTTACCCTTCCTTTTCCACTCTTCAGCGGTTCCCTTGGTTTCGAATAGGATACTTTTGCCTGTGGACAATCACATATGTGATATTCCAGTGGATTGTTCATGCTTGCATTAATCTCTGGTTAGTATAAGCCTTCCTTTTTACAGTTTGGCTCAAACTACTTACAAAAAGTTATCTTATACATCATTGTCTAATGTGAGTAAGTTTCTTGTCTGGAAAAACAGGTGGCCTTATCCATTTCTTGACTTGTCATCCCCGTATGCTCCACTATGGTATGAATTTTATTCCTTTCCCATTAAAATTGGTCCATATTTCTAATAGGAAATTGCTCTTACTCTCCCATGCCATGCCCACTAAAAAAATCTTGTCCCATTTCCATAATCTTGTTCTGGAATCTAGAGATTTTGTGGTACCTGATTCTTATAAGCTGTTGATAGGATGTTTAGCTTTATCTACTTGAGTTGATTTGGTGACCCCTTTCTCTATGGTATGTGTAATTAATTTCTAGGTACTTTGCGGTGGCATTGCTGCATATTCCGTGCTATGGTATTTTCACTTTGGTGATGAAGCTGAAACACTATGTCTTGTCAACACGCTACCCCGACTCATATCAATGTGTGAGATGATTTTGGCTTTAGGACTAAACCAAACTAGCCTCGATTTTCTCAAGAATATATCAATTTTACCATAGGAAGAAGGAAGAAGAAAGTGTCAATATGAATTCACATACTGTGCAAATAAATAGCAAATTATATATTTATTTTTTTTATAAATTTTCCGGGAAGATTAGCAGTTGAGAAAGCAAATACAATTTGGCTCTTAATTTCTGCTAATATTTTTCATAGAGATGTCATACATGTAATTAGTTATGAATTCTAAGATCTGATCTGACTAAGCACCGTACTAGCGGAACATCTTTTCATTTCTACACCTTTCGGTTGATGCTTCCAGCTTGAAGAGCTTAAACTCAGTTTAAATGATGTTATTTATAATAATATATGTAACAATTTGAGAATCATTATGCAAAAATGTTCCCGACATGTTACATAGTTTTTTTTGAAGGAACATAGTTTTTTAAAATTACATTTTAAGTTCCTAAGTTGATACTTCATGCATAACATGATAATATTTTTATATTTTAGTAAATGAGTAGTACATTTTAGAGGATGAAGTGCGTTCTATAACCGTTGATTAAAAAATCAGCTATAAGAGTCTTGATAATTTAATAAATTGTGATGCATGTGTTGTGGTGAGAACCTAAATCAACGGTCTCATTTTCAATCATCTAAATCTCATGCAATTACTTAACATCGAAGTACCTAAAAATTTCCAATCTCTAATATCATATAGCAATATTCATAACTGTAGAACTTACTTTTTGTTCGTGCTAAATAATTTATTCATTCTTAAAACTCGCATAGTAAAATTTTACTATCTATAAGATCCTATCCGGCTCAAAGTGATTAGTTCCTGCACGCATGCAAAGATACGCTAGTCTAGAAAAAAAATTAGGGAATTGGTAAATACACCTCAGTTTTTTGCCATACACCCCACATTTATTCAAGAAATTACTATTATACCCTCATTGTTTGGGTTTTTTTTTTCTGATTTTGCTTATTTTCCGGAAACTGGCCATACACCCCCAGTTTCCGGAATACAGATTTGCATTCCGAAAACTCCAGTTTCCGGAATGTAAATTTTTCTTGGAGTTTCCGGAATACAAATTTACATTCCGGAAACTGGAGTTTCCGGAATGTAAATTTTTCCTGGAGTTTCCGGAATGCAAAAATACATTCCGGAAACTGGATTTTCCTGGAGTTTCCGGAATGTAAATTTTTCTAGAGTTTCCGGAATGCAAATTTACATTCCGGAAACTGGAGTTTCCGGAATGTAAATTTTTCCTAGAGTTTCCGGAATGCAAAAATACATTCCGGAAACTAAGTTTCCGGTAACAACGCGAAATTGAAAAAAAAATAAACAAATCAACAAGGGTATAATGGTATTTTCCTTTTTAAATGTGGGGTGTATGTCCAAAAATATTGGTGTATTTACCAATTCCCAAAAATTAACTTATTCATTTGGACAAAGTTTATCTTGACTAAACTTTAAAATAATAAAAGCACAACACAATTTTACTATAATTATACATAGATCTGATGGGTTATGTTTAATTATATTCAACTAAAATTTAATAACTGTCCCTATTTTAATTATTTTAGCAATAGATTCAGTTTATTTTTAATCCATCCAAATCCAAAATCCAACCATTTTCCATCCATGTATAAACAGAGGATCGAATAGCCCTAGAGTTCTATTCAATGAATGGAGCATTAAAAAAAAAAGCAAATGGTCAGCATAGATAAAAAGAAAAGAATGAAGAAAAGGTACTTGACACTATACATGAATTTTTGTTACAAAGAATGACAAACCCAAAAAATGACTACATACACAATTGTGATTATTGAAGAAACACCCTGAGATGCAACAGAACGTCCGTATGGTGTAGCTGATCAACTTGAGATATGGGCAGACAACATAAAGGCACAGGTTGTGATCATAAAGAAGTGCTTGGTAAGGAACCCATTAAGATGATATTTTCTCCTTTATGCTCCCTTGTTTTCTCAGGCTTTTCCTTTGTAAATAATCCAGAGAGGAACCTAGGTGACAACCCAGAACTCAGTCCCCTGCCTAACAAGTCCAAAGCTCCTCTTGTTTCACCACCTCCCCTTTGGCTTGCTCTGTTAGTTAAGCTCCTTGTCTCATTCAATCTGAGTTGTTCCCCACAAGGACAATTTGCAAGCTTTTCAAAGCAACGCTTATGGAAAACCAACTGACAAGCTTTGCACCTTTCAATCTCGTCTTCCTGTAGATAATTTAGCTTCAGTTTAAGATTGCTAGTTTTCAGTAGATTAAAAGAATTCCAGACCGACAATAAGTAAAGACGTGGAGGCATTAGAGGATAGCATAAATGGGATGACTTCTGAACTAAAACAATATAAGGGAATGATTTTAATTCAAAATAGGATATAGTGGCCCCTTAGACCCACTAAGAATCCTGGCTCTGCGCCCTGCGGACTGCAGGAGATTCAACTGAAAGTAAACGTCTGCTAGGTAGTTTAAACCTTGTATAAAAAATTACAACTCGGAACTCCTAATAAAAATCTGGAGTTCTGGACAATTAAGAAATAAAATGTGATTAGTGCAAAATAGTCAAATTTTCTAATTTACATGAGAAACAGGCAATTTGCTTGTGAGGTCTATAAACCTCCTTTCTCTGTAAGATAAAATCTTACTCAGGACTGTCCTATCCCAACCACGTCTGACCCCATTTCACTGTTTTTTCTTCTTATATTTCTTATCCCATGCAGTTACTTATGCAGTTATCTCTAGGGTTAAGATTTAAAAATAATTCCATGTAATTTGTACTTATCAGTGATCAGTGAAGGATAAATTTGCAAAAAAATAATTGTGCATACCAAAACTTCCTATTGCCTTTATTTATAGTTATAGATACTTATTATTTCCTTAACTAATTCTATACTAGAGAATCTTAGCTACTGACAGAACCTGAAATGGGAAAATGAGAGAATATGGGTCGGTGCAATCATGTCGGGCACTGCAGGGGACTCCCACATCACAGCACACAAGGCATTGATCAGTGATGTGTTCCAGGATTTTCCTTGATACAGTTTCCACCATCACAGGAAGTGCTGCATAACAGTTGCTATACATAAGAAACACAACATATAGGGAATGCAACATAACTTCAAAATCAACCCCTGATTATAAAAAGTTGTGTTCTCATAGAACTAAAAGAGAGAAATGAAACTGCAATGAAACATACAAGGCAATAGGCATGAATTTACTATACAGGCTATGGGATTATATATCATGATGCCCGCTTCCAAACAAATATGTTGATTTCAGACTACGAATTAGATCATAGTTTTGATGCAGACTAACAGCTGTTAATCCCATATTTTGGGTGGCAGGTCCATTCAGGGGTATTAACAAATGGTAAAAACCAATAAAAGCCGCATCCTTTAGATATCATTGCATCAAACCCAAATTTAATTATCAAAAGAAGTGAAACACATCTAAGTGGAAATTAAAGGAAAATGAACTTCTGTTTAAGGCACAACAATGCAATAAGCCAAAAAATAGAAGCCAACCAGCAAAGACTCCTTTGGAAAGATCGATCAAATCTCTAAGAGCAAAAAAGTCATTGCTTTCAAGAAGATATCTCCGGTTTCCAAGTCCTCTGTTGATAGACCTCCGGAATGGGCAACGAACATATGGAAGCATTGTTCCTATCTTTTTCCTGACATTCATAACATGAAGCAAGGCTGGGACCTTTGACAAAAGGAAGGGATTAACTGCAGTGACACAAAGCATGGGCTGCAGAAGAAATTTCATTAATAAAAATGCCAGGTGAATGGTAAGAATAACTTCAAAATATACGAGGTCAGAATTGGGGAGGGGGGAACAAACGTGTATCTGGTGTGTAATATGCACAAGGAATAAGCCAATAAAATCTTAGCATGCATGCATCAATATGCATTAGCGTAGTTGGTTTGCATCAATTTACAATCTGTGTGCCCAATGCTCACTGTAGTTGCAAATAAACAGCATTCTAGGAAACTAGCAATTGCTAAATCAGTGTATATCCACCCTATGGGAGTAAAAGATAGCAAATCTTTGCTTTTTGCACCCAACAAAGAGAAAAGAGAGAAACAACTGCTCTTTCTAGTTAACTTGCACATAGGAGACTTTGGACGTAAACATACATATGAAAAATTATCAGGTAAAGTAGTAGGCAAGTGTTAGTTCTAAAATTACCTGTTCGTGTATAGAATCCAGATATGACTTCGCCAGCTGAGAAACAGGATAATAAGTGAAATCCCAATGATGTAAAACCCTTGCTGGCAAGACTGCCGTCTCATTTGTATGGCAAGAGGAGCAGAACAATTGACCAGTGTATTCACAAAGTCGAGGCTTCCCCCATCCTAACGTCTGTACAAAATCCCAAATCAAAGTTTTTCCATCATCAAAATGCCTATGGCATCCAGCACAGGTGTAATGTTGTGATTCTAACAACTGCCTCATAGATTTATTTGATGGAATTTCAACTATAAGTGATATGGTCTTCCCTAAAGTGGAAAAGTTTTGAATGTTTTCTCCTCTTGTAAAAGAAGATTGAGACGCTAAAGCATTTGACACAGGTGAAATGGGATGTGAATCTTGAGGGGACAAAAACCAAACCAATGCTCTTGGAGGACTTGAAAAGAACCTGTTACAGAGAATTGACCGTAAACACTCTTGAATGAGAACACTTCTCTTCGCAATAATATCAAGAGATGCACTTCTAAATATCTTGGACTCCTTTTCAACAGAAGACCAAGGCAATGGCAAAATCCAGCCTTGCTCATTGAATAAGGTTTTCATGCAACGATAGAGAGTTAAGAAATCACGATACCGCCTTTCAACCTCCCACTGATTCTTGCCACTCCACACTTTTATTTTATAAACAGTGTATTCCTTCACCCCAACCAATCTTTCACTGAAAGAAACATCCCCCCTCTTCTGCCTTGCACCTACCACTTCAATCCTATCTATTCTTCTTGGGCGCTGAACTAGCAGGTAAGCATCATCTGTATTAGAAGTAGAAGCGGTCAACCCTCCATCTCTCAAAGGCATAGACAATTGTGGTTCAAGCATTCTGTTGCCCATGGCATGCCTAGCTGCAGGAGAATCCGCAGACTCCAGTAAAATTTCTTCCATTTCCTGAACAACCTCGTCATAGAATTCATTTAGGTCAAAGTCCTCTATCTGCAATATTTAGTGAAACGTTAAACCCTATATAGGCAGAATGATTATTGCCACAATGTCAATCAAGTAAGCCTTCAAAAGTACTTCTTCGCCTTCTTTTTTATGAGGCAGCAGGAAAAAAAAAGCCTTTGTCAACAGTATAAATAAGAAAACAAGAATAATTTTTTTTAAAAAAATAATAATTTAGATTCCAGGATCTAGTTTCAATTGAATATATCTTATGAATTAAGTAAAGAATAAACAATTTCAATAGTCAGCCAAAATAGACTTCCTGAATATTATGCATGTTTAGTTAATATCAAGTTAGAAACACCATATAAAATGATAAAATCCAATGGGTTTACACAAGGTTTTAAATCATGAACATCACAACTGCAGCAGCCACAGCAACTGCATCATACTGCAATTACGTCCCACATCAGCCCATAATAGCCATCACACAACTGTAACCACAACTCAATCATATTTAAAATGATAACTTGAAAGACAATGAGACCCATTGCTCACCTTAGATGTCACCGGACTTTCTTCTAAGAGATTTGTGGAAGTAGAAGAGCTCTCTAACGTTTTCCTCATTCCACTATTTGAAGGCAGCACAATTTGTTCAAGGTTCTCAAGTGATTTTGCATTCATATTCCGTACATGGACAGATGGATTGGAAGAACTTTGATCAACTCTGCTACCACTAAAGTGATCAAACTTGAACTCGGAATTATCCAACTCCGAGTTTACCCATCGAGCATCATCACCAGTGGCACCAGCTTCATCACTGCTGTTACATTGATTCCCCCTTTCCTCACTTCCACCATTAGTAACATTCAAACTCTTCTGAGGATCTTCTTCTGGCAGCACACCCAAATCTCCTTCACCGGCCTCAGAGACATAAGAAGTTTTAGAACAACCAATCAATTTGTCAGTAGGAATGTCACTGTCCCTGACCTCTTCTGTAGCTTCTGTATCACCAATATCTTTTGTTTCTTCAGCTTCTTCATTGACATTGACCATGTCCTTCTCATGACCAGAACTTAACCCATCATTTTCAACTCGATTATTAGTTTGTCGCGGATTGTGAAATAGTTCAGAAGCGACAGAAACTGGACCGTTTTGTAGCAAAAAATCATCCAAATCATGTGAACCAAAAGCCACAGAAGAGTTCATAAACAAGGGATTCTCATTTCGAACTTCTGGCTCCTCACGATAAAGCACGCTCCTCGACGAGTAGAACTCATTCCCATTCTCACCCTTCAACGAATAGAACTCATTCCCATTCTCACCCCTCGACGAATAGAACTCACTCTCATTCTCACCATCGCTGCCATAGTTGAACATGGAATCCTCACCCTCCGAAAACTCCTCCTCTTCTTCCTTCTCCTCTGTTTCCCCAACTTCGCCGCCACCGCCATTCTCATTATTACCATCGGAATCTTCAGTCCGGTTAAACACGATTGACTCCGACGAATCGAGCGCGGTCATAGAAAGCTCGTCACCGCAGTCACCGTACAACTCCAATCCACTGGAACCGTACCTCAAGTTCCGCTGCGTTAAAAGCTTCCGGTCATCGCGATTTGTCTCCGTCGTGATTCCTCCTACCGAACTGAAATTCTCGAATCGGTCGTCGAGGCTCCTGGAGGAACCGAAATCGATGTCGGAGAAATCGTGGAAAACGGTTATGGCGCTGCACATGCTCATGCTGGTGCTAGGTGTCCCCATCACCGAGTTGGCACTGCAGTACCGTTCCAACTCGGAATCGCCGCCGAAGGAAGAGCGGCGAGAGGCACCGTCCGATTCGCGAACACGTAACCGAGGAAACGAATCCAACGGATCCGGTGACCCTACTTCGCCTCGCCCATTCATCGTTTCAAAGTCGATCAAATAGAAATTAATAAATAAAAAGTATATACATAAATAAATATATCGGAAGGTTACGTGAGAGAGCGATTGACTGATCGAAGAGAAGTAGGAAACCGAACCTCTGATTCGATCGAGGTATAGGGGGAAGGAAATTGAGCACAGTAGTGAGAGGCTTTTCCGCCCCTTCCCTGAAACACAAGGGAAGATGACGATGCAGGAAAAATAAAATTTAAAAAAAAATGAAAAACCAAAATTGAGATTTGAGGATCAGCATTTTGTTTTTTCGTTTTAAGAAAAAATAAAAAATAAAAAAATATTGAGAAGAGAGAAAGGTAGTTCCAAAACTACCTACCAGTATAGAAAGACCGTACGTACGCGTGTATCTTGTTTTTTACCTACCAATCAACTCTGCTGTTTATGGCTAAAAACTCAGCATGTAGACTTTTTTTTTTGGGTCAAACTCAGCATGTAATTGTAAATTGAGATAGAGATCATGGGAGATATGATTTTTTTGGGGGTTTAATTGCAATTTTTTATCCTCGGGATAGAAATAGGCCGGGTTTAGGCTAGGTTTTGTCTAAATGAGTTTGACTTGTCTAAATATTTTAAAGTCTAAACCAGGTTTGTTATCTGTCATAGGTTTTTTTAGGCCTGATTTGGTCTTTTTAAAAGTCTAATTTGGCCTTTTAGCCTATTTAAATGTCTGATTCCTAATAAGATATTCAAATAATTTGTCCGACCTTTGACCAAAAAAAAAAAGTAGCCCAACCTACTCCTAAATAGGCTAATAGGCCAATGAAAAGAATCTCTATATATAACAAACTATAAAATATGACAATTAAATCTATTTTTATTTAGGGCATGAGACATACGGGTGAGTAAGATTGAAGTATTTTGCGATAAGACCTCTAAATAAATAACAATTTTATCCTTCAATAAACTTTATAAGTTTGAGTATTTATGTAGGTTAACATATGTTTAAACATTTAAAATGTAAATGAGTATATAATTTTAATACATTATAAAAAAATTAATATAATAATAATACTATAAAAAATTATATCTATGTCTGTTAGACTTAAAAGACTTTTTAGATGGCCTAAGCCTGACCTTTTTAGCTAAATAGGCTTTGAAAAAAACCTTGACCTGATATATTTCATGAAAAAACTTGGGCTGGTCTGGGCCTAATGTAGGCTAAGTCATAGGCCCCTATCGAGCAGTCTAGCCTATTTCCATCCCTACTCTCAATGTTATGATTGTGTGTCATATAAGTTTTTGGTGTTAAAAATTAGACGACACAATCACGGACAAACTTGATTGTAACAATTGAATTACTTAAGGAATTAAAATTGTACAATTAGAACATAAGGAACCCAAATCACACAAATGCAATACCTAGAGAACTAAAAGTACAATTAATTTTATTTTTTTTACTTTTGGAGTTTTGACTTATTTTTAGGTAGCTGATAATGATAATAATATAAATAATTTTTATATAAATGTTTAATTATATTGATTACTCTATTATATTTACAAAAATCTTTTCTAAGATGAGATTTTTTATTACAGACAAATTTTAGTAAATTAATATATTATGTCAATGGAAGAGGTTTAAATCATTGCGCAATATTTTCTAAGATGAGATATAATATAAAGATAGTAAAACATGATTGGATATTAGCCTACAAATGCTTATATTATCAGGGCTTTGGATAAATAACAAAGTTATAAGTTCAAATCGTTATTGTGCACAAAAAATGTTTATATTGTCAATAATTAGTCAAACTCCTAAGTTATACTACTAGATCATGTTAATGTACTCATGAAAATTCTAAAACGTGGAGAAAGTAATTTTTTTCGTTGATTTAGGCCCTGTTTGGATAACAAGCTTATCTACTGCTTATGACATAAGTTGTATAAGCTACTTTTATAATCGAAGAAAAATTATAGTGAAATTTATTTTATATAAGCCATAAGCTGTTTTGATAAGCTATCATGAGTAGCTTCTAAAAAATAAGCCCAAAATAGCTTATGAATCAGTCATAAACTGTGTTCATAAGCTCTGCATAAACCAATCCAAACATACCCTTAATAAACGAACGGTGGTCATGAAGTGAAAATTGATCAGACAGTAATTTTTCTTTAGTTCTTGGATTTTCTTTTGTTTTTTTTTTTTGTCATTTGGATTTTTTGGTTGAGTCTTCTCTTACTTGTCATTGATGTGTTCATGCCCATAGAATGCTCCGCCGTGTCGAAACGTTTTGGGCTTGGGCTGCGAGAAATATAAGGGAATTGGTAAATACACCAATATTTTTGGATATACACCCCACATTTAAAAATAAAAATACCATTATACCCTCGTTGATTTATTTATTTTTTTTTCAATTTCGCGTTGTTACAGGAAACTTAGTTTCCGGAATGTATTTTTGCATTCCGGAAACTTTAGGAAAAATTTACATTTCGGAAACTCCAGTTTCCGGAATGTAAATTTGTATTCCGGAAACTCCAGAAAAATTTACATTCTGGAAACTCCAGGAAAATCCAGTTTCCGGAATGTATTTTTGCATTCCGGAAACTCCAGGAAAAATTTACATTCCGGAAACTCCAGTTTCCGGAATGCAAATCTGTATTCCGGAAACTGGGGGTGTATGGCCAGTTTCCGGAAAAGAAGCAAAATCAGAAAGAAAAAAAAACCCAAACAATGAGGGTATAATAGTAATTTTCTGAATAAATGTGGGGTGTATGGCAAAAAACTGGGGTGTATTTACCAATTCCCGAAATATAACTGTTGCCCATCCTGGGCCTAAATATTGGGCCACATGTTGGGTCTGGCCCTACTGGACTATTGAGTCCATTAACCTCACCAAGCCGTTGGCCCAACCATTTGCAAAAAATAAAGGGGAATTGGTAAATACACCCCAGTTTTTTGCCATACACCCCACATTTATTCAGAAAATTACTATTATACTCTTATTGTATGGGTTTTTTTTTTATTTCGATTCTTTTCCGGAAACTGGCCATACACCACCAGTTTCCGGAATACAGATTTGCATTCCGGAAACTGGAGTTTCCGGAATACAAATTGTATAGAAACTGGAGTTTGCAAATTTGCTTGCATTCCGGAAACTGGATTTTCCTGGAGTTTCCCTGGAGTTTCCAGAATGTAAATTTTTCTGGAGTTTCCGGAATACAAATTTACATTCCGGAAACTGGAGTTTCCGAAATGTAAATTTTTCCTGGAGTTTCCGGAATGCAAAAATGCATTCCGGAAACTCAGTTTCCGGTAACAACGCGAAATTGAAAAAAAAATTAAACAAATCAATGAAGGTATAATGGTATTTTTCTTTTTAAATGTGGGATGTATGTCTAAAAAAATTGGTGTATTTACCAATTCTCAAAATAAAGCTGTTGGCCCAACAGTAATAAGAGAATGTGTTTTTTTTTTCCAGAATTGCTAATTGCTAATATGTTTATTTTAGAGTATTTGTGTCTGAATTATTATTGTTTATATATTATATAGTATGCACTGCTGTAATACTCTTTTTTTTTGTCATTGGGGAGGGAGATTTTTGGGAGGAGGGTGAGGATCGAACCCCCACAGCCCCACCCTTGAATATATCACCCCAAAGCTTGAGTGTCAAGCGTCAAACCTTACATCAAAACTCATGTTCATTTTTGACCAAATTTAAAAAAAACTCGATGTCCATTTTTATTAAAAAAAATATATATTTCCTGTGTCCCTTTTTTATTAAATAAAAACAAGTATATATTTCTGGTCCTTTCCTATTCTAAAACCTTTTTGCACAGTACTGAAGGATACATACGTTTACAACCAATAATGCTTTCACAGCTGTTATTAAATTACATCATTTCTGTACATCTTTAGTATACATGTACAGTATGAGGCTTCCATGCTCCTTCCTGTCTAAATCCAGTTTACAATACTCAAAGTTGAATCACATGAAATGATTCAGGCATGTTCTATGGCTGTGCTATCTTTTATTTTCTGCAATAAAAAAGGAGGCAAAATAAATAAGCAACATGTGATTTCAATGAAAGCAGTAGATGCAGGATCAATTTAACTCACATTTGAGATATCCTTCCACAAGTTGAGAGTCTTGAGAGCCTTTCCTGATTGTTGTGTTTCACGCGCCAGAGACACCCCTTCAGCTAGGTTCCTTACATGGCCACTGACCAAGAGAGCTGCTCCTGCATTGAGAACCTGGCCATTTTTTTGTACAGAATAATCAAAGTGTATGTTAAGACACAAGTGCATTCATAGGGAGTGTGATCCAAGTTCCAAAAGATTATGCAGGATAGCATATTATGAATTTCAGCATTTCACTGAAAAATTGAAACGGAAAGAACAGTAGAGAATGTGCCTCTAACTGGATTTCAGTATAATAGCTCTCTAGAGTAGCTCTCTAGGGGACATAAAAGTATAGACACAAACCATCAGTATATTTTTCATTCAAGGGCTGGCACCTTCCCATCACTTACACAGAGTATCATCCTCTCAGCTTTTTAAAAGATTAAAAAACCAAAGATACTCACAAAAGCATCTGCAATAGGCCCTCTCTCTCCACCCAGAACACGTTTCAGAACCGCTGCATTGTATTCTGGGTCACCACCTTTTAAGCTTTCAAGACTGCACCGAGGAACGCCAAAGTCCACTGTTCCAATAAACAATCTGATGTAAAGAGTGCATTCAAGTATGCATATCCAATAAAAGACCCATTACAGCTCCCAATTAGTAGCACTTGAGCTGTATCAATATACTTCACAACAGAAACAGATAAAAACCAGAAATTATCATATGCTTACAGGGATCAAATGCGAACTTATCAATCCTTTCTGGAGTAACATCAAGCACTAGACCAGGTCCTGCACGTAAAGTCAGAAGGTACCACTCAAATCAGATTCAGATACCTATGTCTTTCAAATAAACAATTTCCAGATGTAAAACAAGCAAGAGATCTCACCAAGAGGACTCATTTCATCCAAACCTTCAGAGTGGACAACTAAAGCTCTTTTCATGCCAAATCTATGTAGTACTTTAGCCATTTTGAAGACCTATCCAAAAGGCCAAGACAAATAGCTTATTAGGGATGGCACAGATGGAGAAAAAACAGATAGTCAATTGATTAGTATCTGTATGCATGTAATCTACATTTATTTTGAAGGATACAAATACAAACAGTATGAAGTTAGAAAAAAAAAAAAAACAGGAGACAGAACCTCAAAGCCAGAACTCAGTAACTTCACACATCAATCTTTAAGGAATGAAGAATAAAAAAATAACTAAAATAGGTTGGTTGATACAAGACAAAGGATTGATCATCCCGTTTAAAAATTTTCACTGTAAACCAATTACTTCGGTATGAGGCTGCTTTCACACTTACCAATCTCCATGCTGCAAATGTTATGCACAAATAGAATTCTTATATTTTCTCCTTTCTTGATTAGGTATTATTGGTAGGAAGTAAGGAAGGTCATTCAAATATATGACAGATCAATTCTCTATGATGGAAAACTTACCAAGTCTTCTGTGTATACACCAACAACAGCATAAGGTGCCTGCGCCGGATTCAACATCGGACCCAATATATTGAACACAGTTCTCACTTTCAGCTTCTTTCTTACAGGCCTGACAATCTTCATTGCCGGGTGATACATTGGAGACATCATAAACCCAATTCCAGCTTCACTCACACACTTCTTTACCCCCTGATTTGGAAGACCAGCAAAAAATAAATCACCGAAATGCATTGATCAAAAACCATATCTATTTGAGAGAAATTCTATCAGTTAAAAACAGACACACAGCCCACATGCAAGCTTCTAATATAAAATATAATGCCAAGTCTCACAATGTCAACACATGCAATCAGTTATCAATGCCAGTAACAGAGAGATCTGAATCACTGTAAGTGTAATTTGCATTAACCTGGGGTCCGAGATCAATAACCACTCCCAAGGCTTCTAACACATCAGCACTTCCACAGGCAGAAGAACTCGAACGAGATCCTTGCTGCAACAAACAAGGAAGCAACCAAATCAAACAACTAACAATTCACAAACACACTCAGGGACTCTTCTCAACAACTACCTTTGCAACTTTGACGCCGCAAGCCGCAGCGAGAATGGAAGCCCCGGTTGAGATGTTAACGGTGTTAGCACCATCACCTCCGGTGCCAACAATGTCAACCACATCGACCAAACCTTCAACCTTCCTCGCATGTTTGATCATAGCCCTCGCCAACCCCACCACCTATCCACATTAATTAATTAATAATTAATAACAATAATGAGGATTTCAAATTCAATAATCAATTTCACATCTACTTTTTTTTCTTTTCTCTCAAAAGAAGCCAACAACTAGAAGGGAAAGCAGCAGGGTTAGTTACTTCTTCAACGGTCTCTCCTTTAGCTCTGAGGAGGACGAGAATGGCGCTAATCAATGCCTCGTTGGCCTCGTTCAGCAACAAGTCAAGACAAGCTTCAGCTTCCGCTTCCGACAAATCAACGCCATTAATCAGCGTTTCTATCAGCTGCAGTGACCACGAATTAAATTTCAATTAGATAATGAGATTTTCCTATTTATTATTATAAGAATAAAAATATAAGGGATTAATTAATAATTAACCTGGGTAACGGACTCAATGGAGGAGGATGCAGTGGGTGAAACGGCGACGTTTGCAGCAGCAATAGTGGTGGTCCTCTGAATCGAGGGGGGAGAAATTGGAAAGTGAAGGGAAGAGGTTCGGGTTCGGAGGGAGAGGTTGGGAGGGAGGAGGCGGTGGGGGAAGGAAGGGGAAGAGAGTACTGTGGAGGAGAATAGAGCTCGAGCCATTGGGTTTGGTTTGGTTTTGTTTTGTGTCAACGCCGTTACGGAGGTGTTTGAAGACTCTACTCTATTAGTAGGTGTGTTGTGTGTGTGTGTGTGTGAGGGACTGACTGAGGGAGGGGTGTGTGTGGGTAGGTAGGTGTAGCCGCGTAGGTGGTGAGAGGATCCGTGAGGGGGAATTCCTATTAACACATACATGGTTTTCTATATGCACATACATCTCCGCGGAACTAATAGTTCCGCGGGTTTATTTTTTTTAGCACACACATGTCCGTGGAACTATTAGTTTCGCGAGTTATAATTCTTCGCGGAACTATTAATTCCGCGAAGAATTATAACCCGCGGAACTAATAGTTCCGCGGAGAATTACAACTCGCGGAACTAATAGTTCCACGGACATGTGTGTGTTAGAAAAAAAATAAACCCGCGGAACTACTAGTTCCGCGGAGAATTACAACTCGCGGAACTAATAGTTCCACGGACATGTGTGTGTTGAAAAAAAATAAACTCGCGGAACTAATAGTTCCGCGGATATGTATGTGTATATAGAAAACGATGTATGTGTGATTAGAAATTCCCTCCGTGAGGGCACTGGACTCAGAATTGGAAATTGGGATTTTGATTTTCGGTGATTAACGTTGTCTTACGTCCTCTCAACGGGCGAAGTGGTGAACTGCGAAGCTGGTGTGGGGAACATAAACTAAAGTACTACCGCCTCCCGTCCAAAACTTTGGTAATATTAGTTTTTTATTTTTATCTTAAAATTTTGATTGTTTTAAAATTTTAAAAAATAATTTATTAATTTTTTTTAATTATATCCTTAATATAATTAATAAGTTTTGAGCAGAGAAGTAATTAGGATAATTGAAAATGATGAATAATAAATAGAGTCATTTTAGTCTAAAATTTGATCAATTAATTATTTTTTAATCTAAATACCAAAATCTTAAACAACTAAAAATTTAGACCGGAGGGAGTATTTACTGTGTCTGGCAAAAAATGACGGTGAATTTTACTCGTTGCCATTAATTTTAAATTACTTTTTAATATGGTATTAGTTTCCTTTTCTAACTTTGAAATTCTACTTCTTTTGGACTATATTTTTACCTTTTTCTTCAATGTGAATGAATCTATCTATAAATTCACTCCACCAATGTTAAATTCATATAATCATTATGATATTATCTATTAAGCTATCATATTATTTGCATAACTCAATTGACAAAAAAATTTCACTTTTTAATCAACCATGCATCTGCTAGTGTAAAACTCATTTTAATAATTCTATTAAATATATAGTTTATTTTTTATTTTTCCATTTCCTTAATTAGAGGCTAGCACTTATCACTAGAGCTCTAAATACCACCATACTGACTATAATAATTGAAATTATTTTATATATAAAGTCTAATTAATTATTATTTTATTTAAAAACCATTCTTAATGGGTTTTTATGCAATGTAGTTGTGATAATTAAATGTATAGCAAACTTCCCTGTTACTGTTACATGCTAGAATTTAAATATAGTACGTTGTGTTAAAAAATTGATAAATTAAAGTGCCATTTATTACATATTTTGACTTTATATTAAATGATAAATTAAAATAATGATTTATTGCACGTATAAATAAATTTTTACATGTTTCAGAAAAATAACTTTATTTTGTATATTTAATATATCTTACATGAATTATTAAAAAGTCAAAAAAGAAAATAAATAATATGGAAAATGTTTTCAGAAACACTTAGTTTTTTCATAAAAACCTATTTTTGATGTGGCTCATTTCGAAAAAGTTTTTTCAAAGTCAAATTTAAAGATTTAAATATTATCATACTAATAATAATATTAGAAAATAAATAAACAAATTAGTAGAAACTCTTTCATGTTCATTCCCTCTAATTAATATGTGCGCATATTTTATGCAATGTAAATGCACATGCATGTATGCCTGTAAGTAAATTTTAAATTAAAGTTAACAATAAAAAAATAATAATTAAATCATATATCACATTAGAATAGAAATATTTTATTTCTTCATTAAATCAAAATTTTCTAAACTTTCTTCACTATACGAATAAAAATATACATGACAACTTAATTTTTCTTTTTTTTTTGACAAATTAATTTTTCTTTTTTAAAAACTTACTTATTTTTTATATGAAAATGTTAAGTTATCAATTCTTTTTTTTTTTATAAGTGTTAAGTTAGCAATTCGGCAAAAGTCATGTATAAAATCATCAAAAATAATAATCACACAATTTTAATATTTTACTATTAACCATACATTTATCCATCCAAGATCTAATGATTAAGGCTCTCTTCTACATAATTATAGTGCATTACATATATATACATGCAGCTTGTTGCGCTTTATATTCATAGAATGTAATCTAATGCCAGAAATTTCAGCACATACTTTCTCCTTATTTTTATTTTATGCAAGGAAACATTCTATGGTTATTCAGAGCTGAGCAGAGTTATTGGCGATTGCTCCAGCAGCATTGAGAAGGGGAACCAATTGACCTGCCCGGTGTTTCTCCAAAACAGCTGCAAGAAACAAGTGATAAAATGTCATATAGACGGTAAAGAAAAATAGAACGATAACAACATTTTGTTTGGCACTGAATGGAGAAGCAGCAGTAGTAGGAGTAGCCTTACTGTCACAACCACCAATGTGCTTGCCTCCAATAAACACGTTAGGCACAGTCCTAAGCCCTGTCCACTCAGCTAATGCTGATTGAATAGCACCCCCATCACCTTCAAATAGGTGAAGAAATTAAATTCTCTGAGGAAAAGGAAACGACAAAAAAAGGAAACAGGTACCATAGTATTGACAAAAAATCAGTTTCTTGAAAGTAATGTGTAACAACCCTCCAGGCAGAAATATTAGGAAACAACCCTCATTTTGGATTTAACGGACAATATTCCATTATAATAAGAAAGCTTCTCATTTTTGCATATTCCACATTCATAATAATGCAAATAGAAAAGCAGAAAGCAGAAATCAGATGATACCCCTCATACTATAATAAGAAAGCAAAGTAACATTGATTTCGATACAATTTTATGACATCACATTTGCTATAATGCATGCATACAATATCAGATGCGCTTAGAACCGATCAATTTAGCTCCCAAGTTAGGTTGGTATAGAACTAAAGTGTGTGTATCAAAATTGCCTTATGTAAAACAAGATTTTAGTGCAAAATACATATGTTTTGGGTAATTTTTGCCTCCAAACCTCCAACTAGAAGTGATAAAAAGTAACTTTTAGATTAAATTGAAAATTTTACACTAAGTTTTACCTTAAATCTGTTCTCGGAATAAAAACATTCAAACAAAAATTACTTCACTTCGAAGTCAATTTTAACCAAAATAATTTTACAAAATCAATTCCTCTCCTTCTAAAATCAATTCCAACCAAAGGAAAAATATATGAAAAACTTAAATGTAAAATCACTATATCCAATAGCTATGATCGGTATCTCAGTGTAGCCTCAAGCCCTCAAGGAATTCACTCAATAAATGGACCAAACACGGAATTCACTGAGACAGCATGCAAAGTACACTCACTTTCCGTGTCCAATTCAACGACCTTGTAGGCTGCTCCTAGCTGTTCAAGAAGATCCTTGACCCGCTTGCAGTAACCACAGTAAGTCTTACTGCCACCACACAAAATTACAAGAAGGGAAAGGATGAAAACGGTTGATATATGATAACCATAATCAGCATCGATACCTTACTAGACTATTGAGAAAAACTTAAAATTGTACGCTAATTTCAGCTAATTTCTTTTATATGGATTACAAACTAAATTTTAAAATTGGGATTTTATCAACGAAATCATGTTACTTGCGAAATATATAGCAATAGGTAGAAGGTAGATTACTAGATTAGATGGAAACAAGATCAAATACCTAAAGACAACGACAGGGGAAGAGGATACGATTTGCTTAGCCTTATCCAACGCCGTTTCCATCTCTTCTTTGCTCTTCTGAGTCTTCTGTGAACTAAGCATAGACCCCATTCCTTTTTTTTTTTATTGTTGTGTGTATATATACTATACTATAGTAGGAGAGGAACAAAACGCACAGTGAAAGCTTGAGGTTTTGGCTATTGACAGGTGTTAGATGGAAAGAGAACTGAGCCGAAAACAGAGCACAGGTGTTGAAATTTGGTGTTGCTTGCTGGCACAGAGTTTATTTAAGAGCAAAAGGACAAAAAAGTTGAACATACAGTTTATCGGGAGAGGTAAGCAAAGGTCGGGATTTGAATTCGAGGGTGTGAATTAGGGTTCGGTTCGGTTTTGGGTTGGGTTGTGTGACTGTGATGATCGGTGATCGCGGTCGTCAACGTGTTGTTCCTCTCTTGGAGGAAACGACGGCGTCGTCTGGCGCGATGGGATTGCAAAAAGGGTACTTGAAGTTGAACGAAGAAAGAGAAGTAAATTTTCCAGAGGTGTGATGTGGAATTTGCAGATTCGGGTGAGTACTACTGGATACGGCTCCGCCACAAGGGCAAGAACATTGCTTGAGTTCGACGCTATCAATCTAATAACATAAAGGCTTAGATCTGTTTTAGTCTATTGTTTTTTATCGAGTTTTGTTTTTAGTCTTTTAAAAATAAAATGTATTTTTTTAGTTTTTTATTTTTAAAAAATTATTATTTTTAGTCATTAGGGACATATTTTAAATTTAAAAAATATTTTTTAAATTTATACTTTGATCTCTTTTAAGCCTAACTCATTTTTCGGTTCTCCTTTCCCTTCACTGATACACCGTGACCACCCATTCCTGCTAGGAGTAGTTTCAACGTCCTCCCTCGAAGCCGCCATGAGATGCGGTCTCTCTCTCGTTCTCCTCCTTGTGCGATCGCAGTGGTTGCCTCCTTTCTCGCCATCGTGCGCAACCTCCCTTGGGCGCACGGAGCTCCTCCCTTGGCCGCGCGGGGATGACGGGTCGCGGTGCATCAGTGGAGGGAGAGGAGAACGGAAAAAACGGGTTAAGATGAACGTCAGACTTTAGGAGGGGTCAAAGTATAAATTTAGAAAATACTTTTCAAATTTAAAATATGGCCTCAGGGACTAAAAATGACAAATTTTAAAAAATAAAGGACTAAAAAAATGCGTTTTATTTTTTAGGGACTAAAAACGAAACTCAATAAAAAATGAGGGACTAAAAACATATTTAAGTTTAAAATAAAATAAAGTAAATCACTAATTTTTGTAAGCACAATTGATTTTAGTTTAAGAGATTAGGTTTAAATCTCTTTTTAGTCTCTCATTTTTTAGAAATTTTCATTTTTACTCTCTAAAAAATGAAATGCGTCTTTTTAGTCCCTTATTTTTAAAAATTTGTCACTTTTAGTCCCTGGAACCATATTTTAAATTTGAAAAGTATTTTCTAAATTTATACTTTGACCTCTCTCAAAGCATAATGTTCACCTTAACCTGTTCTTTCGTTCTCCTCCCCCTCCACTGATGCACTGTGGCCCCCCATCCCCGCTAGGAGTAGATCTAGCTTCCTCCCTCGAAACCGCCACGAGATGCAGCCTCTCTCTCGTTCTCCTCCCTGTGCGATCACGGAGGCTGCCTCCCTTCTCGCCATTGTATGCGGCCTCCCTTGGCCACGTGAAGTTCCTCCCATGGCTACCTCTCCTTTATGGGCTCTGTTCATCAGTGAAGGGGGAGGAGAACAAAAAAGTAGGGTGAGAATCAAGCTTTATGAGGGGTCAAAGTATAAATTTAAATAATACTTTTCAAATTTAAAATATGGCCTCAGGGACTAAAAGTGACAAATTTTAAAAAATGAGAGACTAAAAAGACGCGTTTTATTTTTTAGGGACTAAAAACAAAAATTTCCAAAAAATAATGGACCAAAAAGAGGTTTAAGCCATGAGATTATTAAATTAAAATTGAAAATCTTTGTTCACTTTGAAGTTGGACAATTTTAGGGACTAAATTGATTGATACAAAAAAACTAATATGATGGAGTAGTTTCAATTTCATAGACTACTTTTTTAAAATATTAATAATTTTAAGGACTAAATTAACAATTAACAATGCTATACAATTTTAAGGATGATTTGGATGATTCACTCAATAAAATAAGGATAAAGTAAAGTCTATCTCACATGTGATATTTAGTTTTAAAATTATGAATTAATTTCACATTTGACCCCTCAGTTATTGTGATATTGCGAATTTGGTCTTCTAATTTTCGATCAAGCCAATTGAGTGCTGAATTATCCCAATTATTAAAATCAAGTTTTTTATTACTATGTCATTCAATTTTTAACACTCTACGTGGCACACAGAACCGATTAAACACCGAGGGGAGGGGAAAGATTTTAATGGAGAGAACAGACTAGTTTTTTTTAGACCCTTATGAGCATTTATGTTAAATTTGATGTAAGATTAGTTAAATAAATATATTTCAAATAATTAAAGTCTTTTTCTCTCCCCTCCAAATTTCCTCAATATTGGAGGAGAGCCAAATCCCTACATTCCTCTCCCATTCCCTTCTTAAAAAAATGAACTAAATATGAAAAATTTAAAATATTTTCTCCCCTTCTCTTCCCTCCATTCCTCTCCAACCAAATACTACGTTAGTGAATTCTGACGACGGTTTATAATGTGGTTTGGAGCAACAGCAACCTTCAGAGTGTGCAAATACACAAACAAAAATAAAAATTGTAAATCATCTAGACCCTGGAAAAAACAAGGCTGCGTGTATGGATGGCAAATCCACCTAACACAATACAAGTCTACTTGTTTAATTGGGAAACGATCACACACAACTAATCTGGCCGAACCTGCGCACGACCGAACCCGCACCCAAATTAAACTATTATACATTCTTGTATAATGACTTTCACTTGGATGCAAAAATGGCTTCCAAATCTTCGTACAACGTTTTTGGTTTTGAGTTTGACTTGAAATCAGAAGAAGAGCTCCCACTCCTTTTGGTTCCCCAGAAACCACTCCATCTAGTAGTGCTACTAGTGGAAGGATCATTTTGAACTCCACTTCTTTCCTTACCAAAGCTAGACTTTGCAAGTTCCCTCAGTTGTTTCAACCATGGCCTGTTATCAGGTGTACCTGAGCTCCTACTCCCCGAGTGCCTGCATCTTTCCGCGGCCAAAGCCGCAGCGTCTCGGGCGTCTTCATTCCCATGCCCATTTTGTGGTAACTTCTTTTCCAAGTTTTTGAAGCATCTCTGAGGGACAAAATACAGAAGAAACCCAATGGAAGCAATCTTTAAGCCTCTCAGGAATGACTTCTCCTCAGGGTCTAGTAGCCTTGTTTGTACATATAAAGCATACCATTCATTAGTAAGCTGTGAACAATACCCCACTAGGAACAACACAAGCATGAAGATCCCAAATTTAGTCTCACTTCTTACAGAAAAGTCCTTCTTCAAGAGCACTAAACAAGTAGCAAAGAAAGCAACTTCACAGGTGAGTGAGATGATCTCAACTAGCTGAACCCTTTTCTTTATAAAAGGCTTCTTTAGCACCATGAAGAAGAGCTGAAAAGAGGTCATGGACAGCATGATAATTACTGGACTCTTGGAAGATCGAGTCTGAACAAAGACACCTGCCAGAATTCCCAGCGAAACACGCCTAATGGATTCGAGAAGCACGTAGTATATTCTGAGAATCCCAAACAGCTTTTGAATAAAAGGTGCTTCTGCATCTTCTGTTTCGTCATCAGAGGCGATTATGCTGTCGCTTTGACCCGGATGGCCGCCACTGGATATCTGTGAAAGCATGTACTTTGGAGGACCTCTTAAGTCTTCAAAAAGAGGGCCAAAGATGGTTAGATGAATAGATTTAGGTTGTTCTTTCCATGTCCACTGGCCTCTCTTACCTGGCCCCAGAGTTACTCTTACAAGCTCTTGATACCAATGAAATGTCTCACCTTCATGATGAACTTCCTTGTATTGAAGTAGTTTTCCAAATGTAATTCCAACCGATAGGAACAAGAACAATGCTAGAAGCACAATGGACACAAAAACCAACAGTATAATGCCAACTGCCACTGCTGAAGGGGCTCCCCCTAAGACCATACAAACAAAATGAGAAAAATTAACCATAATAATTAGTGCAGATTGCATATGCTAATGGTAAGGTGACAAATAATAACATTAAATTATACCTTTAATAAGGACAGCAGAGGCCTTGCAAATACCAGGTAGTGCAAGAAATATAAGGAATATCTCAAATCTTGGGAATATGAGTGCTCCATATATTCTATGCTTTTCAGAGTTTCTCTTCACGAATTTAAGGATAACGAGGAGAAAAGCATGCAAAACCATCAAACCGCCACCGATCACAGCTAACCAAAACATGCTTCTATAAAAATATGTCCATCTACAATACAAAAACAATGATTGATAAACTAATGATGATACATAAACAGAGGGTGTGTCTTGATTTATCACATGGAATGCCTCTTTATTATTGTAAAACGCTATACTAAGGTGACAATTTTCAGTTACCGTTACAATTTACAGTTCACAAGTTATCAACATAGTTTAAACGATCTAATTACTAGCAAACCCAGAGTCATATAATAGGTCATAAAATATTGGTGTTATAGTACTTTTATCCTAATTATGACCTTTTTCATGTCAAAATGAAAGCTCTAATTTCATAAACATATAATGTTAAGACACATATATAACTTACCCACTGGAATGTCTTGAATCCAATATATATTCAGCTTCTGGTTTCATATTTTTGCTCTGCAGGTATTCATTTGTTTATTAAGGATATTGACTGTTTCTCATTAATATAGCAAGAAATTAACTGTCTCTACAGGATTGACACATAACTTATTTCTGACCTCAAAATATTGCTGATACTCTGAAGAAGTAAGAGGTGATCCATACACCGAAGCGCCGAAATTCAAGTTCTTGCCTAACAGCATGCTTGGGATTGTTGCTGAAGCCTTGGTAAAAGAATTAGAGCTCCCAAAAGGACCAGTACCTACCATGAACAGGTTCATGGGTCCATCTTCCCATGGCACAGGAAAATAGGGTATGGTCCATTGCAAATGCCTTGAAAATTCATAAAACTCAACTGGCAACTTAACCGATAACCATCTAGCTAGTGCAAAGACCTGAATATGGCACAAAATTCTCTGCATGATTAACAAAAATTAACCTGATCAATGTGGTATTCTCTCCATTATCACCGCACAAAAAATAAGGCATTTTGGTAATTTGCATAAATGTTTACAACATTGAAACAAAAAGTTCAAGATATTGAAAGAAAAGGATTTCATGCGTTACCAAAATTTTGAAAATTAAATTCTGAGATAAAGTACAAATTGCCCTCAAATTTCATGGGGTGGTTAACTGATAACAGGATACTTTTCATGTAAGTTAGATACTCACAAAAAGATTCCTTGCTGGATCAACAATCAAGAAAGAAGACGATCCCATAAATGTACCAACAGATTGAAGGCTTGCAGTTGAGATAGTAAGCAGGCCCGCAGCAATCGATGTCAGCACAAAAGAAGCAGTTGCAAATGCAGAAATCACAGAAGAAATCAGAGGTACAGAGTCTGCATGATTCATGAAATTATAAATATGTCTAAATGGATGACAATTTTTTGAAAACTTGCATCCAACAAATGAAAAGAAAAGAATGATATAACAATATGCAATATGAGGCATGATCATCAGACAAACAAAATATAATATCAATGCTAATAACAACACAATCACCAAAAAGGCAAATATAAATAATAAAAAAATCTTACAGTGCCTCACTTGTAGAACATTGGAAGCTAGATTTTTGTTTCCTGCAACATCATGAGTTGCGTTCTCCGGAACACTGACAAGGACTAGATCATCATTTGCTTGTAGCTCAACAAGGTATGTGCTCCATCTTATTTCATGAAAACTGGACAGAAATAAAAAGTTGCAAGAGAAAGGATCAAATCAATTATCAACTGGCATTTGGCTTTCTCATAATTCAATTAATCAATGTTAGTGTGAACTACCCGTACGTAGTTCCCTAGTCTTAAATGAAGCATATAGAGAGAAATTCAGAGATTTAAACACATACAAATATATTGTATCACTAGTATGAATACACACTATACAATATAACAGAAAATGCACATCTACAAAATACTTGCCTTTTTAATAAACCTCCTGAAATTGATATGCAAGAGGTATTGAAGCCAAAAACAGGCTTCACAAATTCAATTAATATTTGGATATTGTGTTCTCTTGTCCTCATGCTATATGTACTCAACATCACCGCAGGTCTCTTAGAATCTGTGAATTCCATGTAAATATTAGCATATAAATCTAAACAGTGTTTTCTTGGTGGATAACAACATTAACATGTACCATAAAGCAAAGTAACTGGTGCAGTTGGAGAAACTTGAGTCCCTTGTCTGGTTATTATAGACTCTGAATTGAAGTCAACTGAGAATATAGCAGTAGAGGAGAGATTAGCAATCTGCAATAACAATTGGCCAAAAAAGAAGTGTAAGGAGAAAATATAAACTTGGAATAAGCATAAGATATAAACAACTAAAACATTTCACATCCATAAATCAACTAACCGCAAAACCAAATCTCCGATTTCCAAAAGTTTCTGCACTAGCTGGAAGAAGTGAACCTTGACTAATGTTGAGAGAATTCATAATTTCTGTAGATGAATTCAGAACTGGAGCTGAGAAGTACAAATACAACTTCAGCTTGTCATGGTCATTAGTCGCCTGTACTGTTCTAGTTTCACTGTTAATTTGGAGTAGCTTTTCAGATACATGAGTCCTGATGTTGACATAAACCTTTCTTCGGTCTGTAGATCATGCTCACCATAGAAGAAAACCAAGTTTATGAACATCAAAAACTGATACAGAAATTTGTTCTTTCAGTAAAGTAAGTAAGTAACCACATATGTTTAGATGCATTGAAAAATCTGCTGAGCTCCAAATCTCAGTCTAAAATCCTAAGACACTATATAACCTTATGTTAATTCTATTGGATTAAAAATAAAGCATGTGTATATAAGACAGGGCAACAACTCTTAAGGCCACAAACACCATATGCATATGGACATGTATATCCATAAAGTAATCAATCACACAAATGATATAATAGGTCTTTAGGAATTACTAAAGATATCTACCACTACAAGATAATAAATGATAAACACTCACCAAAATGTACATAAACACTTGAACTTGGCGTTCTTGTAAAGCTGTTACCAGCAATGTCAGTGCAGAAATTCCTATCCATTACAAGGATTGCCCGGCCATATTGAACCGTAGAGGATAAACTAACAAGAAGAGAATACATGAGGTTTGGCTGCAGAATACTAAATGAAGATGGTATAACCTGGCCAGCACCATAGACAAGAAGCTGTAAAGAAATATAACATCAAAAAGTTAAAAACTGATTCAGTATTATGTTAACACAATACAACTTCTTCAAGAACCCACTCCATCTTATTTTACACATTTTTATTGTTTCTAGCAAAATAGTATGGGTTTTGCATTTACCATTATTACAAATTCACAACAGAGAAAGCTTAGAAGAAATTCTTATTTCTTAAACAGGTGTGTCAAACCTTGTACTTTTGGCCACTTTGAACTCCTATATACATCTATTGCTTTGGGAAAAAAATAATTGAAACAAGACAAAGAATTAAACATGCTACAGATTGACATGTTTAATTTATTTACTTTTTTTTTGGGGGGGGGGGGTGTTCACATTGGAGTTCCATAGTTTAGAAGGGCATAATCTAAGTTAACCATGTAATTGACACATGATAAAACGGATATCAGAATTTGAGAAATCTAAGCAATTGTAGATGGCCACCTACTTACATTGCAGGCATTCACAGACTTGCATCCAAAACCTTCACCCATACAGGGTTCACTGAAAGATATGTTTACTGAAACATTTAAAGAACTTGTGAAAGATGTTGAGGCTGTAACATATGCTGTTGGGCGAATTGTGTCTGAAAAAAGTAAATAAATAATACTGTTGTTAGAATTGTATCCAATGAAAAACAATTTTATATGTGAATATGAATATCATTTCACTCAAGCAGCATATCTAGTTTTCCTCATTTGCATGATCTTGTAAACTTGTTTTTCAGTGTGATGAAGATGCAAGCAAATGCTAGTAATGCATTGAGGACTGAGGTGCATTTATTATTTAACTCAAAATGGGAAAACTGACTTTGCCCTTAACACTTTGTGGCATAAACTGTTAAAATCTGAAACATTATATTATTCTTATTTTATGCTACAATATTTAGACAAAAGACTCTAGTCTTAACTTTTACATTCCAAAAACACATGACGTGATTCAGCAACGACACATAAGCAATTAAAAGAGGCCAAATCCAACAAGTGATAACTAACTGATAGCAAGCATAAGGAATGAAGTATGGTTTCTTAACCAACAGTCCAGTTATAGCCAGCACAGCCAAGTCCTTGATGCCCATTGGCGCAGACTTCAAAAGTATGGTTTCCATCCCGCAAGCTTGAGTATGTAACCTTCCTACTTTTACAAACTGAGGTGATCCCATTGTCCAGCTGCATACATACATAGTATGTTTACAATAATCAGAATAGTTTTTATAACACCCTCTCCCCATGTCCCCTCCAAAATCAGAAAGAAAAAGAAATCAAAACCATGAACCAACATTTTAGTTCTAGTGCTACAAACAAGCATGACTATCAGTTGTATAGCCTACTTGGATAATTCTTTTTATAAGAACTTAGAGCATCTCCAATAGGGTGCTAATTAAGCATTTTACTGAATAAGCATCAATGCTTATTAAAAACTATGTATTGGAGATCATTTCTTTTGAGGTGTTTATTAAGCATAGGTACTTAGTTAAACACTACTCCTAAACACTCATTCATTAAATGCATGGTGGGTCATGTCTTGCTTTATGGATAAAAAAGTCAAATTAAAAAAAAGAGTTAAATATGTTTTTGGTCCTTTATATTTGGGAAAGTTCGGTTTTGGTCCTTTTTCTTTAAAAGTGATCTTTTTAGTCTCTCGTTTTTTGAAATGTACCATTTATAGTCTTTGTGGTCATTTTATAAATTCAAAAAATATTTTTTAATATTTTATTTACCCCCTCCTAATTTCTAATTTCCACTAAGCCTCCTCCTTGCGGCGTGAGGGCGATGGCCGCGATTTCGCGGCAGAGAAGGAGGGAAGAGCAGAGGGAGAGAGAAACGGAGTGAGAGAGGGCTGGAGTGAGAGATGATGGGAAGGGAGAAAGGGAAGAGAGGAGCCACGACGACCATGGAGGGAGGTCGCGGCAGAGGAAGAGCAGCAGCCACTGTGGCCGCCACGCAAGGAGGAACGGGAAAAAAGGACTTGGCGGCGAAGCCTGAATAATCCCACGCACGGCACGACAGGGAAGAGGGGAAGCCGCTTGAAGCAACGGCGGAGGGAGTAGCTTGCGGCAGAGCTAGGAAGGGGAAGAAGGAGGGGGCTTAGTGGAAATTAGAAATTAGGAGGGGAGAAATAAAATATTAAAAAATATTTTTTGAATTTATAAAATGGCCACAAGGACTATAAATGGTACATTTCCAAAAACGAGAGACTAAAAAGATCAATTTTAAAGAAAAATGACCAAAACCGAACTTTTCCCAAATATGAAGGACCAAAAACATATTTAACCCTAAAAAAATTAAAAAAAAGTTGTTATTGGTGAAATGTAATGATGTAAGGTATCGGTGGGGTCTATTTAAGAAAAAAATTTAGAGGTGTTGAGTTGGAGAGGTATAATACTTATTAGATGCTTAAATTTAAAAAGATACAAAAGGGTGATGTGTACTAGTAGGACCCACTTAAACACCCCAAAGTGTGATGTTCCATTGTGGATGCTCCTATAATATGGGTTTTTTAACTAATAACTTTTCATATAAGTTAAAAGTCAGCTTTTACACTTCAATTTGTTCAAAAGCTCTTTTTTTTAATTTTTCCATAAACATCTATCTATTTAACAAGGACTATTTAGCCGTTATTCTCTTTTCTATATATGAAAAAAATAAAAATGCAAAATACAACTGACTTGTAGTGTTGTAGATAAGCATAACAGAGTAGTCAACTGCAAACATGGTAAACTCCTAGGTAAATCCACCCCACCACCTTTTTTCTAGAAAAAAATTAAAAAAAATAACTGCACATACTTAAACTCTACTAATCTAGGAATAGATAAATTTGATGATTTTAATTTCTTGGTTTCAACCTGCATGCCGTCTTGCATAAAAACGTCTAGATCCTTTGGAATTAGTGAAGAACAACAAATAAATATGAAAAAACAAACAAACAAACAAAGTAAATAGCAAATTGCCAAATTCATACACTACAATCACAACAAAAAATGATTCAGTAAGAAAGTTACTAACTACAGACACACACAAACCTTGCAACTGAGGCTGTAGTTTGAGCAAGGTCGGCCACTACCAGAATTAACAACTTCAAAAGCAAATGTTGCTGAGTTCAAGTGAGAGAATGCATGGGGGGCTTTCAAGAATTTCACAGAGACATCTGAACCAACACATTTGGTAATGGAACAAAGTGTTGACAACACCCAACAGAGTATACTCAAATGTAAGACTTTTAGCAGACCCATCTATCTTCCAACACAGTAGGAGTAGATGCCAGTTATGTGTGAGAGAGTGACATTTTCTAGTTAGAATTGAGAAGTGCTTTTGCATGCAAGAGAGTTCATAGAGAATGCAGAGAGTTAGTTAGTTGTACTGTTAAGAGAGTGCCTTAAATGATGGGTGGTTTCAGACTTCAGTGTGTTCACTCTTCACTGTTTTGTGGTCATTGATGATTGCGTTAAGGATAAGTGAACTTGAGTGAAGTACAATCCTCTATCCCGTGGCCTTTCTTTGACATAATATAATAATTGATGTAAGAGAAGCACGTGTAACAATCAAGATAGAAAACCGTCGCACGCCAATTGATCAAGACAGGAAAAGAAAAGAAAAGGGACTTCAACTATTTTGTATCTCTCAACATATCCCAAAATTTTGAAGAAAAAAAAAAAAGAATCCAACTTCATTTATGTACTACTAATATTTGTGTAGTAAACATATCAGAAAAAAATTCAAGATTTAATTTTGGAATCTTTGATTTGCATTAGTAACAATTAACCATAGATTATAAAGATATATACATACATGAGTCTCCACATTTATATTGTCTTTACTTAATCCTTTATCAACCAATTAGCAATTTCATCACTCCACATTTACATTTTACGAGTTACACCATAATAGACACTGGTGGAAAATCTTGTACGAGGGAGAGGGTCTCTAGCACCAAATAATGGAAGCTGAAAGAACCATAAATGCAAATCAATTAAACCTTTTTTTTTGGTCGAAAAATCAATTAAACCTAGTATGCACTTAAATGAACACAACAAAGAAAGTGTATAGTCCAATTGCGGCATGGCCCCACGGTATGATACAAGAAAGTAAAGGCAAAAAGGTGAGTGGAGACCAGTGATATCTTTTAATCTCTCGAGCTCATTCATATAGTGACAATATGATTTTCTATGATTTTCGCGAGATAAAATGTCTACCCAAGCTCAACCTTAGAAACGTTATCTCTTAAGCCCCGTTACATTCTGAATCTTATCGTAAAGTTCTACGCTCCCATGCCATATATATAGACACATAGACACAATCATTCCCATTCGGACACGTATATAGTCTAAAATCGAAAGCTCGAAAACGGGGTTGCGGAATTAAGAAAGGAAGAGAAAGAATCACAAGTCACACAATTGAAATTCCAATCTATACATTATAACTCTCTTGTAGTTTGAGATTCATGTGCTCCTTAAATATTAAAAAAAAACTATGTAAATGTATTATGATAACCAATAAAATTAGAATAGTAACTAAATCTAATAATATATATTAAAATTAAAATTTATAGAATGATACAAAATTCATCTCTTCAACGTGTTTAGCCCTTTGGAAACATAAATAGGTAATAGTAGTTAAAATCATAAATTTATTTAAGGAAATTATGATTCTAAGTAATTGGACGACATAGCAATATTTTAAATTATGATAACTCGCACTAAATTTGAACTCAATATTTCTATAATTAATTCATGACCTAGATTCACGATTTGCCAAACTCTTTGCAATTTTCTGGTGAAGAATCTGTATTCAATTTTGGCTTACACAATTGTATGGTTAACAACTAGAAATCCTTAAATAAATTATGTTCAATGAGTGCAACCAATGAACTTTAAATCCATGAACTATCAATCCCATGTTTAATTTTAGCTTCCCTCACAAAAGATGGTTGAATCAAATTAACTACTCTCCAAATTAAGCCTCATAGATGTCTTATAAATTCCAACACAATCACCAATTCACCCAATCAAAACTTGAGATCGAAACAAATTAAATAGAAATCAAGAAATATGGCTTCAAAAACTAGACGTTCTACCATTCAGGTGGCTATCATACTATCTTTTCTCATAGCCAATGTTGTTTTATCTGATGATACTATGCCAATTCCCGCAGAAAAGCCACAAATTGATACCTGGTTCAAGAGTAATGTAGGACCCTTAGATCAAAGAAAAAGCAGTTTGGACCCTGCACTAGTGACTGCAGAGGATGGTGCTAAGGTTGTGAAGGTCAAACAAGATGGTAGTGGGGAATTCAAGACCATCGTTGATGCCATTAATAGCATACCGACTGGAAACACCAAGCGTGTAATTGTGTATATTGGTGGTGGAAATTATAATGAGAAAATCAAAATTGAGAGGACAAAACCTTTCGTCACCTTGTATGGGGAACCTGGGAACATGCCAAACTTGACCTTTGGGGGAACTGCACAACAATATGGCACCGTTGATAGTGCTACATTAATTGTTGAATCAGATTATTTTGTCGCTGCTAACATCGTGATCTCGGTTTGTATACTATTTGTCTTTAAATTCCTATCAATCAAGAAAAAGAATATGCCAAATACTTTATTACTTGTGTTTCATCTTTTTCTTATGATTATTTGTTCTTTTGCTATGAATGTAATTGTAAAGAATTCTGCACCAAGACCAGATGGGATAAAGCCAGGTGCTCAAGCAGTTGCATTGAGAGTTTCTGGTGACAAGGCAACATTTTATAATTGCAAGGTGTTCGGATTCCAAGACACAATTTGTGATGACAGGAATAAGCACTTTTTCAAAGACTGCTTAATTCAAGGCACAGTGGATTTTATTTTTGGAAGTGGGAGGTCACTATATTTGGTAAATAGAATTTCATGAAATTCGTAACATTTGTATTATATCTTTAAATTCAGTGAATTCTTGATATAATAAAATAATATTGTGATAGTAGTAAGTATTGTGGAATCATTTTATGATGCAGAACAATGAATTAAGAGTTCTTGGCGATAGTGGGATGACAGTGATAGTGGCACAAGCAAGAAAAAGTGATACAGAGGATAGTCTCTATTCATTTGTGCATTGCGACATCACTGGTACTGGATCTGGCACATTCTTGGGAAGAGCATGGATGTCAAATCCCAAAGTGATCTTTGCTTACACCACTATGGGCAGTGTTGTGAAGCCAGAAGGGTGGAGCAACAACATGCACCCTGAATATGACAAGTAACTCTCTAATTCAACTTTGCAATTATAACTATATAATGAACATGAATCCATGAGTAATATGTGAATGTGTATATACAACTAGCATAATACTATCATCTTTTTTATATACTCCCTTAAGTAGATATATGTAAATTAGCCATTGTACTCAAACTTTACACCAACATTTCACATTAATGCATATCCCATAGTCGTAGAGAAACTTAATACCAACATCAAGTGCTGAAAAATATTGTGTTATCAACAGAACTTCATTTTTTGGAGAGTACAAGAACATAGGACCTGGTGCAGATGCCAAAGCACGTGCCAGTTTCACAAAGCAACTAAGTGACACAGAGGTCAAACCTTTCATAACGCTTGGAATGATTGAAGGCTCTAAATGGTTGCTCCCTCCTCCAACTCCCAAAGTCTAATTATTAACTACCACATTCTTCTATGTACGTGGCTTGAAGAGTGGTCGTGCACCCCACATTTTATTATGTGGTATTGGTAAAAGAAAGCTCCTGTTAAACACTAGATCACTTAAGTAGTCGGGGATTTAGTCTCATGTAATTTCTTTTGTTTCAATTTTAACATTTCACCATTAAGTGAGATCCTTGTAAAACTTAGATTGAGAAATACATTGAGTAGTGTATTTAACCATTGAACCACTATCATCACATCCTTGGAAACATGACAAAAAGCTTATGATTTTAGATAGCTTTAAACATGTAGGACATGAAATAGTCAAAATATATGTAAATGTCAATGGGAAATGTTTCCTATTTTCTTTGATGTCATATAAAATAATTGAATTGCTTTGCGAATATGACTCATATGCACATCTAGATTAGCTTATATTATTTTTTTAGCTTTCTAAACAAGAATTTAAAAATGATTATTTTTCTTAAGATGATCCCAACCACGCATGTAATTTTCACTAATAATTAGATTAACAAGAACTTTACTTAATGACAAAAATAGATAATTAAAACTTCTGCATCATCCCCAACCACAAAGGAGAATCTGCTTTAAAAATATATATTCTTAGAATTATTTATTTCATCACTAATTTTAGTCTATTCAAAATTACTATTGTTAGTTATAAAATCATGTGCTACCGGGATCGCGATGAGAGCAAAGAATAGAAATACTATGAAAATAAAAAAACATAGGAGTTGCCATTAAAATTTGTTTGTTTTGTGGAAACATTAGAAAAACTCTTTTTACAAGTAAAGGGTCTTTAAATATAGATTTTGAGTTTGTGAATCGATTACTACATGTACGAAACTAGCATGTTAAACCTTGCAATGCACGGAACATATTTGGGGCATAAATAAATAGAATAAGTAAAATATATATAAAATTATTTTTCTTTATTTCTAATATGTTTTACAATTAATTTAGTTAATTAGTTAGTTCTTTTACATTTTTATTTTTGTATTTTTACAATGTTTTCATACTGAAAAACATTTTTCTTTTTCTTTTGAAGATTTAATAATGTTTCTTTAATCAATTTATGCAGTTTTTTTTCTACTCAATATCATTTTCTACTGAGGATTAACTTAAGAAAAGGGGAAGGGGGGGAAGGTGGAATTTCCTTAATCCCAATAACACATAAATATTAATGAAAAATGTTACTCATAAGTTTTGATAAAATACTATCTTTATAATTAATTGTCAAAAGGAATTGATTATTCATTATTTGAGTGGGAATGGCAACCGTTAATAAAAATGAAACTGAAGAACTAAATAGTCTTGGTAGATAGAGTGCTAATGCACCGAACCTAAAATAATGGTTATCCTAAATTGATTGTGCAAAAAATTATTTTATTTTATCCTTTTTAAAAAAATCTACTTAAATTTAAAAAAAATTCAAAAAAAAGATAAAGGAAAGTCATCCTGGCAGAAGGGGACTATTCGAGAAGGGTTTTGATGGTCACGATTTCTAGTATGAGGGCCGTGGAGATGAAGCCTGAATCAGAGAGAAGATATGTGACGTCGAATATACTCATATAGCTTTACGGGGGAAAGGGAAGCGGCTAGAGAGAGACAGAGAGATAAGAGACACAAATAGAGATAGGGTTTTAGACATAGGAGGGTTTGTGCATTACCTCAAATGGAGACCGATTAGTGCAGCTAGTGGTGCGACTGATAGAGACTAGACATAGAGAGAGGGAGAGTTGCGGAAAATGAGACGGGTCGGGTCATGAACACAAATTGGGTAAGTCCAAATTTAGTGTCGGTCCCATCAACGTAACACTCAATGACATAAGTAATATTTCAATTGATTGTAAACTTGGCCGATGCAGAAGTTAATATTTCAAGTCCCGTCGGCCAAGCTAGCTGTTCAAGAATAAGCGTCCTCCACACTGACGCAGACATTGGAAAATAATAAAAGTTTGAGAAAAAAAATTGAGAATGAAACCTAGTGTGGGCTTGACCGACGTTACTAGTGTCAGTGTCCTAGCCGACACTAAAATTTGCAGCTACACAATGACATTCCTGTAGTGTACAGTCTGTATGGCAAGACAAACATATAGAGTTTTTTTTATTATTCATATATATAGATGACTTTCCTGAAAAACTGAAAACAAAAATCTATGTGTTTTTAAATAAATAAATGTAAAAATATGAAGATATATTTTAATTTTTATGGTAAAATTACTTGGCATGACCCAAAATTGATTAAAAGCCACTTGCCTCCATCTTCTAAATCATTTTACAAACATATATCATCATTTAGATGATTGCAAGCAAATTCATTGCTATGTGCCGTTCACCTAAAATGCAATGGCAGCATGGAAGCCCTTTGAAAGGTATTATTAATGCACATTAGATGGAATTAGTTTTTTCTTTCTTTAAGGAAACAAGCTCATATTATTTCACTATAGTTTTTAATTAATAAAATAGTAATTAAATATGTGAAGTGAACCTCAATGACAGTTGAATATGTGAAAATTTCAAATTAAATATAGTCATCTACTACCTCCGTCCCTAAATATAGGAACTTTTACAAAAAAAAGAAAGTCTCTTTATATAAGAATATTTCCAAAAAATCAGTTACATTAATTATTTTTTGACTAAAATGCCCTTATTAATTGTACAATTTTGTTTACCCAATAAACCATAAATGCTATATATTTATTGTATATTATTTCTCTCTCCTATAAAGATTGGTGAATAAAAACAAATCACCCAACCACTTTACTTTTTCCAATACATTAATTAAGTGAAGAGAGAGGGGAGAAAAAGAAATAGTAATAAGTGTTAGGGGTAATTTTGGAAAAGTATAGTAAATCATTGAATAAATTAATTGCTATTAACTATCTTAACTAATTTTCTTAAAGGATATAAATTAGTTAAAATGTTCTTATATTTAGGGATAGAGGTAATATTAATTATGTTCCGAACCCCCCAATTGCTCCACATATATACAATTGAGGATATGAATTGGAATACTGTACTTCTGTACCATTTCCAAGTTATGCTAATATATATAAAAGTTATTCTGTTAAACATAACACGCCTATAGAAAATATTGTTGAAATTCATTATTGCACCTTGCCCTTGGTCGGCTTACTCATCACATAACATCGCCAACTTAATTTCTGGCTCAAATCTCAGCAATATCACTTATTTATACTGGTAGCAATAGAGGGGCAATTAAATTAGAAACCAAACCATAATATAAAGTTTATCTTAAAAGATTTACACATTTTCTGCATTAATAAATAATTTTAAATCTTTAGTGTTTTACATCCATGTATCTTTTGCAAATTTATATACAATCCAATAAATTTTTTTCTGACTGTACAATATTCCAATAATTCCAAACACTGTTTTTTAGAAAAAAATTGTTTTTTTATATACATTAGAAAAAAATTGTTTATACAGTATTTTGAAGACACTTGATATTAAAAGAAAAAAAAAACTTGATATTTTTTTTGTTCAAAACGCCTGATCCACTGAAACGGATTAATTAAATTTTTTTTGGGTCATTGGATTAATTAATTGATCATGGAAAATATGTGGAAGCCCCAAATATTATATTTTTGATGTGACACCTGTTAACGGGTTGCAACATGGGAATTGGTAAATACACCCCACTTTTTTGGTCATACACCCCACATTAATGTGAAAATTTCAAAAATATCCTCAAATTTTGTGTATATCCCGGAAACTCCATTCCGGAAACTGGAGTTTCCGGAATGCAAAATTGCATTCCGAAAACTGGAGTTTCCGAAATAAAAATACAAATCTGGAGTTTCCGGAATACAAATTTGACTAGAGTTTCCGGAATGCAAATTTGCATTCCGGAAACTAGTTTCCGGAATACAATCCATAATTCAAAAAATTGCATTCTGGAAACTTCATACAAAATTACACTCCGGAAACTTCAGTTCAGGAATATACGTGAAATTGTGGGATGTATGGCCCAAAACGTGATATTAAAAAGGAATAATTTTAGAATTTCATCTTTAAAGTAGAGTGTATAGACAATTTTGATGGTGTATATACCAATTCCCTTGCAACATGAAGGGCCTCTTCTGTGGCCCAGTCCATTTGTATTCCCGCTTTGCAACTCTCGTTGTTGTTGGTTTCACGCTTGTAATGAAGTACCCAAGTGTTAGATAAAAGATTATTTGACAAAAGAAAAAAAGCCGAAAGATATATTACACAAAAGAAAACAAAATATGATTATTATTCTTTACTGAACGAGACACCTTTTTAGGGCATGAAAGAACCTTAATGATATCTATAGCATGAGACATAAACTTGTGGAGAATCTATTTTATTCTTAGAAGTAATTAACTAGTCTATGTTTTTATCACATTTCTGAACAATGATTCGGCAGTATGATTAATCTAATAAACACTTTTCTCCAACATCGCAAGTGTATAATATATTTTTATATGTGCGCCATCTTGACATAGTGCTTGGCAGATGATATTCTTGTGCCTCATAAATCTTTATAGAATTTCCTAAGATTATGTCTCCTACATATCTTTTTTTTTAAAAAGCAAAAAAAAAAATACTAAGTAATTACATATATATTAACTTGAACAAGCAATAGGCCTCTAGTTTTAATGCTATTTACAGTAGTATATATTTATTTTCCTTCTTTTGTGTCACTATTTATATCTTCAAAGTGCGTAGATAAGTAAAATCTCGAATTTAAATGACATGAATAAAAAAATAAATATTGGGAAAGTTTTATTACTCCCTTAAATGGGTTAATTGTACTTGACTCAACTGAGATTAATTTTAAAAAAATATGGTTTAGACAAAAAAAGCGCTTGTAGATAATAAACATGCATATATGAGTATATATGCTTTAGAAAAACCTGTATCATCCCAATAAAAATTTGTTTTTAATAGGGAAATATTTGTTAATTAGTATATGTTTATGAGACTTTCCTACATGGATTCGATATATGGCAGTGGGCCTCTCAAACATACTTCACGCGGAGTTAATGGCATTGTATCATGGTCTCAAACTATGCTGGGAGTCCGCGGGGTATAGGAAAGTGGTTTGTTGCTCTGATTCCTCCCTTTCTATCCAGCTCGTTTAGCAGGGTGTGTCAGTTTTCGATCATTATAATAATGAGATATCTAGGACTAGAGATTATGTTAGCCGGGATTGGGAGTTTAGTCTTCATCATATTTACCAAGAGGGGAACCAATCTGCAGACTTCCTTGCAAAGCTTGGAGCTCGCAATGTAGTGGATCTATCTGTTGTTCACGAGGCACCAGCTGGAATGAGTCATTTCTTCTAGCGGATAGCATAGACACTTTCTTTTTGAGAGTGTAGTTTTGTTTTTTGCTTCTTTTTTCTTTTGTTCTTATCCCATGTTACCAAAAAAAATATGTTATGATAATGTAAGAGGTTTGAATTCATGATCTCCTTATCACTCCAACCCTTATGTTCCTCCCCCAAACCACCTTATCACTATGGGATCTAGCACGATGTAGGGTTTAATCTCTATGCAGTGTATATAGAAAAGGTAGAGGTCAATCTCTTAAATATGAAACAGTACTATTTCAAAGAATTAGTTTTTGCAGGAAAAAAACCTTTATGTAGAAAAAAGAGCCAACCTGAAGAGGATATAACGGCGGAGGAAGCAGATATTCTGGAGCAAAGTAAAAAGAAGGAAAAAAAAAGAAACGGAAAGAGCAATTTTGAACCCACCACCACATCATCCATGGATACATATATGGACGAAGCTGTTGGGCGAATTAATACTTTTAATATGTTCTTCATGATCCTTTTTTAAGTTATTATAATTGCGGTTCTGAATATTAATTGTTTGCTGATTGCTCTTTTTTTGTTAATTTTTTCTTTAAAAAAAGAAAGGATCGATCCGCATGATATGATGTCAAATGTCAATGAAGATGAAATGCGGCTAAAGAGATATTTGAAAACGCAAAAGCAAAATTTAGGAGGTGTAGCACTGCTTAAGCGTATGTTTGGTTTTACGTCCATTAATGGTGCTGGACGCGCGTTTCTAATGGTCAAACGTGGATTTGACCAATTTAAAGATGTTTGGCTGTTTACTGCAGGAGCAATTTTGCCATCGAAAATCGACGACCGCATCCCATGCATTATTATTAGTATTATTAAAAATAAAAAGAAAGAGGAGCAAAGAACATAAGAATATATAGAATATTTTTTATTACATTTAAGAATGAATTTTAGCCACGTCGTGAATAAACTAAAAAAAGATTCCTACGTGTTATGCCATTCTTCCATTACTTAAATAGTTAAATTTATTCAATCATTCTGAAATATAAACAATTTTATTAAATTAAAAAACTTACATATCTATATTTTAATTTTAGTTTATTTTTATTGTCAATTTTAATAATATTTCATCAAATAAATCACATTATTTTCAGATTTTTTTTTCATTTTACAAAAATATCTGCATTCTTCTACTAATCATGAAAGTACAAAACAGGCAAACTGTAACACCCAAAAAATCTTTAAACAATATTAACGTGTTACATAAACAACGTAAATAGAAACTGAATTAAGTAATACTTAAGAGTACAAGAAGTTCTGAATTTCAAAAATACAACATGGTTCAGAGAAATAAAACTTGAACATCAACCAATAGACCATAAAGGTTCTATTTTTAATCAACAAAATACATATATAGTTCTTAAATTAAAAGAACCCCCAAACCATACATCACAGAATCAGTAGCGCTAGGAAATAACTAAAGTGAACTCGCCTCTAGTTTTTCTCAGCCTACCCTTTATCTGAAATATATAACAATGAAAGAGTGAGATAAAAATCTCAGTGAGTCCTTATAGAGACCCCATAACTAACAATATATCTATATCAATGATACAACAGTATGTGAATATGACAGTAATATATGTGTACAAGAATATATAAAACTTGCAACGATTAAACTTTTAATCCAGTTTACAGTGAATTCTCTTAGGGTCTATTTAATAATGAATCGAGAAACTATGACGCTGGACCTTACCGAACACCGGACCGACGCCCATGATCTACGACATCCTTGGATTAAACGTCTTTACTCCGTAAGTGGCGTCCCATCTTAACAATGAAATGCCACACCTTTGATTAACAAAGGGTAACTATGTCATTCTCGTTAATTAAAGAATGTAGGCATGTATTAGTGATAATAATTATACTTTATCTTCATTACAATAAGAACTACTCATACAAATTTTCATGCTATTCCAACAGAAACTTGTAGAGTCGATAGCTGAATCTATATGTAATTAAATCAAGTAATCCCAAAGACTATATTAAATCAATTTATGTCTACTTTAACATGCCACAGAATTCAGTACAAATGGACTTATACAAAGGAAGATTTGAACCCCAAAACACACACTAACAGGATAATAAATCGACCAAGACAGCATCAGAGTATAATTCCAAAACTGGAACTTGTAACACTAATTACTTAACCTACATACATCTAATTCACGTGCTTCCAAAGGCTAATTTATTGCATTTTATGTCTATTTTAAAATGTCACAGAAATCAAAACAATTGGAGACATACACATGAAAATTCGAGCAGCAGAACAGATACTGTCAAAATACCAATTTTATCAAACATCAACAAATATTGTTTCCAAAACTGCAACTTGCAAAATTACTCAACCTATATAAATCCAATTCAAGTGCTTCCAGGGGCAAAATTACTTCATTTTATGTCTATTTTAATATGCCACAGAAATCAGAACAAATGAACTTATATACAGAGAGATTCAAACACATGAACACACGCTGCCAGAAGTGAAAAATAGTAGGACAACATCATCAATCATATCTTCAACTCAGATTTGCCCCACCTCTTCTAGGTACATGCAAGAGCCAAACCCTTACATGCAAGACACATAACCCTTAAACTTCAAACTACAACCACTCTCATAACCTAGAATGGTGCTCAAACTCCATTCACCTAAGGGGAAAGGACTCACCTCTCATGAAGAATACAAGATGAAGATTATAATCTTCTTAATTGATGCTCCTTCTTATGATGGGCTGAACTTGAATGTTGTGGGTGGTACTCAACTTGTTCCTAGATTTCCCTTCAAGCCCTAAAGCTCCCACTAATTGTAAGAGATGTTGAAGTGAGGATGAAGCTCTCTCAGCTTGGTGGTTGAAGGAGAAGGGAGGTTGATTTGAGTGAGGAATGAAGGATTGGAAGATGATGTTGTTGGAACCAAATTGATTAAAAGTATTTTTAATACAAATACTCCCTAAGTGTTTTTATGGTTTTGATGATAACAAAATGTATTAAGCTTTTACAATGTATAACAAAGCTGCCTAACTAAGTTTATTGAAGGATGTTGCAGTCTGCGACCAATAATAAGTTCATCATGACATTGACTCATATTCAAAGTCTGAGAAGCTTTGCGTCCAATGTTAAAGACATCGTCCAATGTTGGCACTGGAACATATATGGACATCAAGAGTTCTGCGTCCAATGATCAGTATTGGAAAATATTGTTCATCGTCCAATGATTCTCTGCGTCCAATAAACAATATGAGGCAATGATGTTCTGCGTCCAATAATCAGTAGGAGGCAATGCTACTCTCTGCGTCCAGTGTTTTCTAAAGAAGCAGAATCGCAGAAGTACAAGGAATCACTCATGGAGACAATACTACTCTCTGCGTCCAATGATTTCCAAAGAAGCAGAACCAGTGAGTATGCGTCCAATGTATCAGAAGGACAAAAGTCCAATGATCAACATAAGGCAATATGCACAACATTGCCTGCGTCCAATGATGAAGAATAGGACAAGTCCATCAGTCAATTGTTCTGCGTCCACATGACAAAAGACTGTTCTGCGTCCAATGAAGCAGAAGGACAAAAGTACAACAGTAAACTGCTCTGCGTCCAATGGAACAGAATTGGAAAAGGCCAACAATCAACTGCTCTGCGTCCAATGGAACAGAATGGGAAAAATCCAACAGTCAACTGTTCTGCGTCCAATGAAGCAGAATTGACAAAAGTCGAACAAATACTTCCCTGCGTCCAATGGAACAGAAAGGCAATGGCAAAAGTCCAATTATCAGCATGAGGCAATACGTCCAATACTGCCTTGCATCAAATGGAATGAAATGGTAAGCATGAGGATGCGTCCAATGGATGAATGAATATCATATACAAATGGTAAGCAAAGGTATGCGTCCATTTGTTAAAAGGACTGAAAGTCCAATATATTCTACTTGCTGCGTCCAAAACGCAGAGTCCATTACTTGCTGTTTATTACTCTTGCATTTAATATGAAACATATTTATTGAGCAAATGATTTGAAATAAATAGCTATATACAATGTTTTTCTGTACAACCTATTGTCAACATTTATGAACGTACTTTTGAAAAGCATAAAGCACTGTGGAAAGTGTACTAAGAAAGAGAATGTACTCCTATATCTCTGAACACATCTTTCTGCTTTACACAGTGTATTCTCTCTGTCTCAATAAGATATTACTATTAACCACTGTACAATTGAGACTTTGAGTATAGGTTGCTTCTGGTTTAGGAGAAAGAAACGCAGACATACTCACTGAAGTAGATCTCCTCAGAGCAACGGGAAAATAGCATTTAATGCTATTAGAGAACGGTAATATTTATGAAGGCTGAAGCTGAGCTATTCGAAGAACAAATCTGAAGCTTCATCAAAACCTATATATACTGTGAACAAGAAGAAGAATACAAGAGACTGAACAACGAAAAAGAAAGAGCAAAAACACTGTGCAAATTGTTATACTCTGTATAAGTCTTGTATATTTTCTATCTTCTTGTAAAAGAGAGTTTGCTTAACTCTCGAAGTGCTTAAGTTTTTCATATCCTCACTTGTGTGAGTTAGGCAGTACTTAAATCAAAAACACTCTGCTGAGTTGTTTGAGCCTGGAGAGGCTTGACTGTAAAAGAATACTTGTTTGAGCCTGGAGAGGCTTGTCTGTAAAAGAATACTTGATTGAGCCTGGAGAGGCTTGACTGTAAAAGAATACTTGTTTTAGCCTGAAGAGGCTGTGTGCAAAGAATACTTGGGATTTAGCCTGGAGAGGCTGAGTGCAAAGAATACTTGGGTTATAGCCTAAAGAGGCTGCGTGCAAAGAATACTTGTATTCTATCTGGTTTGATAGTGAAATCTCTCTAGTTTGAGGGGACTGGACGTAGCTCTTAGGAAAGGGTGAACCAGGATAAAAACTTGTGTTATTTCTTCTTTCCCTTAACTCTTATTATTTCTGTGATTATTCTAACCAAGGGGATTGAATTGATTTTATTCAACAAGTTTTTCATACACTTTAAATCGCACAAAGAAAACAAGTTTTCAATTTAGCAGAAGCCTCTGCGTCCAATCTTTTTGTGCGTCCAATATTACACAACTCTGTGCGTCCAGTGTTTTAAAACTATTGTGCGTCCAATATTTCAGAAAACGCTGTGCGTCCAATATTTCAGAAAACGTTGTGCGTCCAATATTACACAACTCTGTGCGTCAAGTGTTTTAAAACTATTGTGCGTCCAATATTTCAGAAAACGCTGTGCGTCCAATATTTGAAATAAGCCAGCGTCCAACTTTTACGAAAAGTTTTAAAAGCTTAGAAACACAATTCAACCCCCCCTTCTTGTGTTTCATCCTGTTACCTACAGATGTTAATGGTGGCTGCTGATTTTGGAAGAGAAAGAGTGTAGAGAGGTTTTTGGTGTGTTTTCCTCTTGTGTGTTCAGCTGTTAGAGTTCAAAAATAAATTTCTTCCCCTCCTTCCCTCATCAGCCGAAGTTTAGGGATAGAAAAGTAAAAGGATTGGTTCACCAATCACTTCTTCCTTTGCATGAAGAGTGATTGGTTGTGGAGTATTTCTTTTGGATAACTTGAATAAAATATAATGTGTGGGTGTGTGTGTGTAACGCCCCAAATTTTCACTCTACGAGACAGAGTGTTAATAAGGGAGGATTACTGTTAATATTAGGATTTTAATGAGATTAACAATGGTTTAAAACTGACGTAGAAAGTCAAACGAAAACTTTCTAGACGTTTGACTGTCAGAATAGGAGCATAATGATATAGAAACTCTAATTGGAGTCAGAAAAGATATCTGAGGGTACCAATAATAATTTTATAATATTTGAGGATTTTAGAAATTTATTTGGGAATTTTCTGAGAAATGGATCAGAAATAGTACCGTTTTGTTCCCTGTATTAGGACTATGATCAAACTGCGAGTGAGTTTGGAGACCAAAACACATTAGAAAATTATTTTGACGAGCCAAAAAGTGTTTTTACATTATTTAGGATTTATGGGAATTTTTCTGGAATTTTTGGGAAAAATTCTAAAAATTACCAAAATGCCACTGTAATTAGCAAATGACCAAAATACCGCTACCTGGAACAGTTTAGTTACTATTCATAAAACCAAAAATGGTAATTTTTATTTTTATTTATTTATTTGGAGATTTTAGAAAATATTTCTAGAAGAGTTTAGTAAAATTACCATTATACCGTTGGTACAGGGAAAACCGAAGAACGGGTAAAAGACCGGGTACCAGAAATTGGATTGCAGGGAAAGTGGGACCCATGTAGCATAGTATAGTTGACTTTTATTATGTTGACATGGGAAATTATCAAAGTACCCTTGATCTCACTCTTTAATTACCAAAACCATGGAAAATAAATTTTGTACCTTTGTCCTTTTTGGTAATTTCCACTCAAATGAATTTGAGCTTATCCTTTCCCTATTGGCCAGCCCAAATTCGCCCCTTTAGCCTAAGATGAAGTCTAGATTCATTTGTGTCTTAAGAGGGAGATATTTATTTCTACAAAGTTTTATTTGATAATGGTTTGAAATCCTTTCATAACTCAATTGGAAATTAATTTGAAATCCATCCATAGGATTATGACAAGTGTTACCACATGTTTAGCTTGCATTTAACCATGATTAATGAAAGCAACCATGGTTCTCCTTGGTTGGGGAAGGGGGTGGTCTATGCAAGGAAGGAAGACTAAGGAAAAGTCATTTTCTTCATTCCAAGACAACTTATCTCTCTAAGATATCTATTTTTCTCTAACTTCTCTCTAACTCCATCTTCTTCCTCCAAGATTTTCTTCCATTTCCATGGAAGTTTTCCATCTTCTTCCTTCATATTTTTGATCCTTTACACAAGCATCAAGTGTGGAGAATCCATTTTTAACCACTTTAAACACAAAGCCTTCATCACTTTTAATCATCAAGTGTTCTTATTTTTCAAGAACACCAAGCTAAGGATTTTTGGACTTTGGGTAAGTCATCAATCTTGGTATCTTGTTTGTAATCAAAGATTGTGAACAAGTTACTCTATCTTATTCATTTTTGGGGTTAGATGATTTTAATAAAGGGTGAAAACCCATTTGATTGATGTCTTGTGTTCTTGTATGTGTGTGTGAAGGAGTTTGAGTTCTTGGACTTGGGGATCAAGAAAATTTTGAAGGAGAAAGATTTAAGGTAAGGGGAAAATTCTCTAGTTATCATAGTTACATGAGCATGTGTGTTCTATGTGATTTTTATATGTTCTTGGTGATTGATTTCTTAAGTGATGGTGAATGATTTCTCTTGTGTTGGTGATGGATTTCATATGTGATGATGGATGATTTCTTATGTGGTTGTGATTGAGTGATTTCTTATGTGCCTTGTGATGTATATTTGGTTGAAGCTTGGATTTATTCCATGGCTTATGATGAATAAAGTTGATGTGTGGCTTTACTATTAATTATCATGTGTGGGGAAGTGAATTCTTATGTTGTGATGAGAGATTTCTTATATGGAGATTTCTTATGTTGTTGTGATTGGTGCTTGGTTGTTGGAGAAGTGGAGAGATTAAAGGAATTTAAATCATGATGATTGAACAAGTGATTCCAAACTTGCATAAGTATATCAAGTGTTAGTTTTATGAAAAACGATTTCAAAGAACTATGAAAAGAACTTTTGATAATCTAAGTTAATGAATCAAATTTCATAAAGGTAAAATCTGGTTTTTGGCTTTAAAAAGGATGGAAATGGATTAAATAATCAATTTCTAAAAGAAAAATAAATTTTCGGATTTTTGACTATTTTTCCAGAACTGTTCACACTCCGGGAGTGAAAAATTTCACAGCCGTGATCTCTTCTGCCTGCCAGAAATGCGATTTTTAAAGTACAAGGGTCAAAAATGTAATTTCTGAAAGATTTGGGACAAAAGGGTAATTTTTGAAAATTCAAGGGCAGAAAGTAAAATTTTAAAATAAAGAGACTGAAATGGTAATTTGCATATTTAGAGGACCAATAATGTAAATTTTGAAGAAAATTGACATTTTTTATAATTAATTAAAAAAAAAAGAGATATTTATTTAAAGTAAAGAACATGGTGGTTTTAAACCTAACGAGATTTATAAGGTCAAGTGGGGGAGAGTATTATCAAAGAGTTATGGGTTTTAATAATTAAAGAGAAAGCGAAGGGATTTTTATTAAAGAGTTTTCTCAAAAAGGGCTAAAGCCTAATGAGTTTAAGGTTTTCCCAAAATGAGGTTCAAAACGGGTTCCCAAACGATTTCTTAAAAGTGAAAATGTAGGAGTGTAAGTCTAGTAGCCTAGAGAGAGGCCTAGCATTCAAATACGATGAATTTCGAAGTGTCTATGGACGTGTCTATGGACGGAGTGCCATTGGACTATGAGAGTCTATGACTGGATGTCATTGGACTGGGTGTCTATGGATTTAGTACCATTGGACTGTGAGTGTCTATGACTGGATGTCATTGGACTGTGAGTGTCTATGACTGGATGTCATTGGACTGGGTGTCTATGGACAGAGAGCCATTGGACTGTGAGTGTCTATGACTGGATGTCATTGGACTGGGTGTCTATGGACAGAGTGCCATTGGACTGTGAGTGCCTATGACTGTATGTCATTGGGCTGGGAGTCTATGGATCATGAGCCATTGGACTGAATGACAGTGGATTGAGAGTCCTGCTGTGAGGAATAGATGTGATGAATATGAATTCTTTTGAGGATGAGTATAACACTATGTGGGCATTATACTTGTCGTGTGCATTATAATTGTTGTATGCATTATATCTGCTGTGTATTGCTTGTGTAACTATGACGATATAACTGTGAATGAGATTTTCACCCTTGCAATGTATTGTTTTCCTGTATGTAAATATGTTTTCTTAAGTCGTTCTGCTGGAGATTTGACGGAAGTTCAGAACAAGAGGATCAATGGTGATGCTTCAACAAGGAAGATGGATGCGCATGTCTTAGTTTAAGGGTTGGGTTTTTGTTGGAACCAAATTGGTTAAAAGTGTTTTTAATACAAAAACTCCCCAAGTGATTTTATGATTTTGATGATAACAAAATGTATTAAGGTTTTTACAAAGGATAATCAATATGTATTAAGCCTGTACAATGTGTAACAATGCTGCCTAACTAAGTTTATTGAAGGAAGATTGCAGTCTGCGTCCAATAAGCTAGCTCATCACAATGTTGGCACTGGAATGGACACAAAAGTTCTGCGTCCAATGTTTTAGCAGAAGGAAGAGTTCTGCGTCCAATGTTTGAGCAGAAGGAAGAATTCTGCGTCCAATGTTTGAGCAGAAGGAAGAGTTCTGCGTCCAATGTTTGAGCACAAAGGCAAGTAATGTTGTGCGTCCAATAATTCAGTACAAGGCACAAGGACAATTTCATACGTCCAATGATTCATGAGAAGGCATTGAAGACATAAGTCCAATGTTCAAGAAAAACCATACGTCCAATGATCAGAATGCTTATAAGTCCAATGTTCAATAATGCTGATCGTCCAATGATAAGAACAAGGCAATACTGGCATAGTCCAATGTTTTTATGAGAAGCAGAATTGCAGTAAGAGTCCAATGATTTTCAAAGGAACAGATTCAGTGAGCGTCCAATGCATATGAAGGACAAAAGTCCAATGTTCAGCATGAGCAAGAGTGCAACTCTGCGTCCAATGAAACTGAACATTCTGCGTCCAATGAAGTCAGAGTTACTCAAGCACTGTTCTGCGTCCGATAATGAAGAAGGAAAATAACAAAGTGTTCCACAAGCAATGAAACAGAATGGAACAAGTTCATTATCTACTGTTCTGCGTCCGATAAATGAGAAGAACAAGAACAAAGTGTTACACGATGAATGAAGCAAAGTAGGACAAGTTCTCAGTCTACTATTCATCGTCCAATAAAGCAGCATAACAAAGTGCAATTGAAAGCATCAGGTATGCGTCCAATGTTTGCATGAGTTCTGTGCAAATTGGTAAGTGCAAAGGTATGCGTCCAATAACTTGCTAAATGCTGCGTCCAATGTTTCATATATTCTGCGCCCAATACACAATACGCAGAATCCATTACTTGCTATTTACTGCTCATGCATTTAATATGGAACATATTTATTGAGCAAATGATTTGAAATAAATAGCTGTATGCAATGCTTTCTGTACAACTTTGTCAACGTTTGTGAATGTACTTTTGAAAAGCATAAAGTACTGTGGAAAGTGTACTAAGAGAGAGAATGTACTTTTAACTACTCTATATATCTCTGAACACATCTTTCTGCTTTACACAGTGTATTCTCTCTGTCTCAATAAGATATTACTATTAACCACTGTACAATTGAGACTTTGAGTACAGGTTGCTTCTGATTTAGGAGAAAGAAACGCAGACATACACAATGAAGTAGATCTCCTCAGAGCAACGGGAAAATAGCATTTAATGCTATTAGAGAACGGTAACTTTTATGAAGGCTGAAGCTGAGCTATTCGAAGAACAAGTCTGAAGCTTCATCGAAGCCTATAAATACCGTGAACAAGAAGAAATGTGGCTTCAGAAGAAAGCAATTCAACAGAAAATTTCCACAAAAAGAAACTGAGCAAAAGGAGAAAAATCCAGTGGTGTGCTATGGATGCAAGAAACCAGGCCACTACATGTCAAATTGTCCTGAGGCAGAAAGAACGAAGAAGAAGTTCTTCAAGAAGAAGAAAGGTCTCATGGCAACATGGGAGGATATTGATGATTTCTCTAATGATGAGGACGAGGAAGATAAAGAAGAAGCTAATCTCTGCCTAAAGGCAAGTCTATCCTCAACTGATAGTGAGGACGAAGAGGAGGTAATTTCTTATTCTGAATTAAGTAATAATTTTGATGATCTTCTTAGAGATTCATCCATTTTATCTGATGAGTACAGATCTTTAAAGAAAAAGTTTTCTCTTATGACCAAAGATCTTGAAAAGCTTACTTTAGAAAACAAAGTACTCAAATCAGAAAATGAATAGTTAAGACTTCAAGTAAGTCAACTCAAAGATGAATCTCAAAAGGATTCTGAGTCCAATACTTCCTGTGAAGTACAAGTACTTCAACAAGAAGTAAATGAACTCACTGGACGATTGTCCAGATTTGTCAGTAGCTCTGAAAAGCTTGATCAAATTTTAAAATTCAGAGAAAACCTTCTGACAAAAGTGGTTTGGGTTATGAAAAACCAAAACCAAAGTTTTCCAAAAGTTCATCAAAATTTAATATATACTATGGTCACTGTGGAAAGGCTGGACATGTTACATCAACATGCGTCCATAACAAAAGGGACATGCCTGGACGCAGACCAAGGACTAACATGAAAGGACCCAAGTCAATCTGGGTACCAAAAAGTATGATAATTCCTGTTGCAGATATACTTGATGGGAGGAAGACAACTCCAGTCATGGCACCTGGACAGTGGCTGCTTACTACACATAACAGGAGAAAGGTCTATGTTCCAAGACCTAAAGCTTAAGATCACCTAAGAGTGAAGAGGATGGACCAGACGCAGAAAACTGTGATGCGTCCAATACTGGAAGTGGAAGAAGCTGGCACTTTAAGACTTATCATCCTGAAGATCAAATCATTGGGAATGCAGATGATAAAGTCAGAACAAGGTCCACATTAAGAGGACAAACTGATGTTGCATTCATCTCTGAATTGGAGCCCAAAAACATAGATGAAGCCCTATTGGACAAAGGATGGATTCTGGCAATGCAGGAGGAGCTAAACCAATTCAAACGCAATGATGTTTGGAAGCTAGTAGCCCCACCTGAAGATAAGTCCATCATTGGAACCAAATGGGTATTCAGAAACAAACTGGACGAAGAAGGTAAAGTTGAGAGAAACAAAGCAAGGATTCTGTGATGCTGATTATGCTGGAGACAGGCTTGAAAGAAAAAGCACCAGCGGAGAATGCCATTTTATTGGATCCAATTTAGTATCATGGACAAGCAGGAGACAAAGCACAATTGCATCATCTACAGCTGAAGCTGAATATGTCTCTGCTGCAAGTTGTTGTTCTCAGCTCTTATGGATTAAATATCAATTGGAGGACTACAACATCTTCGAGAGTAAGATTTCTGTTCTTTGTGATAATACTGCTGCAATCAATTTATCTAAGAACCCAATCTTACACTCAAGAGCTAAGCATATAGAAATTAAACATCATTTTATTAGAGACTATGTGCAGAAGGGAACATTTGATATTCAATTTGTTAGCACTGAAAATCAATGGGCAGATATATTTACAAAACCCCTATCTGTAGATAGATTCATTTTTATAAGGAAGCATTTGAATATGCACTTTATAAAAGACTGATGTTTAGCGTCCAATATGCTTAAGTTGAGTCTGAGTCCAATGTGACTAGAGTCCAACAGGACACGACAGTCTATTTGAGACTTAGAAATTTTTTTAAAGACTCAAAAGCTTTCATATCTTAGTCATCCCACGCTGAGTCCAATCTATTTTTCATAAAGATATTTTTTACAGTTGGTATCTTACAAATGCTTTGCAGTAACTTTCTGTTTGATGATCATTCTTGTTTTCAAGAAAATGGGGAGATTGTTTCTAAAAAGGGTTTTTCAGTTTTAAAGAGGATTCTGTTTTTAAAAGCTCTGAGTCTTTTCAAAACTCTCTTTGGACTATGATGTTCTATGAACCTTTTTGCCTGATGACAAAAGGGGGAGAAAGAATGGGATTAAGTTTTTATATCTTGACTAAAAGGGGAGAAAGATTTTGACAAAAAGGGAGAAAGATTAAGTCTGATTGCATTAGTCTTATTACCATGTTATTTTGATAAGCTATTTGTGGACTAATCTTTGTTTTATGAGTAAAAGAAATTTTCAGGTACTCTAAGTCTCAGGGGGAGAAGAGTAAGGAAAATCTGAGATGTTTATCTCAGGGGGAGTTTCCCTTAGAAAATTTCTGTTTTTGCTGACTGATTTTGGTTTATATGCTTTATTGTTTGTAAAACTTAATAATGTTTGTCATCATCAAAAAGGGGGAGATTGTTGGAACCAAATTGGTTAAAAGTGTTTTTAATACAAAAACTCCCCAAGTGATTTTATGGTTTTGATGATAACAAAATGTATTAAGGTTTTTACAAAGGATAATCAATATGTATTAAGCCTGTACAATGTGTAACAATGCTGCCTAACTAAGTTTATTGAAGGAAGATTGCAGTCTGCGTCCAATAAGCTAGCTCATCACAATGTTGGCACTGGAATGGACACAAAAGTTCTGCGTCCAATGTTTTAGCAGAAGGAAGAGTGTTGCGTCCAATGTTTGAGCAGAAGGAAGAATTCTGCGTCCAATGTTTGAGCAGAAGGAAGAGTTCTGCGTCCAATGTTTGAGCACAAAGGCAAGTAATGTTGTGCGTCCAATAATTCAGTACAAGGCACAAGGACAATTTCATACGTCCAATGATTCATGAGAAGGCATTGAAGACATAAGTCCAATGTTCAAGAAAAACCATACGTCCAATGATCAGAATGCTTATAAGTCCAATGTTCAATAATGCTGATCGTCCAATGATAAGAACAAGGCAATACTGGCATAGTCCAATGTTTTTATGAGAAGCAGAATTGCAGTAAGAGTCCAATGATTTTCAAAGGAACAGATTCAGTGAGCGTCCAATGCATATGAAGGACAAAAGTCCAATGTTCAGCATGAGCAAGAGTGCAACTCTGCGTCCAATGAAACTGAACATTCTGCGTCCAATGAAGTCAGAGTTACTCAAGCACTGTTCTGCGTCCGATAATGAAGAAGGAAAATAACAAAGTGTTCCACAAGCAATGAAACAGAATGGAACAAGTTCATTATCTACTGTTCTGCGTCCGATAAATGAGAAGAACAAGAACAAAGTGTTACACGATGAATGAAGCAAAGTAAGACAAGTTCTCAGTCTACTATTCATCGTCCAATAAAGCAGCATAACAAAGTGCAATTGAAAGCATCAGGTATGCGTCCAATGTTTGCATGAGTTCTGTGCAAATTGGTAAGTGCAAAGGTATGCGTCCAATAACTTGCTAAATGCTGCGTCCAATGTTTCATATATTCTGCGCCCAATACACAATACGCAGAATCCATTACTTGCTATTTACTGCTCATGCATTTAATATGGAACATATTTATTGAGCAAATGATTTGAAATAAATAGCTGTATGCAATGCTTTCTGTACAACTTTGTCAACGTTTGTGAATGTACTTTTGAAAAGCATAAAGTACTGTGGAAAGTGTACTAAGAGAGAGAATGTACTTTTAACTACTCTATATATCTCTGAACACATCTTTCTGCTTTACACAGTGTATTCTCTCTGTCTCAATAAGATATTACTATTAACCACTGTACAATTGAGACTTTGAGTACAGGTTGCTTCTGATTTAGGAGAAAGAAACGCAGACATACACAATGGAGTAGATCTCCTCAGAGTAACGAGAAAATAGCATTTAATGCTATTAGAGAACGGTAACTTTTATGACGGCTGAAGCTGAGCTATTCGAAGAACAAGTCTGAAGCTTCATCGAAGCCTATAAATACCGTGAACAAGAAGAAGAATACAAGAGACTGAACAACGAAAAAGAAAGAGCTGAACTGCTGTGCAATTTGTTATACTCTGTATAGAAAGTCTTGTATATTTTCTTTCTTCTTGTAAAAGAGAGTTTGCTTAACTCTCAAAGTGCTTTAGATTTCATATCCTTACTTGTGTGAGTTAGACAGCACTTGAATCAAAAACACTCTGCTGAGTTGTTTAGCCTGAAGAGGCTGTGTTCAAAGAATACTTGTGATTTAGCCTGAAGAGGCTGTGTTCAAAGAATACTTGGTTTAGCCTGAAGAGGCTGTGTTCAAAGAATACTTGGGTTTTAGCCTGAAGAGGCTGTGTTCAAAGAATACTTGGGATTTAGCCTGGAGAGGCTGTGTGCAAAGAATACTTGGGTTTTAGCCTGAAGAGGCTGTGTGCAAAGAATACTTGTACCTATCTGGTTTGATAGTGAAATCTCTCTAGTTTGAGGGGACTGGACGTAGCTCTTAGGAAAGGGTGAACCAGTATAAAAACTTGTGTTATTTCTTCCTTCCCTTATCTCTTATTATATCTGTGCTTATTACTAACCAAGGGGATTGAATTGATTTTGTTTAAACAAGTTTTTCATACACCTTAAATCGCACAAAGAAAACAAGTTTTTAAACTAAGAGGGAAGCCTCAGCGTCCAATCTTTTGTGCGTCCAATATTTCACAATTTTGTGCGTCCAGTGTTTTAGCACTCTGTACGTCCAATATTTCAGAAAACACTGTGCGTCCAATATTTGAACTAAGCTGTGCGTCCAACGTTTTTAACAGCCAGCGTCCAACGTTTGCGAAAAGTTTTAAAAGCTTAGAAACACAATTCAACCCCCCCTTCTTGTGTTTCATCTTGTTACCTTCAGTTTTCTCATCTAATCTCAGTAGGATTTTCAGTGCTTGACCAGCATAGGGAGTCAGTATTCTTTTAGGGGAGGAAAGTTTCTTGTATGATATAGTATTCTCAAACATTGAATTGTAAAGAGATATATGAATTTAGTTACGTGGCCTGTTTTTCTTTTAACTTGTGTGTTGGGTATTATTTTAATCATGTCTTCACTTAGTATCTTTAAAAAAAAAATGGCAACAAAAATTCATTTGTGAAAATTAAATAACTTTGACATTATTTTCCGAAAAAAAGAAAGTAATTAAATAAATTTAATTTCATGTTTTGGATTGGTTACTAAATGTAATGCCCTTTTTGGAAGAGGGTGTTACGGTGTGTGTTTAGTAGGTGAGGGTGAGTGAATTTTAAAATTTTAAGTGAGTGGGTACTACTCTTTTAATCCCAATACTATTTTGGTCCTCCTAATTTTCACCCTCTCGCCACTACTCTATTTCCTTCTAATTCATTTCTAAACAAACACAATTAATATAAAATAAGTAATTAATTAATTACAATCAAGCAATTACATAGATAATAATCTATCTATCTATTAACATATAAGTTCCTGGGAAATGAGGATGTTACACAAACCTATCCTGTCCATCCCACCTAAAACGAAGCAGTTGGATTAGGAAACGAGTTAACAATCGCATCTAGCATCCTACTAGATGTGGGTATGCAGGTCGGCCAGTCCGTTTGGGCCTAGTTTGCATTGACCCGCATATAAATAGATCAGACCGGCTTGGTCTGCAAAATAAAAGGCCTACATTTTGTGACCGTGTCCACCTCCCATAACCCGTGAACTAAATGGGCCAAACCATGGGTCCTACTAAAGAATAAAAAAATTAATTTTTTTAAAATAAAATAAACTTTTTTGACTAAAAATAAAATTAACATTAAAACTTTAAAAATTAAATTCAAAAATTGGAATTAAAAAAAAAAATGGCCGCGAACCAAACCCACGGGTTAAACGGAATAGGCTAAAAGTCCGCATTTAAACGAATCTATATTTAGGTGACTCGTAGCTCGCGTGGGTTGTCGGCGGGGCGAAGACTCATATACCAAACTCTACATACCCTGTGGCTGGTTGGTGAATTGGTCTATGAAAAAAATAAAGAATTGTTGTTGGATACCAAGAAAGTTTTAAAAAATTTTAAAAATAGAAGAAAAAAACTAAAAGCATATATAACCTGACATAAGCCGCCTGACGCTACCCAATTTTCTTCGCCCTCCTCTCTTTGTCTATAATCTATACAAATTTTTGAACACCTCTTATTTTTAACACTCATTTAACACTTTTATTTTTTATACATATTTTTTTGTTACATCACTTATCTATATATATCATATTTATTACCATTCTCTATATATATATCTCTCTAAGTGTTCATAGCAAGTACAACAACTACTATTAGGTTGTTGTATTGAAACTAATTAAAGTGAGGCTTTGTGCAATTAGGGGGTGGGGGCTGTTCTTTTTGGGAGGTATGAAGTTTGTTCATATACACTACTTTGTATTAGTTTTTGGATTTAACACACTTTGTGCTTTCAGTTTAGTTTTAATTCAATTTGGCTTATAAAAAAAACTATTACTACGTTTCAATATTCCATTAGGTGAGATATGCTAATCGGTACTTGATGCTATAATAGTGTATCATAAATTATGTCTACTATGAAATCATTTACCTCTTGCTTAATTAATAGTTTTGCCTATAGTGAGTGACTCATGTACAACAATACCCCCTTATTGGTCCAAAAATGATCAATTTTAAAAACTACATATATGTACCATTAATTAACTTGGGCGCATGGCACCGTAGTGAACTTAAATTGAATTGAAAACAAAAAAGAGAGAAAGAAAGAAAGAAAGAAAGAAATAAATGGAGAACCTATACGGCTTCTTCCAGTATTCAGCTAGTAGTAGTTACTCATCAACGACTCCGCCGCAAGTGGTCAGGTCCGGTTCTTCTTCATCGGATGATCTTTCTCGACTACTACTTCGCGCTAAAGTTGCTTCTCATCCTCTTTTTTCTCAGCTCCTTCATGCCTACATCGATTGCCACATGGTATATTATTATATATCTCTTGTTAATTTCATAATTACAGTAATTTGTTTTGTTTCTGATCATCACGTTAATTACTTGTTTTCCATATATATATATATATATGGCCAACCCGCTAAGTGATGAAGAGACTAGAACATACAAGCTAGATATTCTTATCATCTTTCCCTTTGTTCTCAGCCTCAGCGCTTAATTTTTAATTTGTTTTTCCTTGCAGAACTCTCCTGTTCCTGCACGTTCTCATCCAAAACTTTATCTTTTTGTCGTCACACGCACTTTCTGGTCTTTTTTATATATGATCAGTTTCAGTTCCATCATTAATTAATTAATTTACATACATGAGTTATGACAACGCGCGCGCGCTATTTGAGAAAATTATATAAGTAGTATGTATCCAAGTAATATGATATTTTGGCCCATGAGATCATATTTAGGGACCAAACCCTCTTTCAATTTGTTTTGTTAAACAGATTAAGGAATTATAATGAGGGATATATTTTGTGTTATAATTAATTAATATATAATATTTAATATTGCAGGTGGGAGCGCCGCCAGAGATGAAACAGCAGGTATTAGATGGAATCAGATCAGCTGGAGAGCACACCAGTGGCGTTATGTTTGGTGCTGATGATGATGATGATGATCCCGAGCTCCACCAATTCATGGTCTCTAATTATTAACCAGCTGATATTTAATATAATTATTCTTTCTTCTAATCTAATTAATCACAAACCCTAATTAAGTTTTAATTTCCATTATCATGCGTCTTTCTCAATTGATTAACTAGCTACTTAATTATAATTGATCATGCATCATCATGTTAATCTCTGGAGTTTATTTAATTGTTGCTTGTTGTTAATTTGCATATATATTGAAGGAAACGTATTGCAATTTGTTGGTGAAGTACAAAACGGATCTTTCAAGGCCTTTTGACGAGGCAACCTCCTTCCTCAACCACATGGAAACCCAGCTTAACTCCATTTCTGCTGCCACAAACAACAGTACTCCTTCTCAAACTGCTCTCTCTCTCTCTCTCTCTTGCTTGTTACTATTTGTTATAAAAATTCAATTGTTCGATCAGTTCAGTAAGTGGATTATATCAGATTTTGTTTATAGTTTTGAAATCGAGGCGTATTAATTATTAATTATAGGATACATAAGCTAAGTTCATTTCATTTTTTTTTATAATCAGTTCAGTTCATATATAAGGTCTGCACCAAATTATAAAAAATTCATAAAATAATACAAAATTTAGCCAAAAAGGTCTATCTATAGTCATGTGGAGGCACTGTAGTCATGTGGTTTATGTAATTTGCTCTGGTAGGTAGCCATGCTATATCATGTAAATCTACAGCTTGCAAACACGCATGCGCCCACACATAGAATATAGCTTAAAAACAATGAATTTTTAACATTCACATATTTCTAACACTCATCTAATATATTTTTCCTTAATTTTTCTATTATTTCTTCTTATCACACCACTCATCTATCATATCTATTATTCAGTGATCTCTATTCTATTTGTATTAATTCTCTCGAGGTGTATAATTAATCGAACATTGGTTGTCAAAAAATCAAAAGAAACTACTAGTGGAGGTGAATGCCACATTTCCACATCTTAGTTGAGGGGTTTATTTTTTTGAAAAGCCAAAATGCATTAACATGGGGTTGAAAGCACAAGTAGTGTCCAACCAAATATTACAAAGTATTGTTCATAACCGGATGACCAACCTTCACAAAAATGAAAAAAACCCCTCTCCTAATACGGTTCCACACCAACGTGCAGAAGGCCAAGGTAAAACAAATTTATGAAATAGAACCCCAGCACCTACATGGTCTCAAAGGGTTCTAGTCAAATGCCAAAGTAATCTCCAATAACCCATCAGTCTCAACGGGGTGCATTTATCAACCCCAAAACCCAGTCAAGTGAATTGGGGCTCAAACACAATTCCCCAGTAACTTACATGGTCTCAAAAGGGTACCTATTCGCATGTTAAATTTAACCTAGTAACCCATCAGTCACAAGGGAAAACTTCATAAACAACGAAACCTGTACCTTCCTTTACAGAGCACACTCATCCAAGACGTACATTGCCAACAGATGGCATGTTTACAAGTATACTTAATCACCCCAACCCAAAAATAGTTATATATGTAATCGGAAAATAGTTATAAGTATACTTAGTTGAGGGGTTTATAAGTTATATAAAACAACAAAAATAGTTATATTAAGTGATATATATGTAATGGGAAACGCTAGTAACAACTAACACTTATATAACACTTATTACTTTACTGGCTATGATTTTTGAACATCTCTCGTTTTTTAACACTTATATAACGCAGATTTCTCTTTTAATTTCCCTATTCTTATTACACCAATCATCTATCATATCTGTCGCTCAGCTTTCTTCTATTTCTATTTCTCGATCTATATGTAAAATGGAGATTAGGTGTCTAAAAATCAATTTTCATTACTTTATTCATAATTTCTCTGTGCTTTTAGCGGATGGATCATCAATGACCCAAACTCCTATATGTCAGTTTCAATATTGGTTAGGGGGGTTTGTAACAAACTTTTGTACTCTTGAATAAACTATATATGTATATAGATCCTTCCTTCCAAGCGTGGAGAAGATATATGCATTTGTTTATAGAATACTCAACCGAAAGTACAGTTTGCAGTCAAAAAAAACTATAATTTATAAACCCACAACTGGAGGGCCAGATGTGCCTTGTCTTTGATCTTGAATATCATTAACACGATTAAGATTCTGTTTCCAAGTAGTAGTGTACGTGGTTGCACGTGTAGTGTATTGATCATCTTATTAATTGTTTCCTTAGAAATCCACTGTCGATTATCTCTTTTCTTTTCTTTAATCGCTTCTGCTTTTGAGGCTATATATCCTTGTTAACTGATCACACTCTTGTACTTTATCACAGTTCGGATTCGTTGCAATTTTTTTTAGCAATTTATATATATAATCAGCGTCGATAAGTGTATATATATGATATATTGGATATGTGTGTGTGTGTGTGTTCGTTTATTGGCTATTTTGAGTGAATTCAGTTCCAGTTCCGGATAAAGCTGCTTAATTTCTTTAATTATTTGAGCATATATAGCGTGTAATTAGTGGAATGTAAGAGAGGTAAACGTGGAGAGAGTTAGTTTATCTGGATCATCCAGTTGCTTTTTCAGTTTTTTTTTATAAGCAAATATTGTATTAAACAGGACAAAAAACACAAGTTGTATCCAGTCCAAAGAAATAGAACAAAGTTCAACTTGTCAAACTCCTCAACAAAAATTCCCTCACCGCTGAACAAAACATGTACAATCCACCACCCATAGGCAAGCAAGAGCATCACAATAATACAAGTAATCCCAACTAGGTCGGCATCACAAGTATTAACAATCATCTGCAGCTTGCCTAAAGTCTAAAACATATAAATCAAACCAGCGATAAACAGTTTAATGGATTTATACACCAATAGGAGAAAACAATTCCCAAGCTCCTACTAGCCCTATTGATAAACCATCCCCAAGATAAAACCTTTATCTGATTTAAAACATGTTGAAAATCAGCGACACCTCCTTCAAAAATTATTTTATTCCTCATGTTCCATAAAGCTCATGCGACAGCTATCCAAACAATATTCTTCACCTTGCGAACCCGCTTCCCTTTCAATATCTCAGAGAACTGAAGAAAATGGTTAATGCAATCAAATTGGAAAACACCAACCCCTCCAAACCAACTTAGAACCGCTTCACCCCCCCCCCCAGTTGCTTTTTCAGTTGATTAATTGCATGTTTGTCTTCTTGGTTATTTAAATATTCTCCTATAATTAAGATGATCTGCTATATATAACTAACTGCTCTAACTACTGTTATATGATCTGTTATTTATAAGGGTCAGTCATCTAGGAATTAATTAAATCCAATAATCAATATTTTTTGTCTTCATTTTGATATATAGATATTGAAGTCACTACTGCTGGATCATCTGAAAAGGGTTTTATAATTAGCAAGGAGGAGAAAGAGGCAATTGAGTGCAAGAGGATGCATGAAGTTAAAGAGCTGAAGGACAACCTTCTACGTCGATATAGCGGATACATTGGTAATCTGAAGCAAGAATTTTCCAATAAGAAGAAGAAAGAAAAGCTACCAAAAGAAGCAAAGCAAATATTGCTCACATGGTGGGATATTCACTTTAAATGGCCATACCCAACGGTACGTAACTATAAATTATACATGCATCTAATTTTCTTCCACCACAAGCATCGTGTTAAAAAAAATTGGTTCACAATATTACGTTCAGTACTCGTTTCCTATTTGTTGCAAATTTAATTAATTAAAAACATGTACACTTGTTTAGACCAAGGCTGTTTTTAATTTAATTTTTATTTTTCTGGTATAGAGAGGTTAGTTTTAAGTTTTAATATTAATTAGTTATGGTGTGAATGGGCGTGGCGTGCAGGACGCGGATAAGGTTGCCCTAGCGGAATGGACTGGTCTGGATCAGAAGCAGGTGAATAATTGGTTTATAAACCAAAGGAAGCGTCATTGGAAACCAACCAACGAAAATATCATGCAAGCAGCAATTTTGGATGATCTCTATGGACCTCTGCACGACTGCGAGTGAACTATATATAGGGCCATTATATTTATTTGCTTTTTCCTTTTTTTTTTATAGGCAAATGTTAGTGGGGGAGATTTGAACCCATAACCTCCTTATCACTCTACTCCTATGCTCCTCCCTCAAACCACTTTATGACTCCCATTTATTTGCTTTTTCCTGCACACCATAAATGATATATTGTTGATCGATCACAATAAGTGAAGAGTTTTGTGAACATGCATGAGCCACTTTTTCTTTATACAATTGTTTTGTGAATTCGGAATGCGTGGACATATAATTAAAATCTTAGTTTTAGATTTCAATATATTCCTATTTAATGGCGGCATCTATGGTGGATAACGACATCAACCACGATCCTCTACAATTGACGGAGAGGCTGCACAACTTTTGATCCCTCTATCTCTCTCCCTTAATTTCTATATTTTTAATTTTTATATTTTCTCTTTCCTCCACCTCTTGCATTTGCTGCTGCAGAGGCAGCACAACTACAAATGATCCAAAATCATAACGATATGGTTCATCAGTGGACCAACAAACAAAATAGAGCTATCGGATAAAATCAATTGGCACAATCATCAACCTACATCCAATCTCAGGCCCATCCCTCCCCCACCTCTCACTCTCTCACTCTTTGCTTCCGCAACGGTTGCTCCGGTCGACGATATGGCAACGCTTGCAATAGCACTCCCGATGCCGGAGAAGCGGCATTATTCCTCTTCTCCGCCACCGTCACCACTTACCTTATTGAAATGTCAGATGGAGCATTACAGAGTGTAAATACAGGATGAAAATGCACTTAAGAGGCTAGTGGAAATAGGGCAGCAAGCGACGACAAACTAGGGGATGTCCAGCCCCTCCAGCTTCCCGAACAATCATGCCAGCTTGTGGGAGGGGTGCCAGTGATGGCCTGGAGGGAGGTGGGACTCGGAAGGGGAAAGGTGGGGGAGGAGGAAGGAGGGAGAGAGAGGGGGGAGGGCGGGAGGAGAGAGATTGATGACGTGTCAACAAACGTGAAAAAATTGATGATGTGTTGCCTGAGGTATTCAAAGTGAAGTGGATTTAAGTGAGTCACCTCAACATTTGAATGAAGTCAACTCTATTTAGGGATTAAAATAAATATATATATATATATATATATATATATTAGAGTGACTAAAAGCGTTTTACTTTTATTATAAGGACTAAAATGAAAATACTTTTATATTACAGGGACCACAAATATATATAAGCATTTGTATCATCTCACTACAAACATTTAAAAATAGAGAACATATTAAAAACAAAGTGATAATTTTGTAATTAAAAATAAAAATATAAAATAAGAAATATTTTCTCAAAATAAACTAATTTCTAGAAAACAAAATAAGTAATATTATTGATTGATAAATAAATTAAAAGTTGATATATTAATGAGGTGTAAATTGTGATTGATGCATGGAATTATCATCAACGGATGAGATTGCCTAGCGCGGGGAGAAAAAGATACATTTTTCCCTTAAACAAAGTTAAAAAAAAAAAAAAAAAGCCCACCGCCTTTGTCCTGGCTCCTACCAACCCAGAGAGCACCACAACACAAGGGGAAGTTGAGAGCAACTGTGCATCGCTGACGCTTACACACTCTGCCCCCTCCCACTCGCTTCGTTTCCAACGCCCCCAACCATCTCTCTGTTTGCTCTCCCATTTCCTCCTCTTTCACTCTTTTCATTTTCTCTTCTTCTTATTATCATTCTGGTAAGCTACAAAAGGTTACTTCCTCTGCGCTTTCTTCTTCCAAACCCTAACTCTCAACTCAACAAACCTCATTTTAATCTCGTTTCCAACACACTTCTCATTTCGTTCCATGCCTTTTCCTCCGTCATGCACTCTCTTCTCCTTCTCTTCTCGGATTCTTTCCAGGCTGTACTAATTCCCATGGTGCATGCTTTTTTTTTTCTTCCTTCGTTCCATTCTGTTTTTCTTTTTGCTAATTATACTTTAAATAAAAATTATAAGAGGTCTCTACACCTAGCAGAGTTATATTTTATAATTTGTTTCAGCTCTGGAAAATAGGAGATTCATTTATGGTTCTTGTGCATTTATGCGTTCAACTTTATGCAGTTTGAGTAACTAAACTAGCTCGATCTGTTTGATTAGGTCTTAAATTTAAAAACTGAACCAAACTTACTCTCCTTTTCAGATTTCAAGCTGTGCCTCTAGTGTTTTATGAATGCATGTCCATAGTTTACAACTTTGCATGTTATTGGTTGAATTTGCTTGCTCTTTTTGGCTGCTTTATGTTGCATTCTTTGTTTCATCTTGCTAATCCATTACTTTTCCTCACGGTTTACTTTGCTTATATAGGGATAGTTATGGTCACCACTGAAATTGTGGATTTATCTAGTGATGATGAAAGTGAAGAGGTTGGTCCCATAGTAGCTGTTAAATTGGAGACAGATTATATTGCAGATGCAAAGCAACATAATGAGACTGACAAGGACCAACTAGCGAGGCGTGAGAGATCTCGAAGTCATGCTACTAGACAAGATGCTGAAGGAAATATAAGCTCCAATGCTCCAAGTACAGGTCATAGTAACTCCAGTGTATTGGAGCAGGGATCAATTGATGACACGGGCATTTCTTATGTGTCGTCCATTGGCGTAGCACCGGTTTGCAGGCAGTTTTGGAAAGCTGGAGACTATGATGATGGTCTTGATTCTAAAGTCACAGTCCAAAGTAATTCATGTACATGTGTTTTTGTGTATTCAAATTGATATGACTTATTATTTGGTTCCATGGCCGTAACTCCCCTGCACAATCTTCTGTCAACCAAGTTTGTATAAATACATCGATAATTGTTAACAGATTTTTCTTTCCCATTGACTTTCATGGGGATTATAGTTTTCAGATCTCACTTCCCTATGCTAAGCTTTTTGCCTGTAGATGCAAGAGTTTTGTCCATTCTGGACTTATGCATTTTATATTCTTCTTGGGTTGCAGATGCAAAAAACTATCTACAAGTACACCCCATGTTCCTTCACTCGAATGCAACTTCGCATAAGTGGGCATTTGGTGGTAATGTTCTCATCATCTATATAAACTCGTCCTTTCTTTATGACTACTTTAATTGTCCACCTTTGTGATCGTTTTCATGAGTTGTGGTCTTTTTCTCGTTTCTGTTTGCAGCCATAGCAGAGCTTCTTGATAATGCAGTTGATGAGGTGATTATTCCTGATGAACTATTAAACCACATGATTTTTTTAATTAATATATTAGCTGCCATTTTCTTTTGTTATTTGCAGCATACTAAGTTAGCTATTGCCGATTAATAGTACACTGTGTACTACTTCGTGATATTTCCCCATGCCAGAAATAGTTTATCTTCTATAGATGCCTGCCTTTCTGGTTTTTCTTCTGCCTCAGTTGCTTTCTGGTTCATGTTTATTTCAACATTTTTTTAATTGTCATTTGCATAGATTATTGTAAAACCTTAACGTCTATTGCCACCACTGTTTTATGTTTTTTTTTCCATGTTTGAAACCATCATTTAACATTTAACATTTGGTTTTTGTTCATATTTTGTATTGCATTGTTGACATTTGTTCATAGGATAGATCCAAAATGGGGCTACCTTTGTCATTGTAGATAAAACTTCAAATCCAAGGGATGGAAGTCCAGCATTGTTGATTCAAGGTATGTTGGTTCTGGAACTCTTCAACATAGGTCGTTGATAGTCATTGTGGTTTTATGTTCCTAGTTCTGAATTTGTGTAGGAACATGTTTGCACTGCATATGATGTTTCTAATTGTTTCGATTTGGTTCTGACACTTGGCAATCAGACGATGGTGGTGGCATGGATCTGGAAGGAATGCGTCGTTGCATGAGTTTTGGATTTTCAGATAAAAATTCAAAGTTTGCTATTGGACAGTGTATGGATTGTGACATTCTTTCTGCTATTATTTTGTTATTCTCTTTCATATTTATTTTTTAATTTGATGTTCTAGATGGAAATGGCTTCAAGACCAGTAGTATGAGGCTTGGTGCAGATGTCATAGTCTTCAGTCGCCATCTGAATAACGGGTATGGGTCTAAAAGTGAATATATGACTTGACTTTAGGATAAGTGAATATATGACTTTAGGATAAGTACATCGAAACTATATCTGCTCTCTAATGTTGAGAATTAAAACTTGTGTACTGAGGCTGTAGCCTAATACCAGTCCATGCTATCAACATTGATTATTACAGTCTTGCTGATTCCTTCTATTGCTCTCTTTCGACTTCTGCTTCACTTGTTCACATGACAGTGAGGCAGAGAGGTTTTTCAACAAGGCTGCAATAAATGAAGTTATCGGGGAAAGTGAAATTGTTATTAGATTTCTCTTCTCTTACTGTTTATACCTTGATCAGGGTTTTGACTCAAAGCATTGGACTTCTGTCATATACATTTCTGACACAAACACAGCTTGACAGAATATTAGTACCCATGGTAAGTGGTATTTCTCATTTTTTACTACTTAAAGGTTATGGTTTAAATGCGACTTCTCTTCTTGATGCTGATTTTATACAAAAAATTATTAAATTGTTACCGTATTGGTTGTTCTGGAGGCTATAGAGATTATAGAAGGCTACTATCATGTGATTAGTTTCTTTCCCTCTTTATTGGCAGTACGCTTCTGCTGGGTACTTGTGTTTTTTTTTTATATGTGGTTACTTCTATGTCATTAGCTTAGTAATGTTATGCTAGATATTGCTGGGCCTGATTTCATATAATTTTTTGTCTTGTCAATCGTTATAATTATTAGGAATTAGAAATAGAATATCCGAGACAGTGTTTTAGAATATGTTGGTGAATCTTGGTGACATGGTATCAAAACCTTTATGACCTAGTAGTAAATGGTTTGATCCTTGTCGCCCTCATTCTTCTAGAAGAAGTTGTATTTTAGGCTTTAGCAATCCTGAATACATGAAGGGGCATGTTAGATAATGTTTCAATGCATTGTTTGTTCTCCATTTCCCGATAACCCTCTCTACTCTGAAGATTCTAGTTGTTTCAATTGACATCGCTAACTGATCTTTCCAATTTCAGGTGACTTATGAGTTTAATATTTCAACTGGATCATTGCAAATATTAAATGGCAAAGAGCATTTTATGTCTAATTTATCATTGCTGTTGCGTTGGTCCCCATATTCATCAGAAGCAGATCTTCTGAAACAAGTCAGTTTTTACATTTCCCTTTCATCCCTGATAATTGGCTCACTCATTCAGAACATACTAAATAGTTGACATACTACTTGTCTTTTTACTTCTTGTTGTTGTAGACAATACAGCCTAGCATCGTGAACATATAGTTTGGTTTGAGACCTCTTTTTCCCTCCCTCTCCTGTTCCTTCTCTAATTAGGCTTTTCTTGGGACTGTAATGATATAAATGTCGAATGCCAGATTATAATTGTTTTATTTTTATGTGTAAACCCATCTGTTGAGATACTAATGTTGAAATTTGGCATTAAAGTGGTTTAACAGTGTTGGTCCTGTTGGATGCATTGCATATGCATGTTGGTGTCTCACTGTCTAAGGCTTGAGTTATTTAGCGGGGCTGGTCAGATTTTAGAGAGGAAAGCTCTAGGTTTCTTTTGTAGGAGAGAGTTGTTTGTTGGGCATTGCATAGGTGTTCAGCTGATTGTCTCACTTTTCCCCTAGAATGTTTCTTTCTACTACCAAACCTAAGAAAGATTGGAGAGATTTGTTGCAACGATCTCTCTCTTTATTTGGAATTTATTTTTTCTGCATATAATTCTTCTGTATTCTACTTATTAGATTGCTTTCTTTTGCTATAGAACAATGTATTATTAGCGATGGTAATCTAAAATTAAATGCAATTGTTTATCCTTCTTTGAGGACTTCTGTTAGGATGTATCATCAGGACAGAATAACAAGGACAGTAGTTCTGTTAGTCAGTTAGTCTATTTAGTTAGTTGGAAGAGATTAGTTGGATTAATAGGAGAAATCATAATAGAGGGGGCATTCTGTTAAGGAGAATTCTATTCTCCATTTTCTATTGAGTTTTCAACAAAATAGTTCCATTCTTTTGATTCTTTTTATCCATCTTCCATTTCAATGTCTCTGAGTTCCTATCAATTGGTCCGACCTGGTGGATTGGAATTATGGGGAGATGGAATATCACTTGGGGGATATGGAATATTTGGTGGAAATGTTGAGGAAGGTACCTTTGGAGTAGTGGTCATAACTGTTCGAGATCAGGATGGGGTTTGATGGGATCAATGAGTTTGAGATAAGACTTGATGGAATTGATGAGTGCAAGACAAGACATGATGGAATCGATGAGCTCAAGATCACTCTTGATTGTTCGATGCAAAAACAAGGGATGATGATGGAGGAGGATGGGACTACATCCAAGTTTTTGGTGGAAGGAAGAGGAGCGAAGAGAACTCAAATGATAAGGGGTTTGAGTGTGGCAGTGACGGGACTCTGCTTGCTATTTCGATAGAAGCGATCCCTTGGGGTGGATTGCTTGGGCAGATAATTTTCAGTCACAACAGATCAAGCCTAATGAGAAAGTGCAGTTGGTATTCATCAGTATGAAAGGGATAGCAGTGCATTGGTTCAGGTTTTTGCGTAAAAAGACCCTGAGGCTTGAATTGAATTGGGAAGGACTGGCATCGACTTTGATCTAGCAGTTTGGAGGGAGAAATCTGGGAAACGTTTATGAGCGATTATCTACCTTATGCCAAACAGTTTCTGTGCAGGAGCATGTTTGAGACTTTGAGGCGTTAGTGGCCTAGATGTCTTTGACTTAAGAAGAGTAATTGCTTGGATACTTTCTTGGCGGTGTGCGACAACTACTGGAAACATATACATAATGCTTACAGTACAAATAGAACAGTGGAACTGTCAGGGTTTCATAGGTTGAAATTACCCTTTTTTGGGCAGGTTGAGGGTAGGGATTGGTGGATTAAGAAGCTACTATTGGTAGGTAAAGGCAATATGGGTTAAGGTTTGCATTTCAAACAATAAAATGTGTAAAGCCGTAAAGGGATCAAGTGGTTTCTTGGCTGTTTGGGTACTGTGCATAGTTATCAGTCCCAGATAGCAGCATGGAGTGGTGGGCCCAAAAGATGGTATAATGATGACTGCTATACCGAAGATTATAGATCCAATAGATGCTCCCAAAAAATTACCCCATTAAAACATACCATAATTAACAAGTCATAGTAACGGTGTGGGGTTAAGTAGAAGAATAGACGATGAGAAAAAAGGGTAAATTACACTCTCCTTCCCTGGGAGATGCTTAAATTACACTCCTCTCCTCTCCTCTATAAATAGTATTACACTTTGGTCCATTTTAACACAAACAAACCTTTTAATGGTTGTGAATGACCTTGAACAATTATTTTTGGACTTTTTCTTTCTTTACAACTTCCATAACCTTTAGTAGACCATAAAAAGGGCAACCTGTTGCAATAAAGCTCCTGTTATCCCAGATTTTAGGGAAGAGTTAGACCCATTGGTAGCCCATAATATTTAGGTAATTTGATCATTTAGGTAATTTGATCTTTAAGTTTAGTCTCTCTCTCTGTGTGTGTGTGTGTGTGTTTTAGTATGCCCTCTATCAGTACGACTGAAGGTTTTTTGGTCTTTTTGGTAACCTCCTCTGACGACCCTTCATATACATTCTTGAGATTTATAGGGTCTGACCATATTCATATTACAATTTCTTACAATGGATTTAACTGCTAGCTGACCTGATATTCTTATCATTTTGTGGAAACTGGAGAGGGATAGCTACTGCTGTATTAGTCAAAGATGGGGCTATTTGAAGAATAAGAAATGTGGCTTAATAAATCCTTGTGAAGTAATTAGTATAACATATTAATTTGTTTCATAATGTTGATTACTATCTTGATTTATTAGTAGCTTATTGCCTTATTCTGACTTGCTATATATCCATCACTCTCTTGCAGTTTGATGACATGGGATCTCATGGTACTAAAGTTATTATCTACAATTTGTGGTTCAATAATGATGGAGATATGGAGATAGATTTCGATACAGATCTGAAGGTTGTATTTTTATTTTATTGGTTTTTTTTTTTGCTCTGTGTTTTGAAATCAGGCCTTCTGATGAGGGGGTTATTCTCATATGCAGGATATTCGTATTGCTGGGTATATCAAAAAGATTGATACAATTCCCACCTGGAAGAGAGTAAATGAGGAACACATTGCTAATCGGTTTCGTTACTCCTTGCGCGTATGCTTAATTTGAAAAATTGTGCTTAAGTGGCTGTGTAGAAGGTTAAGTTTTATTGAGTCTAATATTCTCACGTTAGACAGGTATACTTATCCATATTGTACTTGAGGTTACCGGAAAGTTTTCAAATTATATTGCGAGGGCAAGCTGTGGAGCCACATAACATTGCTAATGATCTTAAATATGCTGATTATATTAAGTATGAACCACAAACTGGTGGATCCGTAAAGGTTGTTTCTAACTTTTGAAATGTCTTTAATTATTATATTATTTCAATTTGGAGGAAAAATTATCTTGTCTGTTGAGGAAAAACCATCTCCTAGCTATGGTTCACTCATTTTTTGTTAAAAATTATTAATACTATTATTTGGATTAACTGTGTAGGAAATTACTGTGGTAACAATTGGATTTCTTAAGGAAGCTCCTCAAGTCAATATCCATGGTTTCAATGTATATCACAAAAATCGGCTGATACTGGTAATTATCACCCTAAATCGGTTTCAATATCCATGGACTGTGTTTTTCCCCCTCCCCTCTAATGCTTTTGCTACTTTTTCAACATGACAGCCATTTTGGCAGGTTGTAAGATATTTAGACAGTAGGGGTAGAGGAGTTGTTGGTGAGTAACTCATTACTGTGCGGTGTGATGTTCCGTTTGATGTTTATAGATATACTGCATCTGTGAAGTATGGGTCCTAACTATGTTGATCTTGTGTTAGGTGTCCTGAAAGCAGATTTTATTGAGCCAACTCATGATAAACAAGATTTTGAGAGAACTTCCCTGTTTCAAAAGCTTGAAGTCCGATTGAAGTCAATGACATGGGAATTCTGGTATAGTGCCATGCTTGCATTCTTTATTCTTGGTTGTTCCGCTCTCACATCTTGTCTCATACATTCTCAACTTTTGAATCATGAAAGTGTTTGATTTGCATTAATTTTTAAATAGTTGTATCCGAAGCAATACAGATGTATTATTTAAAAAATAAGGTTAAATTTTACCATAAGTCCTTTCCTAAATTCACTGAATTTTCAATTAGGTTCGTATAGTTTAAAAGTTTTTAATAGTTAGTATCCTCATGCTTTTGATAATTTTTTAAATAGGTCCCTAATCGCCAATAAATTATACATAACTTACCTGAAAGCTTTAATAGAGTATAAAGACTAACTATGTTATCTTTCAGTAAATATTTATAGTTTATATCCACATTTTCAAATAGATCTCTATAATCTTACAAAAAGCTCATAAATCATTAATAATAAGGATTTCTTATTATTATTTTTTTACAAATATAACGATTCCTTTTAAAATTTTTCATAGTATAGGGACTTATTTTAAAGTTTAAGAAAACTATACAGACCTACCGAGTAATTTAACCAAAAAATAGTTTATGGTTTTTAAGCATTAATATCTGACATGTCCAGGACTCTCTTTGAACTTCTGTAGGGATAAGTATAGTCCACTAATCGGGTATCAGGACAAGAAGAAACTTCAAACTCCAGGCACCCTACAGAAACCACTTCTTGTCAATAAAAATACAGCACATTGGAATTCTGACAAAAACAAAATAAGCCCTCAAAGCAGATCTGATCTAGGTAACTGCTTTTGTGAGAAGCAAGATATTGTGACACTGGCATATCCAATTTTATCTAACCAATGTTTCTTCATTGTTGTTCAGGATCTCATAATAAGAGGAAGACAAATGAACTGATAGACCTTCAGAAGATGAAAAAGCATGCAAGGGAAGAGAATGTAACAGGTGTTGGTTTCAGTCAGAATAAACAGGTCTGTAGTGGCTTCATGGTCATTATCATTCCGAGCCATATCTTCCTATAAATGTGTTCCAAAACATTTTAGTTCTTCATTGGTGTAGTAGCAAAGGAATAGTGTAGATTTATGTTACAACTCAAACCATGGCCTAGCTGCTGTCATTATTGATAACATTATCTGAAGGGGAGCCTTGGCACAACAGTTAGAGTTGTTGCCATCTGACTAGGAGGTCACAGGTTTGAGATGTGGAATCAGCCTCTTGCAAATGTAAGGAAAGGCTACCCACAATAGACCAACAATGGGTCTGACCCTTCCTTGGGCCCCACCATAGTTGGAGCTTTATCGCACCAAGTTGTCCTTTTATTGATACACACACTTCATTTTCGCCTGTTTGCTATCATTGGTGTAGAGAATTTATTGTTTTTAAGTTGTATTCTAGAGGAACTGCCCATTATTAACTTCTATTGATTTATTTGATTACCTTGGACTTCATATTCTGCCAATGTAATTCATTGTAAAGTATTTTAATGTCAATTTCACCCTTGCATTTTATGTAGATCATTGCAACTCCTGCAGACCAGGTCGTAGACCTAGAGACTATAAACTTGATGCAAGAAAACAAGAAACTACATGCAAAGTGAGAATATTTCTAATTGCAGCCACTCTGATGATTCTTGGTTATATGGAATAGTATTTTTTAGCAAGTCGGATTGACTTCAATCTTGGTCAACTCTTGCTGGCAAACACAAACTATATGCAATTTTTATTGTTCTCATTTTCTCATGTTGATTTTAGCAACGTCTACCAAATTTAGTTCTTTTCTCCAATTATGAATTACCAATGGCAGTTATATACCTTATCTGTACTCTTCTTTTCCTTGCAGATGTTTACAATTTGAAAAGACACGGAAAGAACTTGATCTCAAGGTAATTTTTACGTAGTAGTAATGCTTGGTTAATTTGAATTTCCTGTTGCCTAATTCGTAGAGAACAGCTTAAGTACATATTGATTATACTGTTGGTTGATTTGTATTTGAAGAATTATTGAGTACTGGGATTCTTGGATTATGCATTAAAAAACACAAAAAAAAGGAAGAAACAATTATTGGTAAATTATATGGTTGAAGTTTTATATCCCTGAAGTTGATACCTTTGATGGATATGGTTGAAGTTTGTTAAATTTAGAAACTTTCCGGTATCTGTAGAGAATGAAAAGTTTGTTTTACAGGTGACGAATCTTAGAAGTAAAATAGAAGAAGCCCAACGCGAATATAATCGGCTTTTGGCTGAACTGGAGTTCCTAGACGTGAAAGAGGAATAGTTGTGTAGCTGACTGTAACTCGTACCTTCAATTCTTTTCATTTGTGGAAGTGTTGTTGCATAGCTCCATCCAATTCATTCTGCGGCTTACCAATTTTGGGCGCACGTAAAAGGATAGTAAGGTCTAAATCTGAGATCCGGCCCACTTTGTATGACCCAGTAGGGTTTTTGCTCTAAGGTTTTCAGGTATCTCTGTAAAGTAGATGTGTCATGTGAGTGAGCAACAGCTCGAGATATCTGCCTTCTGTACATGTAAGTAAAATACCATGAAACATCAGCTATAGCCTATAATCAATTAATCATTTGTTCTTTTAGTCTCTTCGGCTTCTTTGTTGAATTGAGTCTTTTTTTCCTTTTTCGTGTGCTCATATGTTTGGTGATTTTGGATTCTCTACATTCACCTATCTCTTTCTCTCTCCATTTCTATTTTTTTAAATTTTTTTTTAGCAAAATAAATTAATGGCCTGGATTATATGTTTAACAAAATCAATGACCTAGATTGGATTGACTGCAGTAACTGCATGGAGCAGTGACTGCAGACAATCCAGGTCCCTTAAAATATGACTTAGATATTTGGAAGGAAATGTAATGTGTAAAGATGATAACCATAGATTTTCTTTATTATTATTTTTGTGTGATTTGGGAGTAGAAGTTTTCTTTTTTCTGTTCCGTGATATTTTACTCCTTTACAGGCATTGATATTGAAAATTTATAACCCGGCAAAAATAACGTGGCTAAGTTCATTGGAAAATGATGTATGAAATGTGAATTATCATTATCATTATACATAAGGGTCTTCAGTTTTTTTATTTATTTAAAATACTTGGTCAAAAGAAACTTATAAGCTAATTAAGTAAACCATAAACTAATTGAAATATTTTGACAGAGGAAGCCCAAAGCGAACACTAATCTTCACGCCTCACGCTTGACTAAGAAAGATTGAGTCGTGATGCTAGAGGCGTGTCTTTCCCACGTGTGGTGACAAATTCAATTTTAGTTCAAATCAACTAAACATTAATTTTTTCAGTAAAAAAAAAACTAAACATTACTTTTTTTTATTATATAAGATCACATTAAATGGAGTGATCATGATTTTGAAAGTATTGCTGTTAATGATTGTCCATTTAAATACTACTTTACGTTAATAAAAAAGGAATTAAATTAAATAATAAAAATTCCATCAATTTGAAAAATATTTTTCTTAAAAAATTAAAACTCGCCAAAACAATATTAATATAAGGCGTTATAAATGTTTAGGACTAGGTTGCTGTTTTCAAGGGTTTGTGTAAAAACCTTGTAAATTATGACAAATTTTACAGCACAGCATGCATTGAGTTAATGGAGTGCCACGTAGGGACTAGGGAGCATAAATTGCCGACATATGGTAATCGCATGCATTGTTATAGTAAGATGTACACAAGAAGACACGACAAAAGGCATGCAAGTTGGCGTATATTTATAGATTTTGGTCCAATAATCTTCGTTTATTTTACTTTTGATCCGTATAATTTTTTCTTAAATATAATTAAGTCAGTATAACTCTATAATTTTAAGGTTTTGTTTCTCAAGAACCACTATCTAAATAACATTCTTGTCAAAAAAAACTATCAAAATAACTTCAATTATAATAATCAATTTCCCATAAGAAATTAAAATTATGTATTTTTTTTATAAATCTACGTAGTAATCATAAAAGAATACAATTCAAATAAATAAAGAAATATAGGCGTTAATACAGAGTATATAAACGAAAACACATAAAACTAACAAGTAAATATATAAAAATTAAAATCAATGCAAGAACAAAAACGATAAAAATATAGCAATTAAAGTTTATTTTAAACATATATCATATCATATCAGTATCATTAAACTTTGTTACCAAAAAAAATATCATATCATTAATGATTAAACTGATGTAATTAAGCCCCAGGCCAACTTGCCTATTTCAATTATTTTGCGGTCAGCTCAAACAACGATGCCCTTCTGGACACTACCCTGCCCGTTGCCCGTAACTCTGACCTACCAAGTTGCAAGTTGTGCAGCGGCACCAATGTTTTGCCCTAGTTAGCTAGAAACAGCCTTGGAACCTCTCTATAAAAGCCATCACTTTGTTGTTAACTTCTGCTTCTGTTTTCTTCTTGTAGAGATAGATCTGAGTTGAGCGTATTCCTCCTATTCTATTTGTGTTTCTTCACACCTTTATTTATTTTATTTTGTTTTTACTAATTAAGGGCTTCGAGCAAATTATTAAGTAATAGTCTTCTATAGTTCTATGTGTGAGTTATATATATATGTTGAAATACCTATTTATCATTTTTTCAGTTATTTTTCTTGTTATTCTTCCTTATCTTCATTTTCTTAAATTTCTTCTAATGTCGTGCAAAAAACTTCCATCCGCATGTGACAAATGGTGGGCATGACGGCCATATTTTGCACAGATCGACTATTGAGTCTTCAAGCACCGTTTTGTGTGCTTTAAGCTGCTTCTAAAAAGTGGTTAATGTGATTGGTTTTTTTTTAACCCAAGTTTGCATTAACCTCTTTGAAATAAAAAGCATACAATTTTTTCTTCAACACCACCAATTTTTTTGTTTATCTTAGCTTTCTCTTCAACATGGTTTCATGTATTAGTTTGACGTAGACGGGAAAAAAATATTCACAAAACGCCTAATTGGTAAGACCGATAGCTTTTAATTCCTTGCCAAGTAAAAAGGCCAAGTTGACAATTGAAAACGACCCAGAAAAGGAATGAAAAGCATATTCGATAATCTATAAAGAGCACTTTTTATTTTCTATAAATAGCACCCTACTCTAATTGGTAAACCTCATTTTGGGTTTTGTGAACGTGAAACGTAGGGTCCAGCCCAGAGGGGGAACCACTCGGCTTTGGCAATTTCTATCTGCACATACATGTTTTTCTATCAACACATACATGCTGCGGAACTATTAGTTCCGCAGGTGTATTTTTTTTCTGACACACACATACCGCGGAACTATTAGTTCCGCGGGTTGTAATTCACCGCGGAACTAATAGTTCCGCGCGTTGTAATTCAATTCGGACACACACATAACGAATAAAAAATGCTTGCGGAACTATTAGTTCCGCAGTGAATTACAACCCGCGGAACTAATAGTTCCGCGGTATGTGTGTGTCAGAAAAAAAATACACCTGCGGAACTATTAGTTCCGCAGCATGTATGTATTGATAGAAAATCATGTATGTGTAGATAGAAATTGCCCTCGGCTTTTGGGTAATGGATTTGACATGGGCCAAGTAAGGCTTTTTGATGAATATGGCATCTTTTTTTTAATTATTTTCCACTCTAGTATTTTTTTTTTATTTCTCAATCTAGCACTCTTTTTATTAAAATATTTATTTTTATTAATTATTAATTAATTAAATATTAAATATTAGTTTAAAATTGTAATTAAATTTTTAATTGTTAATTAATTAAATATTTAATTGTTAAATATTTATTAACCCGATTTGTTAACTAATTAATAATATAATTATAGAAAATAACTCACATTGATTTAAAATTTAAAAATACAAATACAAAAGTGATAAAAACAGAAATAATATAAAAATGAACTAAATGCAAATTATAGAAATTTTTCACTGCTGTGTATCAGCTCCAGAACGGTAAGGGCAGTTTTTCTTGTTATGTCCTTCATTTCTACACAGTCCACATCTCTTGGGATGACGACTCTTTTCCATTTGATCCATTTCAGTACGAATCATTGTGGATTGTGGACGGCCATTTGGATCTCTCTGCATTGCTGGATTGTGGCACAACTTAATTCCATTGTAGTTAGGCCAATATGAACGGTGAGGCACCGATTTGAACTCTTCGCGGTAAACATTGTATACATTTTGCAACGTATACTGGGGAGGCACATATATCATGTAGTCGTGGTGAATTTGGGAACAAGCAGCGGTGACATGCGAACATGGATAGTGTAGTGTCTGAAATTCACCACAGTCACACCACTGTTTTGCTACAATCCAGCAATGCAGAGAGATTGGAAATTTCAGGCACTACACTATCCATGATCCAGCAATGCAGAGAGATTGGGAATTTCAGGCACTACACTATCCATGATTGTAGCAAAACAGTGGTGTGACTGTGGTGAATTTCAGACACTACACTATCCATGTTCGCATGTCACCGCTGCTTGTTCCCAAATTCACCACGACTACATGATATATGTGCCTCCCCAGTATACGTTGCAAAATGTATACAATGTTTACCGCGAAGAGTTCAAATCGGTGCCTCACCGTTCATATTGACCTAACTACAATGGAATTAAGTTGTGCCACAATCCAGCAATGCAGAGAGATCCAAATGGCCGTCCACAATCCACAATGATTCGTACTGAAATGGATCAAATGGAAAGGAGTCGTCATCCCAAGAGATGTGGACTGTGTAGAAATGAAGGACATAACAAGAAAAACTGCCCTTACCGTTCTGGAGCTGATACACAGCAGTGAAAAATTTCTATAATTTGCATTTAGTTCATTTTTATATTATTTCTGTTTTTATCACTTTTGTATTTGTATTTTTAAATTTTAAATCAATGTGAGTTATTTTCTATAATTATATTATTAATTAGTTAACAAATCGGGTTAATAAATATTTAACAATTAAATATTTAATTAATTAACAATTTAATTACAATTTTAAACTAATATTTAATATTTAATTAATTGATAATTAATAAAAATAAATATTTTAATAAAAAGGGTGCTAGATTGGGAAATAAAAAAAAGAGTGCTAGATTGGAAAATAATTAAAAAAAAATGCTATACTCATCAAAAAGCCGCCAAGTAAAAAGGCCCTAATTAATATGGCCATTTGTTTAAGATTAAAAAATGTGTTTGACCAAAAAAAAAATTAAAAAATGTGAGAATTTCTAATAACACATACATAGTTTTTTACGTGCATATACATGTGTGCGGACGGGTTTATTTTTTTTTAACACACACATGCCGTGGAACTATTAGTTCCGCGAGTTGTAATTTTCTGCGGAACTATTAGTTCCACGGAGAATTACAACCCGCGGAACTAATAGTTCCACGGTATGTGTGTGTTGAAAAAAAAATAAACCCGCGAAACTAATAGTTCCACGTCATGTGTGTGTTAGAAAAAAAATAAATCTGCAGAACTAATAGTTCCACGGACATGTATGTGTACATAGAAAATCATGTATGTGTTATTAGAAATTCCCAAAAATGTTTATAGACAAAAAAAAAGATTAAAAAATGTTTTTGGTCAGCTTATTTATCTACATTCATACGCAAAAGCATGAAAGCAAAAATTTAGAAGCGGTCCTGGTTTCACTTTAATCAAAACTCAAACTCTAAGGACACCAATATATCTTCCAGTATTTTCTTACTGGTGGAACTAACAAAATACAAAGAAAAAATATCACAAATAATTGCGCACTCTCTATCGTACGAATCCTACAATTAAAATGTCTTTGTGGATATTTGATAATGGATTTCGAAGAAATTATGGTAAGAGAAAGCCTTTTAAATAGTGTTTAGGTTAGTGCATTAGACGTCGAGCTGACAAAATGGATCCGGTTTGGCGGGTTGGGTTGAAAAAAATTCAAAAAATAGAGGGTTTGGACACATAAATTTGATCCCGTTTTTAATCTAGACTTTTTTGGTCCGGCCCGACAAAACCCGAACCCAATAAAACTCGAACCTGAAGTGGGTTGCCCTGAAATTATAGGCTAAAGCCCGAGCCCGGCCAAAAAAAAGACCAAAAAATAGAGGGCTCTAATATACAAATTTGAGTCCGTTTTCAATCCAGACTTTTTTAGTCCAGTTCGATAAAACCTGAATCCAATGAGGGTTGGGCTCAAGCCGGCCCAAAAGTCCGTATTGCCGGCTCTAATTAGATGAAGCCATAACGAATCCTGGCCACTTCTCTGATCCTGAATTAGGTGCCAGCATTTGATTTGACAACAAAATTTGACAACAACTTAGTATACTTACCATCCTCAATTCAATTGGATGCGCCGAATGATGGCCATCTACAGCTACCATTGATCGTGGACTTTTGTTCATTATATTAGGGTGGAAATACATTAAGAAAAATGTTTTATGGACCGTTATTGTACACCTATCCCACACACTCATCCCCTACTTTATTCATTATCCTCGGGTATTGTGTGACGGTGTGGGTGTCCGCGTAACATCACCAATACATTAAATTTGGTTAGAATTTGTGTGGATGAGTTTAGCTCTATTTTTTTTATACAAGAGTTTAGCACTATTTTTATAAATTATGGCCTTATCCTTTATTTATTATAAGGTTTATTTTAAAGTTTGCTTATCAAGATTTTTTAATTTTATATGAAGACTTAATTTTTTAAAGATTTAATGTTATATGAAGAAGGTTTTTAAATAGATTAAGAAACTTAAACATTTAAATTAACTTTAAAATAATATATTTTTAGTAAAATTAATGTATTTTGCAAAATTAATGATAATTTATAATTATTATTAATAAATTATTAATTATATTTAGATATAATAAATCAATAAGTTTGTCTATTAAGCCAACTTCTTTAAAGATTTTAGTATTACTTTACACAACTAAATAAATTTTTAATAGTTTAAGTTTGATGTATTTATTTAATAAATTGTGTTAAAGTAAGTAAAAAATAATTAAAATTATAAGCTTTCTTGATTTAGCTCCTCTAAAATAAGCAATTTACTTTAAAGAATAAAGTAAGTGATTTTCTAAGTGATAAATCAATTATTAATATTCAAATATTTTATGAAGGAGTGTTCATTAGAAGTTTATTGAAAACTTTGTCATAAACTTAGAGGCATTGTTTGCAGTTTGAAAACGAATTGCACCAATGGAGTTAATTACCAATTCAGTGTTAATTTCTAAAATTATTAATATTTGAAATTAGTTTCTAAAATTAAAAGTAATCAATCACATTAGTTCCTATTGACTGATCTAAAATAAATAATATGATTGAGAGTTTTTCAATTTCAGTAATTAATTTGAAATATTATCAAGTTAAAGAGACTAAGTTAATAATATCTTACAATTTTATGAACGATTTTGGTGATTCACTCAAACTTAATGACTTATATTCAACCTTTGCATTTTTTTCACTAATATTAAACGGGGCAAAGCTCAAAACGAGTAAACAAACTAGTTTAGGAAAGGCAATCCCCCACATGCTACTCACGCAAGAGGAGCACGCCACAAGGGACAGAGGAGATTGAAAAAAACACAAACAAAATGTTTTAGACTCATACTTACATTAATACATTGGTCACGTACATGAGTCTCTTCGTCTCTGCCACTATCACAAGGATTTCCAATAAATACAATAAGTACATCGTTCTAATGAATAAAAAAAAAACTATACGAGAGTTTAAAAAAAATAGAAATATGCTTTTATCAGAATAAGGTATTATTTTCTACATGGCTTCTGCATCCATTTTGAAATTACAAGTGTAAGTTGTTACTGAATTCAGCTTATCTGGTGAAGGAATCAACCCAAAGGAATTCATATTCCAATACTCTCCATTCCTTGTCTTCTGATCAGCATGGCCCCATCTACTCTCTTTTACTATCTTCTCCTCAGCCATACTACAATCACTACCATCTTCACTTGATGAAATGGCTACATTTTTCCAGTTGCACCAAATCCTCAACATTATGTACAACATTACTAAGCATATCACTGTGGAAGTGAGCACAATGGCAACTATGATTGCTGCAACTTCTGTGTTTGACAGTTGCATTTGCTTCTTCCCAGAGGCTTCTGAGCACAGTACTAATGGGGAGCCACACAAGTGATGATCATTATTAAGGAATGAGCTTGGTGGGAACCCTGATAAGGTTAAAGGAATGTGACCCTGAAGATGGTTATTTGAGAGGTTTAAAACATGCAGGCTTGTGAGTTTACCAAGTGAAGGAGGAACTTGCCCATGAAGTTGATTGAAAGAAAGATCAAGTCTTTCTAGCTTCATGAGATTCCCAAGAGATGGTGGAATCTCACAGGATAAGAGGTTGTTACTCAAATCCAATGTGACTTGCAACTCAGTGATAGTACCTAGCTCAACTGGTATAGCACCTGTTAGGGTGTTATCTGAGAGACTGAGCTCATACAGCTTCTTGCATTGCTGAATTGTTGATGGAATGAGGCCAGTGAGACTGTTCCTTTGCAAGTTGAGGACATTGAGAGAAGTGAGGTTTCCAATCTCTTGTGGGATTTCACCTGAGAAATTGTTGTGATGGAGAGAAAGCTTGAGTAGTTTTGAGCAGTCACCAATCTCAGAAGGAACCCTTCCATGGAATTTATTGAATGAGAGATCTAGCTCACCAAGTTCTTGTAAGTTTCCCAACCATGGAGACATCTCACCTGTTAATTTGTTATTATTCAGCAGAAGGTGTTCAATTTTCTTGCATTCTGAGAGCTGAGGTGGCACATCTCCTGTCAAATTGTTGAATGATAAATCAAGGAAGTTTAGCTCAGTAAGCTGGCCAAATTCAGAAGGAATGCTTCCTGTGAGGTAATTGTGTGCAAGTCTGAGACGTGTGAGATCTCTTGAGTTGGCTAGAATAGAAGGAATGGGACCTGAGAAGCTGTTGTTTGTCAAGTCCAAAACTGTGAGAGAATTTGAACCAGTCAGAGGAGGGATATTTCCACTGAACTTGTTATTGGAGAAATTTATGATTCTAAGGTTTCTGAGATGAGAGAGTGAAAAAGGAAGAGGTCCTTCAAAGTAGTTGTTGTAAAGGGTAATGGTACTAAGTTCTGAAAGGTAACTGAATGTGGGAGGGATGGAACCTGTCAACTTGTTATCTGCTAATGCTAATATCTGAAGCCTTTTACAGTGCCCCATGCTTGGTGGGATTGGACCTGACAACTCATTCTGCCTTAAATGGAGAACAGTTAAGTGCTTGAGCTTGCCTATAGTCTCTGGAATGGACCCTTCAAAATGGTTTCCGAAGAAGTCAATTTCTCTTAAACTTGTGCAGTTTGTTAACTCTCTTGGTATAGGTCCAGACATCTGGTTATCATAGAGGTAAATGGTGTTCAATCTCTGGAGCCTTCCAATCTCCACAGGGATTTTTCCTGTGAAAAAGTTACCAAACAAGAAAAGGCCTTTCAAGCTACTAATGTTTCCAATTTCAGGAGGTAGAGATCCAATGAAGCTGTTGTTGTTGAGTACAAGATCTGTGAGGTTCTGTAGCTTGTCCAGGCTGGTTGGAAGTTCACCTTCAAAGGTGTTATCAGAAAGGTCCAACTGTTGGATTGAGGAGCAGTTGAGTAGCTCCAAGGGAAACCTTCCAGAAAGCTTATTCCTAGCCAAGAACAGTTGCTCAAGTTTTGAACCTCTGAGGCAAAAGTTACTTGGAATACTACCTGTTAAAGCATTATCAGACAGAACAAGAGTTTCAAGATTCTCTAGTTTGGTATTAAGGAGGGTTAGTGATCCAGAAAGGCTGTTTCTGGACAAGTCAAGCTTCTGTAGCTGGCTCAAACTGTTAAGTTCTGAAGGAATTACCCCATCTAGTTTGTTTCCAAGCAAATTCAGGTATGTCAAGCTGGAGAGAAGACTCAAGGAAGTGGGAATTGAACCAGATAAGCTGTTATTGGCAAGATTCAGAATTGTCAATGATTTGAGAGACCCTATGGAGGAGGGTATGTCACCTTCAAGCATGTTGTTTGATGCTGCAAAGTTTTGGAGCTCTTCACAGCCTTGAATCTCTTGGGGTATGAGGCCATTAAAACTGTTCCCTTGCAAATCAAGAGATATTAGATGCTTCAAGTTACCAATCTCAAAGGGTATGCTTCCATTCAAGTTGCAGTTGGCTAGTCCCAACACTGTCAACTCACTCAAGTTTCCAATACTGGGTGTGATTTCACCTCTCAACAACATGTTATCCCCTACTCTAAGAACTTGCAACCTGCTCAAATTACCTATCTCTGAAGGAATGTTGCCAGAGAGAGAATTTGAGTATAGTAGCAGTGTTCTTAGATTTCGAAGCTGACCAAGCTCAGAAGGGATTGAACCAGTAAGGGAATTTGAGGACAAGTCAAGTGTTTGAAGAGAAATGAGGTGACTGAACTCAATTGAAATGGAACCTGATATTCCTGAACCTGACAAATTGAGGCCTATAATGTGTGTCTGATCAACAGCACATGTTAGTCCATTCCAGCTACATACATGAGTTGTTGGAGACCAGTTCCTAAGGGCTCCTAATGGATCAATCAGTTCTGATTTAATCCTTAGAAGCCAATAGGAATCTGAATCTGTTGTATTGTCTCCTAGAGTTGTTGCAACTAAAACAGCAGCATACACTATGGTCAATAGTAGAATGAAATTATTGCACATGCAAATGGAACTACCCATTGCAGAATTTCTGACCAATATGAGTGTCATGATAAAGAAACAGACACTTCAATCCAAAGGGTATGCTCTCTCTGAGAGGCTAGTTCTAATGTAAAGGAAAAGAGAAGAAAAATTATGAAAGGCTTAATGCTTTTGCAGGGTGTAAAAGGAAGTAGCAAGAGAAACATTGGATAAAAAAGGAAGAAAATAAATAGTAAACAATGTTATTGCACAGATTCAAGTGCTAAGAGGATTCAAGATCCGACTCTAAATAGTTCCAATGAAGTAGACTTGTCTGCTCTACTACTATGTTTGAAAAGGGTGTTGACAATTGTGCACGTATGGTATGGTATGGCATGGTATGTATATATGGCAAATGGAGAAACTTCAACCCACGTTTTGTTATTATCTATATACGATGGTATCTAAACACCAGAAAACTTAGGCCATTAATTTAACATCATAAGATAATTAAAATTAAGTATACATGAATAAGGATTCGTTGACATCATGTTTAACTTTTATAAGGATCAGACATCTTATAAAGTATGAAATAATTAATCAATTAATCCAATCGTTAAATATATGGTATAATATTTATCATCATGTATATTGAATTTTAGATTATTTAAACATTTTATATATATATATATATATAATTTAATAATAAATTACTTAATTATTCAATTGATGAAATTTATTAATTAAAAATTTTATGTTAGAAATATCCTCCTTGTAGTTGTAAATAATAGGATAAGGATGCCTTTCTACCTTGGGGATCTGGTGCCTCTTCGCCTACTCTAGGCAACAAATGTAATATCTTACGATTCTTTTGTAGTTTGTGTATTATTTTGGAACCATATGAAGATATAAGCTTGGCGATGTTTTTATTTTGTTTTTCCCAAAAATTATAGGACAAGAAGCTGATAAAGAAATCCACTCGTGCCTCCTGAGATAAATGGTGACATAATAAGTGGTTCCTTTCCTAAATTTTTTTTCACACTGGCCCGAAACAAATTCATTGTATATTCACTGGGATTACAGAAAAAAGGAATTTAGTATTATTTGACTTTAAAAGAGTTCTGGTAAAAAAAAAAGTCAACTAAATTGGTATAAACCCATGATTAGGCGCAGTTTTACGTTTAGATGTAAATGTAAATGAAAGGTGAAGTTGAGAACTGCACGGCATGCATTTGGCATTGAACTCCTAGAGGTACGTTCTAGTTTCTACCAACCCATTATTTTATGTTATGCCATCGGAATACAAGATTTTTTGTGCAAGATCTTCAAGTTTGACATACGCGCATGCAACACCTGGCCATTAATGTCTGCTAGGCATGATCGATCAAATGCTTCAAGTAATTATCTCACTACCACGTCACGAGCGTGCATCATGATATCTAAGAAAAGTGAGTGAGTATTCATGATGATAGACGGGAAAATTGAACTGCAATAATATTTATACATTCTTTTTACATTATTATTTTTAAAATAAAAGATTAAATATGATGTAAGCTATATATTTATTTTGACATGTAAATAACATTTCTTAAAATTGAATTGACGCAACTTTTAAATTAATAAAAAGTAAAAATAGAAGAAAAATAATAATATTCTAAAAAATTATTTAAAATAACCTTTCAAAAAAATTTATAAATTAGTTAGACAAATTCATTTATCAAACTTATCACTTTAGTCAAACAAACTTATAATATAATCAAATAAATTATAAACTAATTTATTGACCTTCTCAAGCATACACTTAAGCCTTGTTTTTTTGTTCTTCTAAATTTGGCAGCAGCAGCATACATAACATAGGTCCGATGAAATTGAGGAAGGCAAAGGGAAATACTGCTTCTGTTTATTACCAAGACAAGACCCCACACAGGCATATAAGCCAAAACACTAAAGACAAAAAGTACCTCATCATCATTATCTTCCATTTTTCAACCCATTACTTAGCATATATATTCAGGGTGCTATCTTTATACTCCACTAATCCACCTTAGATCAGCTTCTCGGGATTCAAGCACAAGCAGGCCATGTATACGGGTGAATGTCCAGCAGGGTTTACCTATACGTCCCATTCATAGCCTTGGAGACAAGAAAACGTGTTCTCTAATAATTCTTGTGTACTGCTATTAACTATGGTTTTTTGGTTTTACGAAAAATGCATTGATGTTATGATTTATTTGAATGCAAATATTCCTCCATTTGCTTCTTCGGTATCCAAAGTCATCAATTACAAATTCTTGAAAACATCCTTTTTTTAGTCTAGACGAGTCAGAGGATTAGTGTCCAAATGTCCAATTAGACTTAACAGTTTACACCACAAAAAGAAAGGGAAAAAAACCCAAGTACATCTACAGATTCTGCCCAAAGACTAACTGGGGTGCTTTGATTTATGAGATGACACTGTTAACAAACTTTACAACAAATTCTTATACTTCACTGCATAGTTGTGGAAGCAGAAGGTATAAATCTCATGAGGAAGCTTGACAAGGACCAAATGCAAATCACACCAAGGAATTGTAGGACATTTAGAAGGGTACCCAAAGAGCTGTTTATAGCCATGTTGTGTGCGGTCATCTCAGCTCCTCTAACTGTAAATGATAAAGCTGTCACCAGTTGTGCTGCTCTATTTAGTTGGTGCAGCCTATACACCTGTTAATAACAATTTATCAGTTTGTTATATGAATAATAAATTTGAAAGAATATTTGAAATGTCTTAGTTTATTCAATCCAATAAGAGAGAGAGAACTAAGCTAAATTAAAATTTAACAATTTAATTATATAACCCAGATAATCAAAATGTTAATTTAGACAATCAATTAGGTAAAACCAGATAAATTTATTATATTATACCAGGAAGAGAAAAATACAGAAAAGTAATCAACTGGGGATTGGATTGTCCTTACTTGGAAGATTAATGGAATGGCAGACCATGAAGGCGACTTCCGATATCTGGCATACTGCTCAAATGCGAATTGGACAACTATGCCAACCAGGTATGGAGCGAGAGTAGCAGAGGCTGCAGGGCCAGTCCATGGCCAGACCAAACCCATAGTGACCATAGGAATTACAAGGCTAAGCACCAGGGTAGCAACAGAAGAGATTCTCTGTCCCAGTTGAGGGGGCAGAGTATCGGTACTTTTAGCAGCCGTATCCGGTTGTACGGGTCTCCATAAATGGTCCAGTAGAAAAAGAAACACGGCAACACCACAATAGAAAATAGCTTCTGTGAAGAATAATATGAGGAAATCTGGAGATGAAGAAAGAAGACACTTCAGAGTTTAGAGATCAGAGAATACAGTACAATTCAGAGCTAAGAAAGAAATAAATGATCATAAAAAAGATTATTTATAGCAAGAAATTGAACATTTTGGTTTTTGAGGATAGATCATCTCATAACTACCAATGATGTAGCAATTAATTCACAAGAATTACCCTAATTAAAAACTCTTTCCCTGCCACTCCACAAACATCTTGAATTACTAAACCAATTTCAAATTTTGTAAATGTTTTGTTGAATATTGATACTGAAGTTGCGAAAATTATCGTCCATTATGTGTTAGTATAGCCCCATTTCTGTCCAATCATCCAATGATTGATGCCATCCATCATGTCAAGAAACAAATAATTCCAAGTGAACCAACGAGCAACATATCCAGGTTCTGAACATGCAAAATGTTCCCCTTTTCTCCGCAGTTTTTCATCATCGGATTCTTACCATATTGATTCGAGGAGATGCTACCGACTTACTGAGAAGCACATCCAAATTATAGAAAACACTCCACATATAAATAGTAAGATACGCAGACTGCCACAGACAAAGCAATAAAGCACCAAATACTTACAATGAACAAACACAAGAGAGTCTTTCTTCCGAAGGAAAGTTACCTGTTAACAAAGAGTCCTCAAAAATGACGGAGAGCAATTTACGCAAATAGAGTGAAGGAAAAATGAAAGAAGCAACAAGGACTGCAGGGCCGATGAACCACAGTATGCTGTTTTGACACCTCTCTGAATTCGATAAAAGAATCTCACTCTCTCTTCTGTATGGACGGTTATAAAATGATATTAAACCTGGTTTTCCATCACTCCCTGATAAATGAAAAGATGAATTGCTAGCAGGGGAGATGTCTTGAGCAATATTGTCGTTTTCTGGCACTAAAGCAGCTGTTTCGAGCTCACTTAATTGTGTCTGATCCTCAGAGACAACAAAAAGAGAACTATGCTGTTTCTGGAACCTTCCTTTTAACTTTGGCTTTCCATTTATAAACTTAAACCGGCATGATTTGTCTAACCATGATACTAATACAAAAATAAAAAAATGTTAACAGAGACATATCCAGAGAAGTGCATATAAAATATTGGGCAAATTGCAGCTCACACCCTTCAACTTGGGTCCATGTGCAGATCACACCTTAAGTTTTGAAGGGTACATACGACCCCAGCGAACTTCACACTTAAAGCAAAAAAAAAAAAAAACCCTCCATTAAGCAAACTGTTAAACATCTATGGAACTGTCACATGACTAAAAAAATTAGTGGGGAAATTGCAAATGTGACCTAATCTAAAATGCTACCTTTTAGTTTTTTAAACTTCAAATAATACCATAATCAATGGTTTCCTTAAGGAAGGGTTTTTTCACACAAAGTGTGAAGTTCAGTGATCATTTACACCTTTTCAAACCCCTAAGGCCTAATCCATACATGGGCCAAAAAATCAAAGGTGTAGGCTGCAATTTATGCTAAAATATTTCCAAATTTTTATAACTAACAGATTTATTCAAGAAATGTGCTAGTAACTGTTCGTATCAAACTTGCTATATCTTTAAAGGATAGGCAATTGAGTTGGATGCTTAATGCAGAATGTGGAAGTTCAGGAATCAACCAATAAATAAGCAAGCTACCTTTAGTGTATATCTGCAGCTTCGCACCACTTATCTGGTTGACAAACAACCCATGTGATAAGGTCAACTGAATATTAAATGAAAAGAAACTATGTAAGTGGAAACTGGAAAAGTAATTAAAGATACACGCAAAGATACAGTGGTAAACAATTTTAAACAACAGTATAATGACATGGACTTAATCCAAGAGCTATTACTCAAATAGAAATCACATAAATTACTTGATTCCGAGTTTAAATATCTAGCAGAAAAGCACAAAGTAGAAAATGGAAAATTTTACACAAGTCACATATATCATCATCAACTTTTAGGGAAAAAAAATAAGTATATATGGTCATTAGTCTATAGCATGCACCATCTATATCTGAAATTAACTGACTACTGTATAAACCACAGACTAGATTTTCATAAAAATGATGAATACAGAAAAGAATATAGTTGCAACACATTCTAGCTCTCATGAGATTCAAGGCTTTGAGCAAGTGATATAAAGCAGGTTCCCAAAAAAATTTCACTAATTTTTTTTAATAAACGTTGTTCATTGATCAAATTAATGCAAGAAAATTATTTTAACGTATACATCCATTGGCATGTCTCAGGTATATGCATTCCATTTGACACATGCTGTAGCAATTTATTGTTCCATTTATATCTAACATAAACAAAAAATTAACAACCTTAAGAAAATTGAAAGAAAAAATGAGGGTGACAGACTAATTGAAATTCAGTATTTATCCAAAGTAAACACAGCTACAAAAACTCATCAAACAAAATACTGAGTGAGCAATAATTTAACATTTTAACTAACTACCTACTAGCACGCCAAACCAAATCAATACCACTTATTTCTACCTCCCATAACCCACTTACAACTAGTGCATTGCATTTTTTTTCCAGCAGTACATGCCGCACAAATTCAACTCAACTCGTTCCACTTCCACATGCTTACTGCACCATTGGTTATTGATAATATTCAGTTGGTAATTACATACTATTGGTGGAATAAATAACAAAAAACCAAGTTCCTTATTTCATACATTTTATTAAGATCAAAGTGTGAGATTATTTTCTTAAAAGATCTTTTTAGGAAAGATCTAATAATCAAATATATATTCAACAATTTCTCCTTAATTTTTCTTCTTTCTTCTTTCCAATACCATTTAAATACGCAGTTGGCAACCACCTGGGGCTTGGGTGAGATGACATGGATCTCTCACAGGTTAACCAGTGGTTCTGGGTTCAAATCCAAGCCCTGAGAATACAACAGCCTTAAATCTCGCATAGTAGAGCTTTGCCGCCCTAACGGGTCCTACCCGGCTCGAAGGAATTAGTCCCCACACGCGTGCGGGGGATACCTTGGTCTA